>CM066578.1:17180963-17677927 GCA_033816785.1 Picus viridis
AGAAACAGAAGAAAATGGGGCAGAAGAAAAATGTAGAATAAAAAGGTGAGAAATGTATGAAAAAAAATCACAGGCCACTCAAAGTTCACAAAATCATGAAGACATTACAACAATACAGCTTTCTTGATGCGACTGCTCCTTGTGTCTTCTCCTATTATCTTTTATTTCTGTAATGCTGAAGCAGTGACCAGCTAATAAGTGAGCAAAGTCAAACTCAATCAGTGTTTAAGATCTCTTAGGTCCTGTGCATGTGTTACAGTAATGGGGTAGATTTATTCCCGTGAGACCTTCAGCTAGTATTAATATGATTCATATTCCTTGTGCCAGGCATTGTGATTTTTAATGCATTGTTGAGGACTCAGCATAGTTCACTGCATTTTTTTAATTATTTTTTTCCTTTTCAGAACAGGGTTTAGTCCTACTCTTTTGAGAATGTTATGATTTGAAGTTACAGAATTCTTGCCTTAATTTTCATGGGCTGCACTGATTTGCATTGGTGTTCCTTTTCTGTCCTGAGCAGTTGTGGAATCCCTATGCATTATTTAAGAACCACTCTGTTCCCCTGAACTAATGGATGGGTGTACAGCGGAGACCAATTTAGTTCAGACACGTGTCTGAACTACATTACTCAACTCTTTGCTATAAATCCTTGTAGAAAAGCACAGTAAATTTTAATGTGCCTTTTACCTTCCATTATGGCTGTATTATTTACAACCATCTTTGTTTGCCAGCAGCTCTGCATTGCAATGTGGAATCTTGAAATGAACTGTATTTGAGAAGTGGGATGTAAAAAATTAGAGGGGAAAAGTTGATTGTAATGAAATGAAAAACTGATCTTCCAGAAAATTCCAAGGTTGTTACATCTAGCTTGCGCAAGCACTGTTTTAATCTGAGAGATTGGTGTTGGTGTTGCCATCTGTCCCTGGGTCTGAATTTGAAAAACTTGGAGGGGTATGACTTGTGCTCATTGCAGTTAAAAAAAATTTGTAAGGAAAAATGGCATAATGCCTTAATTTAAATATTACTTCCCTGCATACCACGGCTGCAGATGAAAAATCCAAACCCCTGTTGATGGCACAGTCCTAGAGCCACAAATTCATCTGTTGACTCTTCCTATATATTCCCTTGTCCATCGCCGATGTCAAAGGGATGAAGGACAAAACAAATTGATCACCTTTACCAGTTGCCCCAAGGCCTTGAAGCCTCTTTTAATTGATTGTGAGCCTCTTATTGCTTTGGTGCATTAATCAAAGCACTACCAAAATATAGAAGAATTTGCTCCTCCACTGCTCATCCCTTACCTCATTTCTTCCATTTCAGAAAACAGTTTGACCCTAGAAGTCATTCAGCCATGGTTTCTTGCATCAGTGCGGGGGAAGATGTATTATTGTAGGGTTTCAAGAGAGTATATAGCTCCTACCCTGCACAGCCAAATAAGAAAAGTGTGGAATATGCCTAGCTCCTTGAAAAGGAGACTTTCATGCTACAGTAAGCTAACAATGAGAAAATATGACCATAGAAAGCCATTTCCTTGGAGCAATCATTATTTGTATTATTGCAGTGTCAAACAGTCAGGTTTGTCTTAATAACATTCTCCTTCACAGCCCAGCTGCTGCTTTCATCAGCTCCTTTAGTCATCATTCTGTATCTGTGAGAGTATCTATTGCTCTAGATACAAATATCGTGTGAGAAAATTCATTAACAGTTGTAATAAAATAGATATTTAACTATTTTCTATTTAATATTTTTGGCAGTGGTATGTTCAAACACTGCTGTAACTTATTTACAAAGTATATTTACAGCTTCTGTTATTTGGTTGTGAGTAATATATTCCACATATGAAGATAGTTAAATTATTTAAGCACAAATTGGAGAATTCCCAATACAGTGATTCAAAGCGGCAATGCTGGTGCTGTGATCTGTGGTTTCCCACAAGGGGGATTCTGTAGCAAATTAGCTGGGTACTCACGGCTTGCTCCTTTGTCTGGTGAGGGCTAAAGGGCCTCTCTCTTCTCATGCCCAGTTCATGGTCTGGAGCGTTTCCTTGGCTTGGAGAGGGCTAAGGGGCCACTCTCTCTCATGTGCTCTGTCACTGGGGTGATTGTCTTTCTGTGACTCTTCTGGGGTTCAGTTCTCTTGGGGCTTTTCCCCTTTCTGCCTCTGGTACAGGGCTCTTGTAGTGTTGATTGCCTTGGTCCAGGTGCAAGGATAGATGTGGTTTCCCTGCTAGGACAAGCTCTTCAGCTGCAACTCCTGCAGCATGTGGCTGTCATTGCTTTCTTAGTGAGAAGAGGGCAAATTGCCTACCATCTCAGCTGGTTTAAATACTGTGCGAAGACAATTAATGCCCTTTGGTAACAGAGAAACCTGATAGCTGAACCTATAGAATGGGGCATATCCAAACATGGCTGGGGCACATACAGTTCACAGGTGTGTTACAAGGTTAATTATATGTGCTACAGATTTGTCTGGACCATTTGGACTTTAGTACAAAACATTTCTCTATGAGCTCTTGATAGATGCACTACAGTGCACAGATGCTGTATTAAAGCAGTGTGAAACTCAAGGTGTGAGCAAATTGCCTATTCATGAGCGGCCAGAAAAATTTATTACAGCTTTAAGCTTAAAATTAAGAAAATTCAGAACAAAATTTCTATTTTTCTGGGTATAGTGCATCCTTGGTGACATAGCAGACCAACTCTTATCTTCTGATTACATGGGAAGTGACCCAGGGCTATGTCGGGATACTACAGTAAGGCATGAGGTAAAAAAAAAGAGGCATATTAAGCATATAAAAGTTGCTTCATTTTGCCTCATTTTCTAAAGCTAACAGAAGTCAAACCATTTTAAGGTACTAATTTATATGTTGTTATTTCACCAAAGAATAAAGGTTGAGTTTTATGATTTATTTCTTTTTTAAATTCAAATTCTTATGTCTTGCATTATTTTTAAGCACCATGTTTTTTCAGCGTAATTTAAGAACTGGTGGCCTCTGTCTGGTGAATCTGTGCTTCAGGTTTATAGACCTGAGATCTTACCAGGTGTGGAGTACTCTTTGTGTGTGGAATGATTTTATGTCTGTATTGGAGTCTTGATGTACATATACAAGCATATCACTGCTGTTCTCAAGTGTAGTTTCTCTTCAGAGGAAACAAGGTGAACTTATTGCTCTCTACAACTACCTGAAGGGAGGTTGTGGACAGGCGGAGGTTGGTCTCTTCTCCCAGGCAACCAGCACCAGAACAAGAGGACACAGTCTCAAGCTGCACCAGGGGAGGTTTAGGCTGGAGGTTAGGAAGAAATTCTACACAGAGAGTGTGATTGTCCATTGGAACGGGCTGCCCAGGGAGGTAGTGGAGTCACCATCATTGGAGGTGTTTAGGAGGAGGCTTGATGGGGTGCTTGGTTGCATGGTTTAGTTGATTAGGTGGGTTGGATAATGGGTTGGACATGATGATTTTGAAGATCTCTTCCAACCGGGTCTATTCTATTCTATTCTATTCTATTCTATTCTATTCTATTCTATTCTATTCTATTCTATTCTATTCTATTCCCATCCTATCCCATCCTATCCTATCCCATCCTATCCTATTCTATCCCACACTTGAGGCTATCACCTAGAGCACCTCACTTGCAATCTGGACACAAGGTCCTGAAGCGTTTAACTCTGCATATGTGCATCACATGTCTAAGGCTGAGATATCAATTTAACTTTCATTTCTGTTAAAAGTGCCACTTGGATGTGCAGGCCTGTAACCACAACAAAGTGTATGAAATCAAAAGTTTCTTAGCAGGAAATTTCAGTGGCAATCTGGTCAGGATGTGATCAGGCTCTTTCTGGAAACAGGAAAATGGTTAAAAGAGGTCTCTTTAGTGTCATATGCAAAGACAAATAGAATAAGATCCAGTGTATGGAAGCAGAAAGAAGATAAATTCAGACAATACATTTAGCTGAGATTAATTAACCATTGGAGTAACTGTCATGGTAGGGCCAAACAGGCCCAGCACAAACTCAGACAGACTCTGATGGGTCTAGATATGGTCCCCCTCATCCACCTACTTCCTGCAGAAGTCAGGGTAATGCAGGAAAAGGAACAAAAGAACAGAACCTAATGTCTGGTAAACAATTATCCTTTTGGGGTAAGAGCATGTGTACTGGCCACTGCTTCTCCCTGACCAGGCCTATGTTTCTGCCTTTTATGGCCACAGCCTGGCAGAGTCCCTTTCCATTGGGTAACTATTTGCTGGCTTCACTTGCCCTATTGACCCAACTGAATCTCGGGCAAGATATATAAGCAGGCTGATTTCTAGTTGCCTTTGCCTTGAACCTGTCTTGCCTGGTAGGACCTGCCATGCCTGGTAGGACCTGCCTTGCCTGGTAGGACCTGCCTTGCTTGAAGCTGTCTTGCCTCAAGTTGCCTAGTCCAGAGCCTGGGATGGAAGACACGAGCCTACTCACTGCAAGTTAGGGAAGCCATGAGTCTTAGGAGCTGGAGCCAACCCTTGCAACTAGAATTTTGCCGTGCCTCAGTTTACCCAGGAAAGCCATTTGTGAGAAGTGTCGTACAGCTGCCATCCTGCTGACGCCAGACCAGCCCCAAGACTGCGTGGCCTTCTTGCCGGCAAACAGCTGTGCCTGGTGCACGAGAGCGCCCCCAAAAGCCTCAACAGCTAATGCACAGCAGCAGCACTCCCCACTTGGGTGGAATCAGCTGTGAGTAATCAATTCATTACCTCTTTGGCTTAACGGTTCTTGTTAAGTCTCTCCCCCACTGTGGTTGGGTGCCATATTGCTCCTGGGGATTCTCTCTTTCCCTGATATTCCTCCCAGTTTGCTAAAAATTGTTATATTGCCTAAATATTGTACACTCCCACTGTAAATACATATTCTAACCATACGTTGAAAGCATATAATACATTGTGGGCAAATTTTCATATTAATAAAGGGTATTAATATTTTTAATATTAATATTTGTCATCTTAATTATACATTCGTAAATTTCATACAGTACCTCACATAGGGTTTTTGGTGGATTCGCTGTCACTGGAAATATAAACATTAAGATCAAATCACAGTGATTAGATTTGACACTAGGATGAATTCAGGGAAAGGCCAAGTATTGGTTGGAAGACCGGAGTACACAATAGCATTGTTCCCTAATGGCTTTTGAATCTATTTATCTTAATGAAGAATAGGTATCTGGTACAAGCATAATCTATTTGTATTTGTCTGATGAGCTCTATTTACAGCTGCCTGGAGAGGAGGTGATGCATATAAAACAGAAGTTTTTATATCATGGACTCCTGTGGGAACATGGAAGCTATAAGTAACAGAGCCAGATCTTGTAATTGCGTGACAACCCTGGCGGGTGCCAGGGTGGGGAACAAAATGTGGCTCTGTGCTACCTTTCCAGTGGAAATGAGCAGATCCAAAGCACAGTATAAAGCTGCTATGATTCTGTGGTTGACTGCTCCAACTCTATCTGTACTTCTCACTGGTGTGGGATTAATTCTCTTGTGTGGATGGGACAAGGTCAGCAAGCCTCATCAGACTGTCAGCAACAAGGCACATCTCTGGCTGCATATCATGAGTAGACCAGAGGCAAGGCGCCATTCATGTATCTCCTCTTGTAGATGTTCAAAACAAAACAAAAGCCATAAAAAACTTCCCAGTCAGGTCTGAACAGGATGACAAGCACAGGAGTGTGATGCTTCTATGGCATCTGGTTGTCTTGGTTTCAAAGCATATTTAGAGCAGGTAAACTGGTAGCTGGTGGAGACCAAATTAAAAATTCAGCATGCATGAATTGTAGTTACACACAATGCTCTAGTCACCAAAGGTTATACTAACTTTAAATACAGCATAAAATTAATCTTCTTAGCAGCTTTCTGCAGTGGTTCTGCAACAATACCTGAATTACAGTGAATGAATTCCAGCTCCAAAGAGGTCGAAGATGGAAAAGTTGACATTAGTAGTCACTACCTTGATAGGCTGGGGAAGAAAAGCACTGTGTGAAGATGAAATTTAGCTCTTTGACCTGAGAGTGAGATCAACTGGAAGGGGGATTAATTGAGAAAGGTACCCTTACAATCAATAGGACATTGAAAAGGAAGGTATCTTTGGCAACATATGGCAAAAGCAGCCCTTATGAACTAACTGTTCATTTCCGTTAACCCCAGACTGAAGACTGGGTGTTGAGAACCAGAATCTGTCAGAATATCAATTAGAGAAATCCAGAGGGCATGTTAGAAAAAGAAAATGAAATATTTTCCAAAAGAGAAGGGATTCAGATTTGCAGCTTAGCTGTTAAGTGAAGCTGGGGATGGAATGTATATGGGAAATTGTACTAATGGAGATAATGAGAAAATCTTTAAAGTCATGATTCTGAGAAATGAGGAATAGCTTCTCATTCTTATTTGCACTAGGCAAACCAAAGGTTTCATTATTTTTAATGTGACAGAACTGTCCAAAGATGAGCTTATCAAAATGAAATTTTTAGAACAAAATTTAAGCAATTATGTAAATGAAATGCAGTGAAAAATATGCCCATCTATGTGTGGAACTGCAGGGAAATAAAATCTGTTGCCCATTCTAAAAAAAAACTCTAAGAAAATGTACACTTTGTCCTTTGCTTCATAAGATTTTATACCCTATTATATGTTGCTCATTGCTCAGATTCCTGAAGAGACTTTTTTTAGATGTTCATGAGTTACATGGTGTTTACAAACATTAAATAAATACACATCTGATTTGGCATCCTGGGTTTCGTATTTTATCAGTTATCACACTGAAAGGGCTGAGTCACATTGAAAAGAATCACAGAATCACCAAGGTTGGAAGAGATCTCAAAGATCATCAAGTCCAACCTGTCACCACACACCTCATGACTAAACCATGGCACCAGGTGCCATGTCCAATCCCCTCTTGAACACCTCCAGGGATGGTGACTCCACCACCTCCCCGGGCAGCCCATTCCAATGGCTAACAACTCTCTCAGTGAAGAACTTTCTCCTCACCTCGAGCCTAAACTTCCCCTGGCGCAGCTTGAGACCGTGTCCTCTTGTTCTGGTGCTGGTTGCCTGGGAGAAGAGACCAATCCCCTCCTGGCTACAACCACCCTTCAGGTAGTTGTAGACAGGGGAGACTCAGGTCTCCCTGGGCCTCGTCTTCTCCAGGCTAAACAACCCCAGCTCCCTCAGCCTCTCCTCATAGGGCTTGTGCTCAAGGCCTCTCACCATCCTCGTTGCCCTTCTCTGGACACGTTCAAGTGTCTCCATGTCCTTCTTAAACTGAGGGGCCCAGAACTGGACACAGTACTGGATGGATATTTGAAGAAAACCACTCCACAAATAAAAAAGTACTCATTGAGCTCTAAGGATGCTTCTTCTTTTTTTTTTTTTTTTTTTTTTTTTTAAATTACTTTTAATGAAATGGAAGGGAGGGATTTTCAGTAGATGAAAGCTCTATAGTTTAGCATAAAAAGATAAGTTCAATATGTTTCTTCAATGTAAGGATATTTTAATTTTTAAAAAATTATAGAGTCAGTGAGTAACTGGGGGGGGGGGTGGAAATGAATATATTCTGTGGTTAGAATGTCTGCTCCTGTATCATTTCAGCACCCCAGAGCACCCTTCCATCAACAGAAGGTAATTTTTAAACTCCAAGGTAGATAAGGTCCCAAATGTTTTCTGAATCATGCTGTGATCAAAACGTAAGTTGTCTTTCAAAACTCACAGGAAAGATTGGTGTTTTCTTAACCTTTATTCTTTCCCACACTCTCTTTCCCTGTCTCCCTTTTAACATTTTGTGATAACAGGAAAATGTCTCCATAGAAATACAACAGTGAACTGTGTTGAAAGTAGAAAGTGAAATGTAACTTTCTTATCTGGTTATTTTAAGGCCCTCATATATATAAGTTTAAAGCTTTGTTTGTTTGTTTGTTTTCCCTTTCATAATAAATTTCTCACTGTAGGGTAGAGGACAATAAGCAGAATCTAAAACAACTGTTGTTACCAAAAATGGATCAAACCCACACACAAACCCACAAACTAACATTAATTTGCCTATTTAATTTGAAGACAAGATTTTTTGAACTGTAGCTGGATTACATGTTTTAAACATGTGACATATAGCAGATTGTTCCTGTCATCCTATATTCCCTACTTTTGTGACTTAGGGATTAAGGGCTAGCTATTTGTTTTGAATTATTTACTATGTTGAAGCCAGGTCAATATACAGATTATTGCTATGCAGACATTAATATTATTGCATTTTGTTTCTGAATCTGGTCTGTAAAGCACTGAACACTGGAAGTTTATGGCTATCTGGAGGTCTTAATTTTGAATTCAACGTTCTGTGTAATGAGAGAAATTTGTTCCCTAGCCAGAAATGGCAATACTTTTTGCTGCCCAAATGTGACTTTGCAGAGTTGGCAGTTATGAAATATATAATTCTATTAGTAATTGCATAAATCTGACAAAGAGGCTACTAAGACATTATTTATGGACTTTGTAGTCCAATTATTTGTGGACATTGCAGTAATAATCAAGAATGCAAAAATGACACTGTGAACTCAGAGTCTGGAGTGACTTGGATTGTCCTTTGATTCAGTTGTAAAGTACATACTGTCTTTTTACTTTTGCATCACTGAAATTGCACTAAAGCAAGTGACAGGACAAAAGAAAGTGGCCTCAAGTTGCACCGGGGAGGCTTAGGATGGATATTTGAAGAAATTTCTTCACCAAAAGAAGGGGTTATTGAACGCTGGAGATGGTTGAATCCCTGGAGGTGTTTAGAAGGTGCATAGATGTGCTTGCTACAGGGCATGATTTACCACCAGACTTGCTAGAATTAGATAATTCTTATCTTAAAGTCTTTTCCAACTGAAGCAATTCCATTATTCTATGAAACTGATGAACAGCTAGTGCAGAACAGCCCTGATCTTCCATGAGTTTAGGGAACCATTTAAGACTCCTAGATGAAAAATCTAAAAGCTGTCTTTTGAAGATAAGCCAATTTTTTTGGAAAAGGATTTGCTTTTTAACAGCCCAGGGCTTAAGCCCAAGGTAAATTAGAGGTGCTAGATTCAGTACAAGATTCAGAACAGCCACATGAATCAATATAATGAATGAATTAGACTTGCTGATGGAAACAGATGCCCTGTCAGGTCATCCAATGTAATCTCCTGCAGAAGCAGGTTTATTTTGTGATGTATATCTTACAGTTTTTCTCCTAGTACATAGAGCAGACAGGCTGTTTTGTAGTGGCATTTAACTCTGAATCCTGACCTCACAGTAATTTTCTTATAGAGAAGATCTTACAAACACTTCTTATCCTCCGTCTGTAAGCTCTTAGGAGAATCTTATGTGCCAAAGGCACTCCAGGTTGATAGATGTTAGCTATTATACTTATAATTTCTGTATGTACTGCAGTTTGTGTTTCTGTAATAGCAGAGATGCCAGCCAGAACTGAAGTGTGACTAGGGGGTAGCAAAGGACATATCAATCTATATAGGTTTCTGTTTTCATTCCCCTGTAAAAGTTACCATAAAGAAGATTAATTTCATTCACACAGATGATCTAAGAAAAAGTACATATTGTATGTGATTCTTCTTTTCTCGTATTTTGTATTCCACTTATGCTAAAAGAGTTACACTGATGAGAAACTTTATGCTTTCAAGTCCGCAGGGAAAGAATCACTGATGACAGTTCCCATAATCAAACTTAATAAATTACTTTCTGCAAGCATGCAACTATCGCCCTTGTAGATTATCCATAGACTTAAACCCAGGATCCTTATGAGTGCTTTATTGGGTTGCAGCCAGACTACTCAGTAGTATGTAGGAACTAGTCTTCTCCACAAGAGGGAAAAAGGGTAGAAGCCATGATTGTTGCTATTGGAGCCTGTAATTCTTTGGGTCACATTCATCTGGGCATGTTTTACTCATGTGGAAGATGGCAAACAGAACCATACTCAAACTGCAAGCACACATAGTCTCATTTTTCTTGGCTAACACAGATAGTGAGTATCTGGGCAGACACTGCTGTACAGAGATTCCCAGTGAAAGCTCTTGCTGGGAAGGCAGCCATCAGCAAGGTGGGGAAGTGTCATTCTTGGCTGCTCCATTGTGAAATCTGATAGTTGCAGTTGTTCTGTCTTCTGACATCTTGGGGTTTTTCTTGGTGTGGTGATGGGGCCAAAGGGGCCAAATACAAACCCAGAACAAGTCCTGGGATGTCCAGCCATGATCTCCCTCTCCCCCTCCCTCCCTCCAGGAGTCCAAGGAAATGTGGGGAAAAGACAAAAGAACCCAGGCACCAGAAAGTCTGGAAAACAAAGGGATATGTTATCTTTTTATGGTAAAAAACCAAACGCAGTAACCATACTTCTCCTCGACTAGGCTTATGTCTTTGCCTTTTATGGTCATGGCCTGGCAGAATCTCATTTTATTGGTTAGCTGTTCTGCTTGCTTCAGTTGTCCTATTGACCAAATTGAATCTCAGGCAATTGATATATATAGGCCAAATTGTATTTGCCTTGCCTTGACTTGAATTATCTTGTCTAAGATCTGGGAGAGAAGCCGCAAGCCTTGTCCTGAAAGCCTGAGAAGCCAAGCCTTGCTTTGCCTTGCAACTCAGAATCAGTGCCATGCCTCAGTTTACCCAGAAAGACACTGTGCCCTTCACAGTAATGTGTTGTGAAAGCCCAGGAGCAGACAGAAGTGTCTTGCCAGACAGAAGGGACAAAGCCAGGGTGAGATAAGCCTGACAAAGTGCATGCTTTGCAAAACCAGACCTTGTCGTGAATATGTCAAAACAGGCTATTTGTCTATGAGCCTGAAACTCCAGGACAGCCTGTGAGATCCTGGGAAGAAGCTTCAAGAGCTGCCTGCCATCGTGCCAAGGCCAGACCAGCCATTGAGAGAGTGTAGCATCTCTGCCGGCAACCAGCACCAGTCTCTTGCCATGCCGGGTGCACAAGGGCACCTCAAAAGCCTTGCCGGCTAATATACAGCAGCAGCACCCTCTACTTGGGTGGAACTCATTGTGAGTAATGATTTTTATCTTGCCTCTTTGTAAATGGTTCTATCTGTCCGACTCTGTTTTGGCACGGTTCTTGTCGAGTCGCCTCTAGTGGTCAAGTGCCATATTGCACCGGGCATTCCCTTTCCCAGTTATTTTTCTGGTTTGCTTAAAATTGTTATATTGTTAAATATTGCATAAATATTGTATGTTCCCATTGTAAATATAGATTCCAGCTGTACACCAAACCTATTAGTAAGTTTTTGGCAATTTTCCATATTAATAAATAATATTTAATAATCTGAATAAATAATATAAATTATATTAGATATAATAATGCAAATAAGTAATGTTAAATAATATTAATAATTATTAATCTATTTATTAATATAATTTTAACTTATTACTGTTTTCATAAATCATAAACTATAACACTTGGTAAGGCTTTTAACCTTGTCATGTTGGTATATTAGGCCTGAGTTTGTTATTTGTGGATCTAAGTGAAATTTTTATTCTCTAGATGTATTAGTTGCTACTCTTTCAAGATCCTAAATACCTTTTAGAGCTTATATAAGTGTATGGCAAGGTTTCACATTTTCATTATTTGTTTGCTTCCTTTGCTGAATATGAGAAGAGCCATTATAAAGGTGATAGAAACACAAGTTAACTTCACAGTTTTCAAACAAGTTTTAGAGTCTTTTACCACTGGAATGCTTGTTTAGATTCATTCTGCATGGCTAGTCAAAATTCACTGCATGGTGATTATCCTTTGATGGTTTCCACAGAATTAGTGTGATTTTTGTGGCTAATCTCTTGGGTAATTACTCCTGACAAAATCCCTGCTGTGACTAACGCAGCCTAGAGCTATTGTCCTACATAGTCACTATGAGCTACTTTCTTAATGGTGTAGACCAGGTTTTTCCATTACGGAATCAAAATCACTGTTGAATCATTTTGTAGATACTTCCTTTGCAGATAACTTCAGTCAATACATATTTGGTATAATCACTCTTTCTTTCTCTCACATTTCTTAAAATAGTGTAAGATAAGTTCATTTTTCAATACATATTACCCTGTGGGTTAAATAGTTCTTTGCCCTTTTCAATCCTTTTGAAAATACTTTGATGTATGCATTTTGACATACTAGACTGCAGTCCCCAGACAAGAAGTATTGACGTTGCACTTGAAACTCCACTGTGTACTTCCAAGGACTCCATTTATGATTCTGGTTGACCATTTCAAACTGTGTTTCTGTCAGCTTGGCACTAATGCAGGTTGTGTGTCACAAACAGCTGAGGTAGCTCTCTGAAGTGACAGCCATCTGGAGCTCTCTGGGGTTTTTTTAGTGGCAGCCTCATTGTCCTCCTTTGAGCATTTCATTCAGTTTTTCTTCTCTGTTGTCAATTAAGATGAGTAACAATAGCAGCATTTTGCTTTCCACCCTACTTGCCATGATTTCTCTAGTTAATCATCAAACATTGCTGTGTTCACGTGAGCTTTTGATGCCAAATGGGCAGAGAGCACTTGAGAGCAAAGCTGTTGTGCTTCTTTCTGCAATTAACCATCAGTTGAAGAACAATTAGCTCAGCCCAGACATGTCAGAAATTAAGTGGTGGCAGGCTTCTTGGATCAGAATTTTGATCATCTTGATAACTGAAAAATGTTATTAAATCACAATAACTTTGTGTCACAATTGCCTCATACTGGCAGTAGCAGCACTATGAACCACAAAGCAGTTGAGGAGCATGCCCTTAAATCTCATAGCTGAGGCAAATCTATTGATGCCCCACAAATGACTGAAGTACCAACCATCTGACATCCCTTAAAGGGACAGGATTCTCTTGATATTGCTTGTTGTTTTCATTGTCATTCAGTTGTACCATTTGCTTCACTTGTGTGGTGGTTTGGCCCTGGCCTGGAGGCCAGATGCCCACCAAAGCTGCTCTATCACTCCCCCTCTTAAATGGACATGGGAAAAATATAACAAAAGGCAGCAATAACATGGAAGCAATTTTAATAACACTAATAAGCAAAAAGTAATAGCCTGCACGGAAGTGAAAACAGAGAGAGAGATGTTAGTCTCTTCTTCCCATCAGCAGGATGATGGTTGGTCTTGGGAAGCAGGGCTCTCTAAGCTTGGTGGTTCCTTAGGAGGATAGATGCCATGGATGAATCCCCCACTTCCTTCTTTCACTTCATTCTTGTGTCTGAGCTGACATCATATGGCATGGAATACCTCTTTGGCCAGTCTAGGTCAGCTGGCTCAGCCGTGTCCCCTCCCAAGATCTTTCCCACCCTTCAGCATACTCTTGGGGCAGGGAAATGTTGAAAGGACACAGCCTGGATACTTATTCAACAGTAGCCAAAACACTGCTGTGTTATCAACTACTGCTGCAAAGCACAGCACTAGAAAGATGCTGCGAGGAGAATTAACTCCAGCTTAGCCAAACCCAATACAATGTGCTAGGCATTTTTCATTGCATGTGAACACACATGTCTATTACTGTGTAGAGATTTCCATGGAGAGCTGGTCTGGGTGCCATTACTCTGCTGTGCCTGTATTTTGGCAGCAGTAACCTAGGAATACTTTTTCTGGTTTGGCAAAGCTGGGGATCAAAACTGTACCACAAATCCTTTGCTTAAAAACAAAACAAACAAACAACAACAAAAAAGGAAAATACTTAGCTTGCCTTTTTTTTTTTCCCCCTTTTTTTTTTTCCCCTGAGGGTGTAAACATTCTACTGTTACTCCACTGAACTTCAGAACTAGGTGGGTAGAGACAGTGTTTGGCAAGGGTCACCTCTGATTAGTGGGTGTGCTCTAGTACTGAGAACAAGAGAAATGTAGTTCCTGACCTTATTCTCTTTTAAGTCCACGAGCTGTCTTGTTTTGCTCCCCTTGAAGTAACAGGGCTGCTCCTGTTCAAGAAGCTGCAAGGTTTGGGTCTCTGCATAGGTTCTGTGCATAGGTGCTGTGCATCTGTGTTAGACAAAATCAGCTGCGACAAGGAGCTCTGAGACAATGGGTAAGGGACAATCCCCAATACCTCTTGTAATAGAATGTATGTTTTGATATATTTTATAATTTAATATCTTGGGCAGTGGTATCTTCAAGCACTGCTGTAATTTATTTACACAGTATATTTACAGGTTCTCTTCAGTTATGGGTATTACATTCCACATATAAAGACAGCTAAATGATTTAAGCACAGATCTAACATTTCCAATACAGCAATTCAAATTGGAAATACGAGTGCTGTGATCTGTGGTTTTGTCCACAAATGGGATTCCATAGCAGATTGGCCAGGTACTTGCTGCTTGCTCCTCTGTCTGGTATCCTCCCAGGTGCTGTGGCTATAATTTGAGCAGTCCTTGGCTTGGAGAGGGCTAGGGTGTCTCTCTTGTGTGCTGCATTGCCAGGCTGTAGCCTCTTCTGGGATTAAATTGTCTCAGAGCTTCTCCCCTTTCTGCCTTGTTCCAGGTGCAAGGCCTGGGTGTAGCTGTTGCCTGTTAGTGCAGTCCCTTCAGCTGCTACTTTGGCAGCATTTGGCTCTTGTTGCTTGCTGGGTGAGAACAAGGCAAGTTGCTTGATTTCTTGGCTGGTTTTAGTACTGTCCCAGACAATTAATGCCCTTTGGTAACACAGAACCATGATAATTGGACCTATAGGATGAGATATATCCAAACATAGCTGGGGCACACACAGTTCACAGCTGTGTTACAAAGTTGATTACACATGGTACATGGACCCCAGGAACTGTCCAGGTTTGCACATTCAGAGGTGCTTACAATGTTAATCACACATGCTATACATTTGCCTTGGCCATCTGGACCCCAGGAACTGTCCAGGTTAGCACATTTGCAGGTACTTAGCCCATTATCTGGGCTAGGGCATGTTTGGGGGTTTGACCCTTCAGCACACCTCTCCATCACATACCAGCCCAGTGAATCTGTGCCTAGAGTGCCCATTTAGCAAGGAGAAGGTGGTTTATCTGGACTAAACTGAAGTACCTCAAGTCTCAGCCCAAGACATGTGGGTATTCACAAAACAAGGTAATGTTCCTGTGGTGGTTATCACCTTTCTATGGTGTATTTGTGACCAGTACTCTGCACAACACAATAAGGTCAGAAGCAGTTCAAGTCTAAAGGAGCCTAGAAAACTGAATTTTCTATAATCCAGATGTACCTTTGCTGTGGAAATTAGAGATGCTCTCTACCTTCTAGGCTTGTCTGCGTGCTCTGGACTTAACCCATTTGCAGCCAGATCTTAGTGTCCACCTTAATCCTGTAATAAGTCAAACTCTAAGAAGAAGTCAAGTTTAAGAAGTCAAACTCTATTCAGAGGCTAGGAGGAAAACATTGGTATTTTAACATCTCAGTGATTAAGACAACACAGGCAGTGCTTAACCTACAGTCTTAGCAAAATCTCGGTTGCTTTACTGTTACACAAATCCCAAAGACAAATAGAACCCTATCACATTTACTGTACAAATACACTCTAAGAGTATATTTGCCCTCAGAGACTCAAATGCAAATTTTATGTGGAAACAGAAGATGAGATTTAAAAATTAGTAGAAGCACACTTGAAGTAAAGAGAAGATGAAAGGTACAGAAAGTGAACTTGTCATTTGTCAAAAATGCTGACACTCAAAGCTCCTGATTGATGCTTAGGGCTTGATGAGCTGAAGCCATTTACAGAGAACTTCAGTGGGAAGGGTGAAGATTAACTTGCCCCTCTTTGGTTTGTCTAAAGCCTTTGTAGCTATGTGTCCTAGATAACCTAACAGATGTTTGTGGCTATCAATGTCTGAAGATCAAAAGTTACCATTGAAGAATTTTTGTTGATTTAAATGCTACTTTGTAACAGATCCTTGATAACTTGCTCCTAGTCGTGTAAGGTTAGCCATGAAGTGGAGAATGATTAGACACTCTGATTTTTGTTCCATCAGTTCATTTGCTGCTCCACTCCATTTACTCCAGTCCTGTAAATCTGTTTTCCCTTCTTTTATCCTCATTTCTTATTTTTTAATGTGAAGAGGGGAGAATAAAAATGTCTAGAAGTCCATCTTTTGGGATTTGGAGTTTTTATTAGGAAAAGCTAGGCAAGACTAGTGAACCTCGCTGGTGAAGGTGAGCATCTCTTCCGTCTCTCTTCTGTTTTCCTCTTGCCCTTCCCTCCCACCCCATGGAAATAATGATGAAGTAAAATAAGAACATTTGCACAATTCTTGGGATATGTATGCAAAAAAATGTTACTTTTCCTTATCCTTTCAAATGAGGTTATGTTTGCAATGGCAGCTGGCAACAGTGAAGTTTTCTGTGTTGGAGCTGTTGGTGTTGTCAAGAACCATACATAAAGTCTGAAATCTATTCAGTTTTCAGTGTCTGCAAAAACATTTCTTTTATCTTTGTCTCAGTTTCTCCTACTTCTGTGATTCAGGCAGCTGTGCTAGCATAGACATAGATCTTGGTCTCTGGAGAGTATTTGAAAGTCTTCAAGTTTTAAAGCAGTGGCAGCTCATTGGATTGACTGCATGAACCTGGTAGAACCTGAACTGAGACCTTAAGATTGAAAGAAGTAACCCTTGCTCACAGCATTAAAGAAATGATAAGCACTGGCTTTTGAGCCTCTGGTTAGATTCAGATTCTCCACCAAAGTCTGGCAGGTTTTTGTGTGATGATAAACCTGAAGTGTTAGCTTTAAGGCAATTTGCAGGGGACAAAAAAAGGTTAAACTGTACTTCTGGAGAAGAACCAGTAACCATCTTTGAGCAAATAATCTTTTGACTTCTGGCATTCCAGTGGAGGTGTGATAGCTGGGACACTGCTGAGAAGGAAGAGTGTGCTGAGAGCTGAAGCTTCTTTTCTCTTTAACTGTCAAGTCTTTGCAGTCTTCAGAGGAAAGTGGAGTCTGGGAGGAAACTGCTGTAGTGGGATTTTCCTTTATGTCACAACATAAAGCTGCTGCTTCTGGCTGTGAAGTCTTTGTAAGTTTCAGTGCCTCATTCAGTTGTGGTGTGTCTTAGCTGGTTTTCAGTGTTTGTGTGTGATGTTGTGTTTGGCCCTAGCTGGGGGCCAGATGACCACCAAAGCCTCTCTATCACTCTTCTTAGGTTGTCAGGGGAGAGGGAAAATATAATGAGAAGCTCATGGGTAAGATAGAAGCAGATTAATAAGACAAAAGTGAAAGGAAAGGCTGCTCACTGAAGCAAGAACAAAAAAGATATTCTCTACTTTCCACCAGCAGATGATGTCCAGTTGCTCCTTGGGAAGTAGGGCTCCAATACCATAGTGATTGCTCCAGAGGACAAACATCCTTAACAAACGCCTCCCCACTTCCTTCTTTCCCTTGGCTTTTATATCTGAGCTGGCACTATACAATGTGTGTGGCAGTACACCCAAAACCCCTTCCCCAACCCGCAAAGATGGAGTGGGGGAAACAAAGAAGCTGGGATGAAGGGAGTGGTGAAGGTAAAAGTAAACATATGGTTTTAAGGGAGAAAGTGAATGTTTTAAAGGGAAGAAGTAAAAGAGTGGTGGTAAGCACACAAGGATCCTGGCCTTAAGTGATAAGATCCCTCCTGGCCTCAGGGTGTCTTCACAAAGCCAGGCAGGCAGAACAACTGATAAGAACCATGGTGACAGTTAGGCAGTCAGAGACCACTGATAAGAGGGATGGCATGGGAGGCCCCCTGTTTCTCAAAGGAAGGGTTCTGTTTTGTGAGTCCCTGGCCAGGTATATTCAAAGACGAGGAGGTCACCTATGTCAATGAGTTCCTGAAAATGAGAAGGGGGAGTTAATGAGTTCCTGAAAATAGTCTGCATTAACTACACCTACCTTCATGAATATGTATACCTCTGTAGCTTAAAAACTGGCTTGTGCAGGTGAATTTTATGCAAGATAGGTGATTTCACCTCTCATCCAGTATGCGTACCATTAATAAACTTATCTCTTCATAACTCTGTGCACGTTGTGGGGACTTTTCTGTGGTACCCTTTATCAGGAAGTGTAGTGATAGGAGAAAGGGTAACAGTTTCAGATTGAAAGAGGGTAGATTTAGATTAGATATTAGGAGGAAACTCTTCATGGTGAGGGTGGTGAAGCACTGGTGCAGATAGCCTAGCAAGTTGTGGATGCTTCATCCCTGGAAGTGTTCAAGGCCAGACTGGATGGGATTTTGAGCAACCTGGTCTAGTGGAAGGTGTCCCTGCCCATGAGAAGAGAGTTCAAACAAAATGATCTTTAAGGTCCCTTTAAACCCAAACTATTGTATGATTCAATGATTACTCTATAATTTTAAAGGATAATATAACCAGTTATCTAACTCAGACAATACCTGGGGAAGTTTGTGCCCATTGCAGTCTTTTAAAGTCACAGTAGAACAATTGTGCTGCTGCCACCAGTTTGAATCTGGTTTGTCACTCCTGATGGAAGTGTATTAGTTTCTCCCACTACCCATGGATGACTGACATTATGGGCAGTACCTGCTATATTCTCTCATACTGGAGCCTATTAAGCAAGTGTTTAATCCACAGATTTTGGATGTGGGATGCTATAACAGCTCCAGTGAGGCCCTTTGGATGTATCCTGACAATGCCTGCTTGGGGAGCCATTAGACTGCTGAATATTAATGTGATACACTGTGGTGGTTCCTTGGGTGTGCTTAGTGCATATTATGTTAATGTGAAGTTAGAGATTCTTTAATTGACTGATGTAGGAGCATTAGTACTTAGCATCCTAAATATCTGGGTGCAGCTGATGATTATGCAACCAGTCTATGCACAGCCTTATTATTTATAGGAGGTTAAAACATTCAGCCTATTTCCCCACCCCCGCCCCCTCCATGTTCTGAAAGCAATTCTGTTGAGTTTACATTGTGTGTATTTTTTAGACTGAAAGATGGGGTCAGTAACTGGATTTATTCCTTGAAGTCTTGTGACCTTTTACTTCCATTGTACCCTGTAGCTCAGCTGTACCTGTAGGTATGTTTTGACAGTCCAATTAAACTGATGCAAGAATTTTCTGCTTTCTAAACAATGTTACGTTTACATCAACACCTCTCCTCTCCCACAGGCTTCTGACACTTCTCTTGTGCTAACTGGCTGTTGTCTGACTCCTGACACCTACAGTCATATTTACCTGATTACCCTGAAACGGTGTACTACTCTGCACTACTCATAGGGCTCCTTGGGTCTGTCACTTTTTCAGTTCCTCAGTTTAATCTTTTTTTAAAACTTCTGCTAGAAACAACACTAAATAAATCTGCAATTTCTCCAGTAGTCTTCTTTCCCTAGCTAGCAAGTATCTCACATCCTTGATCACACATTTCATTCCAGTTTTAATTTTTCCTCCTCCTCCTCCATTCCACTCTAAATCAGCAAATGATATTAACCAAATTCAGCAAAAGAATTTCACAAGACTTTTAAATGTCACCCTTCTTGAAAACTTTGCAATGAAAACCTATTTAAACACTATTTATTATTGTTTGCAATAACTGACTCACTTCTTTACTTTCTTCCTTACTTCTTCACATGGGCATTTCATCCTCTTTCTTCACCGTGTGTGGCTGCTGTGCCTGATCCTTGCCACTCATGGCAGTAAGTGGTGTCTGCTAGCACTGTGAAGGACTCTGTGGTAGATCTTGCTCTCAGAACCCTTGTAAGGAGTTAAGTTTGTCATCTTCTAATGGCCTCAGCATTGTTTGCCTTCCCAAAGTATTTCACACCATTTTCTCAGAGGGATCTCTGCTTATCTACAAGACCACAAGTTGTGCTGATAACCAGCAGATGCTGGGGCTCACTGTGATAAGTTTTTGTGGGCCTTCTCATGGACAGGTCTCTCAAAAGATGAGTGGAACAGCAGTTTCCCAAGGTGTTTTCACACCATTACCACAAGCTCTGTGACAATAGCAGCTAATAACCAGACAAGGCCACAAGTTCCTCTCTTGAGTGTTACTGTGAGACCAGGAATGACACAGGTAATTAACTAACTGTGGGACCAGTGCTGACAGCTGCCAAAAGTGCTATAAACATGGCAACTGAATGGGGGAGCGTGGCTGTGTATGGGAATGGGAAAGGTAAATAACTCCAGAGGTGACAAGGAGAGTTTGAAGCTTCCCCACTGATCAAGGCTTTCAGGATCAGCAAGACATCACCTAGATCCATGATGGTAATTATCTTTGTATTGCTACCCTGCTACCCCTTTTTTTTTTTCTTCCTCTTTTCTATATTTCTAACTTTTTATCTTGCATATGTAAGCAAAATAAATTCCAGTGTTTTTCCCAAATCAACTACTCAGTTCCTTCTTGGTTTCACTTGGGGGATCCACAAAAGAACCGTCCCTTCCACAAAAGCAGATTGAGACAATCCTGCCTACAGAGAGGCAACTAAAACCCAAACAACCCCCCTGGACTTCTAGTGTATTTCCTGGCCTCCAGTATCTTCTGTTTAGTATTTTATCTATCTGGTCTAGCCACAAGCACATTCAGATAAATTTCTGCATCTTTCTTCATGTTGCTGCTACTGTTGCTGGGACCTTTGATCTAAGCCCCAGCAATAAATCTTTTCCCAGTACGTTCTTGATTATCTATGTGACACTGATACTCCTTCATCCTATCCTCAAATACTCATGGTGAAAACTTCTTTCTTTACTCTTTTGACTTCTTGGCTGACTCAATAGGAGAGCCACAAATATCAGTCTGCTCTGGGTTTAAACATTAATTTACATTCCTCTGTTACAATTCTATATAATTTAATAACCTTTCCTATTTTCAAATATAGCAATATTGAATCTACCTCTTTTGCTGCTTCTGCAAGTCATTATTTTCAATTCTTTCACAGTACTTTAGAAAAGCAAGTGTTACTGTTAGCATTGTTGTTATCACAGTATCACAGTATCACCAAGGTTGGAAGAGACCTCATCAAGTCCAACCTGTCACCACAGACCTCATGACTAGACTATGGCACCAAGTGCCACGTCCAATCCCCTCTTGAACACCTCCAGGGATGGTGACTCCACCACCTCCCTGGGCAGCCCATTCCAATGACGAACGACTCTCTCTGTGAAGAACTTTCTCCTCACCTCAAGCCTAAACTTCCCCTGTTGCAGCTTGAGACCGTGTCCTCTTGTTCTGGTGCTGGTTGCTAAAGAGAAGAGACCAAGCCCTTCCTTGCTACAACCACCCTTCAGGTAGTTGTAGAGAGCAATGAGGTCTCCCTGAGCTTCCTCTTCTCCAGGCTAAACAACCCCAGCTCCCTCAGCCTCTCCTCATAGGGCTTGTGCTCAAGGCCTCTCACCAGCCTTGTTGCCCTTCTCTGGACATGTTCAAGTGTCTCGATGTCCTTCTTAAACTGAGGGGCCCAGAACTGGACACTGGACTCAAGGTGTGGCCTAACCAAAGCAGAGTACAGGGGCACAATGACTTCCCTGCTCTTGCTGGCCACACCATTCCTAATGCAGGCCAGGATGCCGTTGGCCGCCTTGGCCACCTGGGCACACTGCTGGCTCATGTTCAGGTGGCTGTCGATCAGCACCTCTAGGTCCCTCTCTGTTTGGCAGCTCTCCAGCCACTCCAACCCCAGCCTGTAGCTCTGCATGGGGTTGTTGTGGCCAAAGTGCAGCACCCAGCACTTGGATTTATTGAATGTCATCCAGGATATTGGCCTGGCCACCTGCACATGCTGCTCATGTTCAGCTGTCGATCAGCACCTCTAGGTCCCTCTGCCACTCCAACCCCAGCCTGTAGCTCTGCATGGGGCCTACAATTGTGCCTTCAAGTGCAGAATCCGGCACCCAGCACTTGGATTTATTGAATGTCATCCTATTGGACTCTGCCCATCTGTCCAACAGGTCCCTCTGCAGAGCTCTAACTGACCAACATCTGCTCCCAACTTGGTGTCATCTGCAAATTTGCTGATGACTGTCTCAATCCCCTCATCCAGATCGTCAATGAAGACATTGAAGAGGATGGGGCCCAGCACTGATCCCTGGGGGATGCCACTGGTGACTGGTCTCCAGCTGGATGTGGCACCATTGACCACCACTCTCTGGGCCTGGCCCTCCAGTCATTATTCATACGGAAACTGAAGAACTGACTGGAAAATTGTTGAAGGTAAAACCTTGAAGGATTTTTCATCACTTTCCTCGGAAATGGATACATTATCTCAGTTAAAACTTATCATAAATTTTTATCTAAAAGAAGACATCCACCTTGAATACTAAAATATGGCAAAGATAAACACCTGAAATGAAAGTTCTGCAATGGGAATTGTCAGATAACCACATTATTAACTATTGTGAATAACAAAGACTAGAGTAATTAAACTGTGAATCCATCATCTCACTAAGTATGTGCCACCTGGCAAAATTATTCTGTGTAAAATTCTTAATCTCAAATTCATTAAATTGTATCAATTCTCTCATAAAGAAACAGCTGAGGTATTACTAAGCCCATTGTCCTTTATAGCACTACTTAGGAATATTTTGTTTGCTGACATCTGCATGGTATGGGACACATTTTTAATTGCAACCATAAAGAGGCTATTGTCCTACAGATAGGAATATTTTTGAAGAGCTTGAAAGAAATCCTGTGTTTGCCTGGAACACTGGTTGTTGCTAGTAGTGACAACTAGGAAAGAAAAAGTCAAATTTACAGTAACATTTTCTCATAATGGATAAAAATACAAAGGGAAAGTAAAGTGATGTAATGAAGAGTGATTCACATCAAAAGACAGCAAAACCTGCTTGCCTTCCCATTCAACTGCATTGCTTGTGCCATGTGAAAAACTCTAGTGTTTGTTTCATGCTGTGGGAATTACAGTTTTCAAGATGCCTTAATCTATAGTGAGTGTCTCTCCCAGAAGAACAAAATTCTTTTAGATAAGTGTGGTGGTCCAGATCTTGCAATGTGCTTCTGTGCTGGTAGTGTAAGGAGAGGCGACTAAAGTGAAATCTCTGCTCTGCTTTGGTGTATCAGGATCTGACAAGATCTGAAATATGCTGAGATTACAGAGGGGTACTGATCTACAGCAATATATAGTACTATTCACTGGTTAGGCCGCACCTCGAGTATTGTGTCCAGTTCTGGGCCCCTCAGTTTAGGAAGGATGATGACTTGCTGGAGTGTGTCCAGAGAAGGGCAACAAAGTTGGTGAGGGGTTTGGAACAAGCCCTGTGAGGAAAGGCTGAGGGAGCTGGGGTTGCTTAGCCTGGAGGAGACTGAGGGGTGACCTTCTTGCTCTCTACAACTACCTGAAGGGAGGTTGTAGCCAGGCAGAGGTTGGTCTCTTCTCCCAGGCAGCCAGTACCAGAACAAGAGGACACAGTCTCAGGCTGCGCCAGGGCAGGTTTAGGCTGGCTGTTAGGAAGAAGTTCTATACAGAGAGAGTGATTGCCCACTGGAATGGGCTGCCCATGGAGGTGGTGGAGTCACCTTCATTGGAGGTGTTCAGGAGGAGACTTGATGGGGTGCTTGGTTGCATTGTTTAGTTGTTTAGGTGGGTTGGATTGGTTGATGGGTTGGACGCGATGATCTTGAAGGTCTCTTTCAACCTGGTGTATTGCATTGTATTGTATTATTCCCAGAAGATGTCCTGGCAGCTACTTTGCATCTAGTTCAGTAGCTATAACCCAAATGCCATTTCAGAGTACTGCTGATCTTAGCAGCAGAAAGAGTAGGGTGTACATGGATTGAATAAAAAAAAAAATTACAGTTTCTTGGTTATACCTCTTGGACTTTTCTGGTCCTCCTGGAGGACTCAACTCTATGTTTTTTTTTTTTTTTTTTCTTTTCTTTTTTTTTTTCTTTTTTCACAAAGGCACCTGTCTCAAGCCATGACATCCTCCTAAAGCATTTTTTTCACCTGCAATTCTGAATCAGAAAAATATAATTTTGTCTGTAGGAAAGGAATGAGAGCAGGCTATAATTAACTGTTGAAGTATAAATATTTACCCTTCCAACTCTGAGCCAGCTGCAGTGTTTTGAATTTTTTTTTCATTAAAATTTGTGTCTTTCATGTGAAATTTAAGTGAAGTCAGCTGCCAGTCTTTTAAGATAAGGCTAAGGAATTAAGCTACATAACAGAGAAATTAAAGCATACCTTTTCTTTCATGTCTAAGTGAAATTTTTGAATTCAAAACACAATTTTCTATCTCCCCCCCATCCTTCCTTCCTCTCTATAAAAGGTTGAGGTTTTTTTGAACAATCTCCCATCTACCAACTATTTAAAACTCTGATTTAACCTCAGAACTGAAAGACAGTTTGTTAAAATAAAAGCTTGGTTTATCTTTCTTAGTCCACTGTCCTAGCTTACCACTTCTCCCATTGTGATACACTACAGATACTGTAAAATGTCAGAGAAGGATTCAGCCACAAAAAGATAATTTATAAATCATATCTAGATATGAATATGGATGAGATTTATTTCAAATTGCATATTAAACATTGTTTACATTGTACTGAAAGAGAATTGAGCTAAAGGATAACAGTTGTTGGTTACCCTGAAAGGTTTACTCTAACCTGAACTGTATTTTTATTCTGACCCTTACAAACTGCCATTGGAATAACAGGAATGTCATCTGTCTGGAGTCAGTACTGGGACCACTACTGTTTAACATCTTTGTCAGCAGTATGGACAGTGGAATTGAATGCAGCCTCAGCAAGTTTGTGGATGACACCAAGCTGTGTGGTCTGGTTCACACATGCCATCCAGAGGGACCTGGTCAGGTTTGAGAGGTGGGCCCATGCCAACCTCATGATGATCAACAAGGCTATGTTTCAAGGTCCAAACACAAATATGGTCTGGGTGAAGAGTGGCTTGGAAGCCATCCTAAGAAGAATAACTTGGGGGTGTGCGGCAGGGGGTGGGGGCGATCAGCATGAACTGGCAATGTGTACTTGGAGCCCAGAAGGCCACCTGTATTCTGATCTGCATCAAAAGGAGCAGGTGGAGGTAGGTGATTCTACCCTTCTGCTCTGTGAGACCCCACCTGGAGTACTGCATCCTATTCTAGGGCCCACAACACAGGAAGAACATGGACCTGATGGAATAGGTCCAGAGGAGGGCCACAAAAAACGATCAGAGGGCTGGAGCACCTCCCTTGTGGGACAGGCTGGAGAGTTGAGGCTATTCAGCCTGGAGAAGAGAAGGCTCCAAGGAGACCTTATAGAAGCCTTCCAGTACCTGAAGGGGGCCTACAAGAAAGCTGTGGAAGAACCTTTTACAAGAGCTCATGGTGATATTATATGGGGTAATTTCTTTAAGCTGGAAGAATGTAGATTTAGACTAGATATTAGGAAGAAATTCTTTACAGTGAGTGTGGTGAGACACTGGAAAAGGTTGCCCAGGGATGTTGTGGATGTGCCCTCCCTTGAAGTGTTCAAGGCTGGGTTGAATGGGGCCTTGAGCAACCTGGGCTAGTGGGAGGTGTATCTGCCCATGGCAGGGTGGTAGGAACTAGATGATCTTCAAGGTGCCTTCCAACCCAAACCATTCCATGATTCTTTGATTCAGTGAAATGATCAATTTCAGCATGCCATTTTCAGCATGCTGCAACAAAATATATTTTTTTTTTTAATTTGTAAGTTGACCATCACTGTAACCAGTATTGATGTTTTGCATTCATATATAAGGCCTAATTATGCTAGTCATTGAACTATTATCCCAGTCTACTTCATGACATCCGCAATGACATCGTAAGAACAAAGAGTAAGTACATTATATGTAATGGAAAAATTATAATATGTCACTGAACAGAGTAGAGGCATGGAGATACATGTTCATGCACACCTGTGAGGCTGAAGTTGTCCTCCAATACCTTACAGCAAGCTAGAGAGCTGACAGGTGTTACCTAGAGCATCTGCAGGATGTTTCTGCATCCCCTGATTCCAGCACTCCACTCTGCCTGATCTGGGTAGTTCAGATGGAGATCTGGTCCATCACTGTTAATGCATCTTGGTTGAAAGGAAAAAAATCAGGCATAGTATCATGGGTGCCTGTTTTTGTAGTTTCACTACAGCCTTGTGTGAGGAATGCCTTGTTTTCATTTGGTTAACATACACTGTTAAGAAAAACAGACAAATGAAATCTTGTTCAAAATATCTAGAACACATATGTGGATTTAGTATGTTTTCTTTTCTGCTTTCATTTGATTTTTTTTTAATGGATGTCTATGCCTGTGCTACACTGGATAATAAGAATAACCAAAAATTTATAAAATAACATCAGATTTTTATCTCACTCATTAACTGTCATGCTGTCATCCTCCTGAAATTGCAGTAGGTAGAAGAGTACAGGTGTGCTCATACATCTGTCTGCTCTTGATAGCTCACATCAGCTCTGATAGCCAGTCTCCTCTATGTATTGTAGAGGGCTGAGATCTGAAAACTCAGTTGTTCTTTCCTTATCCTGCTGACAGTCTTGTTGCTTTTTAATGTAGATAAACATTGCATGCCTTCTGCATATTACCCACTTTGGGATGGTAGGGGGTAGGAGACAGCCACCTACTCTTAAACATACCATAACTGCACAAGGTGAAATGCAACTGGTCATTGTGGCATAACTGATTTGTATCAGGAGTCCTTCAAAGTTATTGATGACCCACTGGAGACCTTGTAGGAGGTTTGACTCAGATATTGACCTTATTGCTCTCTACAACTACCTGAAGGGAGGTTGTAGACAGGTGGAGGTTGGTCTCTTCTCCCAGGCAGCCAGTACCAGAAGAAGAGGACACAGTCTCAGGCTGCGCCAGGGCAGGTTTAGGCTGGATGTTAGGAAGAAGTTCTATACAGAGAGAGTGATTGCCCATTGGAATGGGCTGCCCGTGGAGGTGGTGGAGTCACCTTCATTGGAGGTGTTCAGGAGGAGACTTGATGGGGTGCTTGGTGCCATGGTTTAGTTGTTTAGGTGGGTTGGATTGGTTGATGGGTTGGATGCGATTATCTTGAAGGTCTTTTCCAACCTGGTTTGTTCTATTGTATTGTATTCTATTGTATTCTATTTATTTAATGAAATCAACTTTGCATTATTGCCATGTTTTCCAAACCTGACATGACTTATTTCCAATACCTGAAAAAATTCAGAGACCTCAATACACGAAGGTTAAACCAAATATCCAGAAATCTATGGGATAGATTCAAATCTGTTATTATTCCACTGAAATTACTGCAAATACATCAGAGGATAATTTGACCTACAGGTTGAATTCCTGTGAGAAAATTCTGAATAGCATCCTCCTGAGTTTATAATGAATACACTTACTTATCCTCATTAAAATAAACAAAAATTGCATGTATCAGTAGTAAGCAGCATGATTCAGAGCCTTACTTTCTCATTGGAAAAGTAGCAGCCACGCAGATCTCTTTGAAATTTTTCAAATCCAAGTAAGTACACTTAATACATACTTGGAGTACCCTCAGTAAACAGATTATTATAGGTTTAGGTCTAATATTGTTGTAAATAAAAGTTGTCTGGAGTGCTCCAGAATCCAGGGGGCTGGATGTCCCCAGGGGGCTGCACAGGACATTGCAAAATATCTTTATCCCATCCCATTTGCCCAGCAAATTTCTATAAAATCTGAAGTACAGCTTGTTCTCTTTCTCTTTCCCCCTTCTCCCTTATTGATTCTATGATTCTCTCCTCCTGTACATTGCTTGCTTTTCTGCTCTTCACTTTGTTTGGGTTATGATAAGAACAGTGGTGGTGATGGGGATAGATAATATTTGTGAGCTGTGCACCAGCCCCCAGGGGTCCAGAGCGGGTCTGAGCTATTATCAAGTTATATGTATGTATAGGTATATGTATATGCATATGCTTATTACCTTTTATATTTAGTTTATTTCTGTATTTAGTCTACTTTAGTAAATATTATTTTAATTTAACTTCCAAATTCTTAGTAAGCATGGTGAATTACTCTCCTTGGAGTAAATCCCACATTCTGTCTGGTACAAAACCAGCACACAGACATCCACCAGTGAGATATTTTTCCCATAGCTGACTCAAGAGCAATTACTTTGGCTGCATCTCCACTTGTAACTGTGATAAAACTCCAGCCTTTGAGACATCATGCATTGTCCTGTACTCATCAGACAGTCGAGTTCACTTGTCTGTTCTAGAATATGATGACAGAGGAAAGTACAGTGTTAAAGCTTGGCATAGAATGAAATTAATCTAGTTTTCCATTTTTAGGGTTGTTAATGAAAGGGAAACAAATAATCTCATCGAGTTCATGTATTAATTTACCTCAATCTCTGTTTTTTGATGATAACCATGTAAAAGGAGACCATGGTAGATGCTGACAAAAAGTGCTGCAGCTGGCTGTTCAGACCTAAACCCAACTTTTTCATAGTTGTTTTCTTGTTCTCCACATTTTGAAAAATACAAATTCATCAGGGCAATAGTGAAGTATGAATGTATGAATTATGAAGTATGAATATAGGAATATAAAGCACAGAAGATACTTCACAATTCTACCAGTGCCCCCTTTTTTTTTTTTTTTACTGGTGTGTTTTTGTACAGAGGTGCTTGATATCTGGATTCCTGGTGTGATCTATAATAATTACAAATGCAAATGAAAATAAGAACTATACAATTATGGTGGTTGCTAAACCATACACTATCATTCTTTCTTAATAGTACTGAAAATATTTTTACTAAACTATTTGGGTTTGATTTGGCATTATAGTGTAATAATGAATGCATTAAAAACACACATACACACTCTTAAATAGAGTCACTATCAGTCCTAACAGAAGAATCTGAAAAAAAGTAAAAATTTTAGCTTTGAGACAAAAAGTTATCCTTGTTACAAGTTTTGGAAATGAATATTTCTATTAAAAATAATTGGCTTTTGAGAGTCTTGTTAGCTCAGACTTTTTGTTTGAGTTTCATTCTGCATGCAGAAGATTGAGAAGGGAGGAAACAGGGAGGAAAGTTCATAGTGATGCTGTTGAATGGAAGCATATTATTTTTCACAGAATCATAGAATGTAAGGGATTGGAAGGGACCTTGAAAGATCACCTGGTCCAAGCCCCCTGCCAGAGCAGAATCACCTAGAGTAGATCACACAGGAGTGCCTCCAGGAAGGTTTTGAATATCTCCAGAGAAGATCCCACAATGCCGCCTGGCAGCCTGTTCTGTCACCCTCACAGTGAAACACACCCTTGTTTTCCCCTCTATTTTGAATCTAGGTTGGTAAGTATCTTGCAAACTGCAAGAAGAGTTTAAGACAATGCCACAAGCATTTTCTTTTTCCATCTTCTGATAGAAGACTCATAGCAACTGAATGGCAAAAACTTTCTGCTCAGCTGCTGGACTTGGCCACAAGATATTTGCTGTCAAGGGACAGCCCTCCAGTGAATTTCTGATGGCAGTCTATGGCCCCTAGCCAAAGGCAGGAACGCTACTGAATACTGCTCTCCAACGTATCTCTTATCCAGGTGGTTTTTCATGTCTTTTGTAGAACATTTCTTTATTGTGCCAGAAGTCTGTGCAATATTTTCGTGGTTTCAGCAGGGCTGTTATGAGCTTAATAGTGTGGACATATTGAAGTAAATGTAGATTAAATCTTCAATGCCTATTGAATAAGGAGTTTTCCTGTGAGTAATCAGAATGGCTAGAATTGGAAGGGACTATAAAGATCATCTAGTTCAAATCCTCCACCTATGGGCAGGGACACCTTCCACTAGACCAGGTTGTGCAAAGCCCCTCTCCAACTTTGCTGTAGTTCTCCTTCAGATAGTGGAAATCTGCTATAAAGTTTCCTCATGACCTATGTTTTCCCCAGGCTGAGCAAACCCAGCTCCCTCAGCCCGTCCTCATAGGAGGCCCTTCTCTCACCCTCTCAAACACATACATGTCCTTCTTGTGTTGGGGCCTCCAGAGCTGAATGCAGTAAATATTTGGATTTATAAGGTCATTATTATATACCAGGTAAATAATTGCTTCATGGCATAATTCCTTTTGGCACTTGTTATATTTTCAGTTCAAAATTAAAAAACAAAACCATGACACTAAATGCAGAAAGACCATAAATACTTTGTATCTTACTACAAAAAAGGTGGAGGATAGACAGGGTTCTAGTCACTTAGAAGCCTAGTAGTAAATTAGATGGTAACTTCTTAAGCTACCAATTAAAAACCAGAGATCTGTCTTAATGTCTTTCTTGGTCTAGCTGTTCTTTCATGTAGCAACTTAAATGTGTTCAAGTGTCATTTTTACTAGTAGTAACAGCAAAGACGTGTATGGGAGCTGTTACACTATGGCAATGGGTTTTTCTGTGTTGTGATATGCAGGAATGGCCTTACCAATAATTTTTCAGACAGATTTGCGTTTTTATTGACTTCAGTTATGAAAATTAAACCTTTCATAGGAATGATTTAATTTAAAGGAATTGCATTTAAAGGAATTGCACTGGAATTGGCACTTTCTGAACCAAGATTTTGTTATTAAAGACAGACTTATAAGGTACTAGATTAATTCTGGACTTTTCTTTGTCTGCTTGAAAGCAATGACTCCATTTTCTGTTAATGATTTCATAGAAGAAGGTCTTTCAGTGAAAGAATAAGCTCTGATTTATTTTTCATGACAAGGAGAAAACTTTTCAAAAATCTTCCAGTGAGCTTTGTGAGAATCCAATGACTATTGTCACAGAATCACAGAATGTTAGGCAAGGGACCTCAAAAGATCATCTAGTCCAACTCCCCTGCCAGAGCAGGATCACCTATACCAGATCACATGGAAATACATCCAGGTGGGTTTTGAGTATCTCTAGAGAAGGAGATATTGTCTCAAAACAATCTGTGGCATATCTGATTTGAACAGACAGGGTAACAGCTTTGATAGCTCTCAATAGCTCTCCAGGAGAGCTACTGGCCAGTCAAAATGCCTTAACAATGAAAAGAGGAAATTTCTGCAGAGGTGGGAATTCCCACTTTCCTTATTTTAAAATCACTGCAACAGCGCCACAGAAAGGCAAATGGCAGACATTGCACAGGAGCACTCACCTCTCTGTGCCCACCCCACTCTGCACACCTCTGTGATTTGGAGAGACCCTTCCCTGCCAAAAAGGTCTAAAAGGACCACAACTTTTAGGGTTCATGGGTTGCATCTACTGTAGAAGAACTTGCTGGAATGTACACCCACCACCAAGAACTTGGACTATACATTTGAGAGCTTGTGGGAACCAAGGGTGATGATATCTTTTACTTCTGCTCTCTCTCTTTCTCTTTCTCTCTCCTTTTTCCTCTTCTTTTGTTCCCATTTTCCCTCTGCTCTAGTCCATTCCCAAGAGTTGTAATTGGCTCTAATACACCTAACCCATCCCCAACTGCCCAGGGCTGGCTTGGAATATTGGCTCGTAACAAGCTTTCATGTCCTCTTTTCCTTTAGTGCAAGAGTTCATAGCACAATGCCAATTTTTGATCACATCTGGTTTTGCTCTCACTCCTTTTTGGGGCTATCAAGATTCATACAGTGCCGCTAGACTCTACTATCCAATGTGTACAGAAAGACACTACTGAGCTGTGCATGTTTCTATCAGCTATCTTTTTGCTGGCTTCAACCAGCTAATCAGTGTTACATATATGGTCAATAGGGTAAACTTTTACTGAAGATTAACCTAAGCAGGAGCCTAATTTATGACCTTGGAATTGGTTTTGGGCATCATAGATTTTTCTACTAACTAAGTAGAGATATTCACAGAGAATTTAACCAAGAATGTCAATGACCAATAGATGGGTGGTGTTAATATGCACAGCCCTACACTATGTGTGTATGTGGATAAATTATTTCCACTGAAGACTCAGCACAGAATTCTTTAGTAAGGAAAAAGAAAATTGTAACCACAAAGTTCATTCAGCCCTGTTTGTAATGTCTGTGTCATAGATGCTAACATGAAGTCCTTTCATAGAATCATAGAACCATAGAATTTTTAGGGTTGGAAGGGACCTCAAGGATCACCTAGTTCTACCCCCCTGCCATAGGCAGGTACACCTCACTATCCAGCCTGGCCTTTAAAACCTCCAGGGATGGGGCTTCTACCACCTTCCTTGGCAACCTGTTCCAGTGTCTCACTACCCTCATGGGGAAGACCTTCTTCCTAACATCCAGTCTGAATCTACCTATTTCTTTTTCCATTCCCCTAGTACTATCATTACCTGACACCCTGAAAAGTCCCTCACCATCTTTCTTGTAGCCCCCTTCAGATACTGGAAGCCCACAACTAAGTCTCTTCCGACCCTTCTGAAGACTGAACAGCCCCAACTCCCTCAGTTTGTCCTCATAGCAGAGGTGCTCCTGCTCTCTAATCATCCTTGTGGCCATGTTCTGGACATGTTCCAGCACCTCCAGATCCTGCTTGTAATAGGGGCTCCAGAACTGGAGGCAGTACTCCAGGTGGGGTCTCACCAGAGCAGAGTAGAGGGGGAGAATCACCTCCCTCAACCTGCTGGCTATGCTTCTCTTGATGCAACCCAGCATGTAATTGGCTTTCTGGGCTGCAAGTGCACACTGCTGGTTCATATTGAGCTTCTCATCCCCCAGCACCCCCAAGTCCTTTTCTTCACGGATGCTCTCAAGCCAGTTGCTGCCCAGCCTATATCAGTGCTTGGGATTGCCCCAACCCAGATGCAGGACCTTAGTGATCAGCCTAAGTGCTCTTCCACCGAAACAGAAGAAAATAGTTACTAAACAGCTTGCCAGGAATTCTCAAACTATTCAGAGCCCAATTGCGGCTGAGATAAGGACTCTGTGAGGAAAAAGGCAGTTAAAGTGTTCAGAAACCCCACACAGTATATCTGTGATATCCTCCATGGTTAACTTTCTCATGAACCTATTAATCTAGAGCTTTCACTCCAGTTGAGCGTTGCAGGAAAAAAGTCATCCCCAAGGCAACATGCTGTGAGACACTGGAATCAGAAATAACAGTTTTGTTAGCTGTAGTGCACTCTGTGAAGACTTGTGTTTTTTTCTGTTTTCTTTTTTTCTTTTTTTTTCTTTTTCCTGTAGATGTATGTTATGGTGCTCAGTGGAGCTTTTGTGAAAAACTCTTCAAGCTATGTTAACTGAAAACCAAAATTAAAGATAGTGCTCCTTCAGTTTGTGCTAAAGGGTTTCTGAGGACACAGCCAAGTAATGAAAAGAAGGCTTCTCTGGAGTCAGTAAGGCAGTAGGCCAGCACTCTGGAGACCTGTGCTCTTTCACATGCATAACTGAAACACATTTGGTAGAAATTAATTTTTCATCTCCCATGAAAGTCATGAAGCAAAGATCTTTTCCCTGGAAAACTTTTTACTGCTGTGCAGTGGGTTTTTAAACATACTTGTTAAAAAACTGTGCCCTGTATCAATGGGCTTCTGTCAAGCTGTAGCTTTATAATGCTTACTATTTCACAAATATGCAAAAATGGCCTGGGAGGGGATAACCTGGTGCTTGTAGGGAGTGGGACAGTCTGAGATAATTCAAGCTTTGCATATTAGGCAAACCAAGGGTTGAAACTGCAGTAAAGGGAGAAATTTCAAGAGAGGGATGGCTCTATGTACTCTATATACCTAGAAAAGGTCTGAATTTTAAAAAGGAAAGAGTTTAATTAACACCTTTGGGTGAGGTGTAAACCTAAACTGCATGACAAATGGAATTACAAAGATATAGAATTGAAGGCTTGTGATCAGGGAATGGAATAACACTGTGGGATCTGAACCGCCATCAGAAATGTTTGTCCCTGCTCTGTGTGCTCTGCTGATGTATTTCCCTGAAAGTAGGTGTGATTAGTTAGTCATTGAAATCATGCAGGACTCTGACTAAGCAAGCCACTTCCATATTCCTAAGCCTACCCAGTTTCCCCATGTTTCCTCTCCCTCGACCTTTTTGTATTTTACCAATGTCCATGTAGGAAAACTTCCAGAACCAACTTCCCTGTGTGATATTCTATGTTGGATTGTCAATTTGATGATTCAGTAAAATATTAATAAAAGAAGAAAATAGGAGATGGGTGGAAAGGCAAATTCCTTCTCACTAGAGCTTCTGTGCTTCCTGAAAGTACAATGAAGAAAGCACAGCTTATGCATCACAGGGGGACAGAACATCAAAGTGCTGGTTCTGTTTGCAGTCATACTTTATGCCTGATGCTTCTCAGCCATGTGATCAAGTAGCACTAAGATTCACTGCAGAGAAAACAGAGAGGAAAATATCAGCTGAACCCTGCAGGTCAAACTTCTGTGACACAGAACAACATGAGATTACTAGAGTAACTACTTATTTTCCACTAACTTGTATATTATTCTTTTCATGTCAGAAAATAAATGCCAAAAGACTCCTCTTTGTGCGATACAAGAAAAGAGTACATTATTTAAAATAAATATTTAATTGTGTTCTTGAAAAAGAAATATTTAATGAGGCAAAGAGGAGAGGATATTCCCCTGATAACTGATTTTACTGGTGAAAAGGAGTGAAAAAAATAATCATACTGGGGAAAAAATACTCATCTGGTAGTTGTAAGCTTGCAGGCTGGCAGTACAGACAATATCAGAAAGTAGCTGGTTTTACTATAAAATATAGAATGAAGAAAACCAGTAGACCAGTGAAAATGCTTTTATAACATAAGTACCCTGCTTAATTTTCCATACAAAACCAATTTAGCCCACATACCTAATATTAAAACCAAACCAAAACAAAAACCAAACCAAATACCACCCCCCCCAAAAAAAAACACCCCAGCAACCCAACCACAAACCTTTTGTAGATTGTCCGTAGAGCTTTAAACATGACAACAAAGTTCACATATTTAGAAGAGATGTTCCTTAGCTGTGACAACAGAAACAATTCCAGATTTTTTAATTGGACTAGAATGAAAGGAAATTAAAATTGTGCTTTCCTTACAGAGCAATGACTCCATATTTCTTCAGGGTAACTTCTCCCTCATTTTCTCCTCAAACATCTGCTGTTGTCTCTGGGAAGTGGATCATTGTGAATGGTTCCTCTCAGCCAGTATAAATATTCCTACAGTCCTAAAGGTCTAAAACCCTAAAGGACACAGAGGACTAACAGTAAGCAATGTGTTATGGTTTTTCTGGTGGCTTTGCGATTTGTTTTCATTACCATAAAACCACTCAGGTAATGTTTTCTTTTCACTATCTTCTCTTAAAAGAATTTACTCAAGCTGTTTTCAGACAAGTGTCAAATGGCTTGTAATTTTATGATTCTGAGTTGAGATCATTAAACATTACAAAATTAAACTAAGTTTTTAATGACTTCAATATTAGATCAAGAAATGGTTTGAAGTAATCTGCTTCTAGTAAAATATGAGATGAATTATGAGGTTCCTTGCTTCATGTGTATGTTTTGAGAGCTCATGGAAAAGGGAGGGTTTTATGCAGGTCAAGATGCAAATGTTGACTTTATAATTAAGTAGTGCAATAATGGTATAAGATTGGCATAACTCCTTTAAGCTCCAGTGGTGAAGAAACACATAAACATGTAGTTAGGTACATTCATATTCCCTTTTACATATGCATTTATCACCAGCCTCTTTGGCTATGCTGAAAGAAAAGGAATGAAAAATATGCACAAAAATATATAAGCTACTCAGTCTGCAAAAGGCTTCGCATTCTCATTGGGTTTTTAGCAGGTTTTTTTTTATCTGAAGAAGACAAAAGGATATCTAATCATCAGAAGAATGATAAATAAGGAACAATTAATCTATCTTAATGCAAGATATTTAGCTGCCAGCCTTTTCAAGTTTCTTTATCTTTTAAGCTTCTTGAAGCTTCATCAGATCCTGCATCTGTACAAGAATATGGAATGACTTTCTATTCTTAACAACAGTTTCTCTACCCCTCTTGGGCTAATCTTTGAAAAATGCCTGCTGACATTACTGGATAGATTATGAGACACTGATGAGACAAACCAGAAAAAAAGTAGTAGTGGCTTAATTAATTTTAAAAAATGGGGGCAAACACCCTGTAAAACTATGTTAAGAAATGAAAATTAAATTGATGAGGCAATGAGAGACCCACAGAACATGCAGGAAGACGTTGTTATTTCTAGACAGCTTGAGTTCTAAGTTATTAAAATGTCTAATTACTATCCTTTACAATGATAACAAAAGAGAAAGGTGCTCAGGAGTTGGCATCTAGCACAAGCTCTTGCTGTTCAGAAATCCTATAAATCTACATGCTCTTTTAACATGCTTCACACATGCATAAGGATGCACGGGCCTAAGAAATAAGTAAAAAGTGTATTACAGAAAGCTTTTCCATCCTCAGGAGTGTGCAGTATATTTATTCTTCAAGATTACAACACAAACTGTGATGAAAAAGACAAGCAGATAGATTATTTTTGCTATAGGCACAATGTGCAAAAAGTGTCTCAGCTCTTCAGTTTGACATGGCTGTGATCATTATCTGTGTGTCAACAAACTACCTTCCTAAAGACAGATACAGATTTGTAACAGATTCAGTGGAGAACACACAAATTACTATCAGAATGAACAATTCCAAGATGACCAAAATTAGGAATATTAAATTGGATTCTCTGTGGCAAAGGTGATTGATTACAATTTATGCTGTATTAATCTTAAATGGTCAGACTAAATTTAGCAGCACTGCAGAATGTACTGTGGTGGGTTAACACCCTTTTTTGAAAAACAAAAGAACAAAGCAGGGTGGAGGGCTTGCAGGTACTTTTCACTCCCTGCAGAGCATTTCTCGCCTGGGAGGCTGAGTCTGTTCCACTCCCCCTCCCTGCCTAGCTAGGGTATAAAAGCAGGACATTGTAGCTGTTGGGACAGCTTCTTGGCTCCTGCCTCTGCTGTATGAGAGCTACTGCAGCTGCCCTCCTGCTCCTCTGCCACGTGGTCAGCCCTGATTCCTCTCTCTGCTGCCTCCACGCTTCTCCAGGAAGGCTGGTTTTGTATTACTCTCTTGTTTTTTTGTCCCCCTCCCATCCATTATTGTTCCTTGCCCCTTGTGAACATTTCTTCAGTTATTGTTATATATATATATATATATATATATATATATATATATATATATATATATATATATATATTGCTTAAAGACAACTCTTTACCTCTCTACTTCCAAGCCGAGTCCAAATTATTGTTTGGTAAATTTGCTCCTTCCTTTTCTCCCCTCTCTGTTGGGAGGAAGGAGAGGGGGAGGGGAAGTGGGGGGAGGAGATTCTCAGCCTTGCCCCATCTGAGCTCCTAACTTCCAGTTAAGGCTCAAACCACCACAATTTTTGGCACCTCCAACGTGGGGCTTGGGAATTAATCTTGCATTGGAAAAGCAATACTTTTTCCGAAAAAGGGACTGGAAGTAGAGATGGCAATTTTGAAGAACCTGATGGTCCAAGCCTTTGCGTGGGTGTTTGGCTGGATCTTTTGGACCCACATCTACAAATTAATAACTTACCATGTGGTGTGGTTAATGATAGAGATGCTGATCAAATGGATGAAAACTTTACCAATGAAGCTGGGCATATATCTCCTGAATTCATTGAATTTCACTGTCAGTGGTAACTTTGCTAACACAGGAAAGTTTCCTGAAGCAGGCTATGAAACCAATGGTGTAGATAAAAGTGCCTGTGATGGAAAATTGCTGTACATTGCAATATGCTCCATATGCTTGAATGTAATCCTTATAGGGGCGTTTGCTGTGACCGTGTTGGGTGGGGGACGAGCTAACCCATTAAGAGCTGTTTGGAGGGTGATAACATACTCCTTTGCACTCTTTAACGACTGGGGGCATGTCTGCTGTGGGCATTGTAAGCACTCGGTAAACACAAAGAGGGAGGGGTCGGGTTGTAATGAGTGTGCCACATCTCAGCCTGAGCCCCAGGCACAAGGGTTTGCCCCCCCACCAGCAGTTCCACAGTTAACCCCTGATGCTCCTGCCAACACAGTCTCTCTAGCACCAGTCACCACACGCAGGAAAAGAAGTCAAAAATCATCACCAAGCACAGATGGTGAGGAAGGAACCTCAGCAGGCCCCAGCACTTCACAGAACCCATCGGTGGATGAAGATGAGTCAGACCAGGAAATAACTGTTACATCGTTACCCAGAAAGGAACTAAGGCAAACTCGTCTGGATTATGCAAGGAAAGAGGGTGAGCCAATACTGAGCTGGGCCCTGAGATGCTGGGACGAGGGGGTGGACACAGTGGACCTGGATAAGAGGGAAGCGAAGCTCTTAGGCTCCCTGACTCGTGATGCTGGTCTGGACAAAGAGTTAGCCAAACTCGATGGAACACACACTCTCTGGGCCCGGATCCTCAATGCCATCAAGAGCCGGTACCACTCAAGAGATGACCTGCCCTGGGCCCCAGTTAGATGGACAACAATGGAACAGGGCATTCGCTACCTGAGACAGATGGCTGTGCTGGAAATAATTTATGGGGATGGCCAGCTCCCCTCGGACCCAGATGAGGTGCCCATGAGACGGCCCTTCGTAAAGAAACTCACCCAGGGTGCCCCTCAGAAATATGCTCACACACTAGGAGGTATACTCCTGACTGGACAGGATGGAAGTCCTAAAACTGTCTGTGAGTTTGCCAATGATTTAAGGGAATATGAGGACAGCGTAAATCAGAAACCCCTGATCTCAGCCATAGAAACTATGGCTAAAGACATTGTCAAAGAGATCAAGACCTCCATGTCTGAACTGAAAAGGGGAGCGACGCCTCCTTTTCCCCTTCCCCGTCAGAATGGATCCAGGTTTCAGCGATCAGGAACAAGCGACTTTCCCCTAGGAGATCACCCCAAGCCAATCAGGGGATGTCAAGGGGGTCTCTGTGGAGGTTCCTCTGTGACCACGGAGAGGACATGGACACCTGGCATCGCCAACCCACCTCTGCCCTCTGGAACAGAGTGCGGGAACTGCAAGGTGGGCACCACGGGGATAACTCATCCAGAAGAAGGGCTGCCCCAGTTTCCCAGAGTGGTCCCTCTCGCTCAAGAGACCCTTCCCCTAGTAACACAGGACCCTGTGACAAGTGTGGACATCGCCGCCAGCATTAGAGGTGCCCTACCTCCAGCCAGGTGGAGGCCAGGGACAACAGAGTATACTGGGATGTGTATATAAAATGGCCTGGCACTTCAGAAGCCCAGAAGTACCGAGCTCTGGTGGACACAGGGGCCCAATGCACCCTGATACCATCGAGGTACAAAGGGGCTGAACCCATAAGCATTCAGGGAGTCACAGGGGGCTCACAAGACCTGACTGTACTGCAAGCTGAGATAAGCCTGACCGGGAATGAATGGGGCAAGCACGACATAGTGACTGGTCCAGATGCACCTTGCATTCTTGGCATTGACTTTCTGCGGGAGGGATGCTTCAAGGACCCTAAGGGGCACAAGTGGGCGTTTGGGGTGGCAGCTGTGGAGACTGCAGGCAAAGAACAGCTGTCCACCAAGCCTGAGCTGTCAGATGACCCCTCCGCAGTGGGCAGCCATAAGGTGCAGGATTTGAAGTTACCTATTGCCTCTCGCATAGTACATCGCAGGCAATACAGGACCAACAGAGACTCCCTGCACCCCATACACCAACTGATTCGACGACTGGAGAGCCAGAAGGTGATCAGCAAGGCTCACTCCCCCTTCAACAGCCCGATATGGCCAGTGCGGAAGGCGAATGGGGAATGGAGACTGACCGTGGACTACCGTGGCCTGAATGAGGTGACTCCTCCGATCAGCGCTGCCGTGCCGGACATGCTGGAGCTCCAGTACGAGCTAGAATCGAAGGCGGCCAAGTGGTATGCCACAATTGACATTGCTAATGCCTTTTTCTCCATTCCCATTGCAGAAGAATGCAGGCCACAGTTTGCTTTCACCTGGAGGGGAGTACAGTATCAATGGAATCGGTTGCCTCAGGGCTGGGTCCATAGCTCAACCATCTGCCATGAGGTGATCCAGACTGCCTTAGAGAAAGGTGGAGCCCCTGAGCACCTGCAGTTCATCGATGACATCATCGTATGGGGTGAGACAGCAGAGGAAGTCTACCAGAAGGGTGAGAAGATAATCGATATCCTGCTGGAGGCTGGCTTTGCCATCAAGAGAAGTAAGGTGAAAGGGCCTGCCAGGGAGATCCAGTTCCTGGGCGTTCAATGGCAGGATGGCCGTCGCCACATCCCTCAGGAGGTGGTGAACAGGGTAGCCACTATGGTGCAGCCCACGAACAAGAAGGAGACACAGTCCTTTTTGGGGCTTGTGGGCTTCTGGAAAATGCACATTCCCGGGTACAGTCAGATTGTGAAGCCTCTCTTCCATGTAACAAGGAAGAAAAATGATTTTGTGTGGGGACCTGAGCAGCAGGTGGCATTCGACCAGATCAAACGAGAGGTGGTCCATGCTATGGCTCTGGGACCTGTTCGAACTGGACCAGAGATCAAGAATGTGCTGTACACTGCGGCCGGTGAGAATGGTCCTACATGGAGCTTGTGGCAGAAGGCTCCTGGTGAAGCCAGGGGCAGGCCCCTAGGTTTCTGGAGTAAGGGGTACAAAGGCTCCGAGGCCAACTACACCGCTACAGAAAAGGAAATCCTAGCTGCCTATGAGGGTGTCCGGGCTGCCTCTGAGGTAATTGGGACTGAGTCACCTCTATTTCTGGCTCCAAGGCTTCCGGTCCTGACCTGGATGTTCAAAGGAAGAGGCTCAACCCCACATCATGCCACAGATGCCACCTGGAGTAAGTGGATGGCCCTGATAACTCAGCGAGCTCGAATGGGGAGCTTTGAACGCCCTGGCATAGTGGAAGTGATCACCAACTGGCCAGAGGGTGCTGACTTGGGAATGCCACCAGAGCAGACAGTGACCCGTGCTGAGGAGGCTCCCCCATACAACGATCTCCCTGACCATGAGAAGGGCTATGCCCTATTTACAGATGGGTCCTGCCAGCTTGTGGGAAGCAAGCGGAGATGGAAGGCAGCTGTCTGGAGCCCAACAAGGCAAGTGGCAGAAGCAAGGGATGGAAAAGGCGAATCCAGTCAGTACGCAGAGGTAAAAGCTGTCCAGCTGGCCTTGGATATAGCGGAACGGGAGAACTGGCCAGTGCTGTACCTCTACACTGACTCCTGGATGGTAGCCAATGCCTTGTGGGGGTGGTTGAAAGAATGGAGGAGGAACGGGTGGCAGAGAAAAGGGAAGCCTGTTTGGGCCGCTGAGCTGTGGCAAGACATCGCTGCCCGCCTGGACAAGCTGCCAACAAAGGTACGGCACATAGATGCACACGTCCCCAAGAGCAGAGCCAATGAAGAACACCAGCACAACCACCAAGCAGACCTGGCTGCTAAAATCTCCCAAATAGACTTGGATTGGGAACACAAGGGTGAGCTGTTCTTAGCTCGCTGGGCCCATGACACTTCTGGCCACCAAGGGAGAGATGCCACATACCGGTGGGCTCGGGACAGATCCGTGGACATCTCTATGGAGGCCATCTCACAGGTCATCCATGAGTGTGACATCTGTGCTGCCATCAAGCAGGCCAAGCGCATGAAGCCTCTGTGGTATGGGGGAGATGGTCAAAATATAGGTACGGAGAGGCCTGGCAGATCGACTACATCACCCTTCCTCGGTCTCACAGCGGCAAGCAGCACGTACTGACCATGGTGGAGGCAAGTACAGGGTGGCTGGAGACCTACCCAGTACCTCATGCCACTGCTCGCAACACCATCCTGGGCCTGGAGAGACAGATCCTATGGAGACACGGCACCCCTGGGAGAATTGAGTCAGACAATGGAACCCATTTCAAGAACCACCTCATAAGAGACTGGGCAAAGGAACATGGGATTGAGTGGATTTACCACATCCCATACCATGCACCAGCTGCCGGGAAGATCGAGCGCTACAATGGCTTGCTAAAGACCACCCTAAAAGCCTTGGGGGTGGAACCTTCAGGAACTGGGAAAGACACTTAGCTCAAGCCACTTGGTTAGTGAACAGCAGAGGATCTGTGAACCGAGCTGGTCCTGCCCAGTCCCACCTGCTGCAAACAGTGGATGGAGATGGAGTTCCTATGATTGCTGAGAAGAACCTGCTGGGAAAGGCAGTGTGGGTTTTTCCTGCTGCTGGTGGGGGCAAACCAACCCGAGGGGTGGTCTCAGCTGAGGGGCCTGGTCACACCTACTGGGTCATGTTAGAAACCGGGGACATTCAGTGTATCCCACAGCGGAACATGACTCTGGCTGAGAAGGGATGAACTCGGGGTGGGGGGGGCAACAATTATCAATGTATTATAGTCATTGTGTAAATAGTTATAAGTTGTTCTAAGTTTCTCCCTCCTAGCCTAATACGAGCCTAGCATCCAGGACACAATGTACACACTGCTCACCAACCCAGAGAGCTCCTGCATCATCTCATCTGCACCTGTGCCCGATGTCCCTACAGCAACGGACTGTGCCCGATGTCCCTACAGCAATGGACTGTTCCTGATCTCTCCATTTCCCTTTCAAAGACAAACTGATTCCTGATTTAAGCAGCACCTACATTGAGCATCACCAGAGAGAGAGAGAGACTTGCCCTGGGAGAGAGCGAGCCGGGAAAACAAGGGACTTGCCTCAGGGATCTCAACATCAGGATTGTGTCAAGAAGTGTCAAGATTGCATGAAGGGGCTATGGCAGGAGAGAGGAAGTGGAACAGAGGGGTGGATTGTGGTGGGTTAACACCCCTTTTTGAAAAACAAAAGAACAAAGCAGGGTGGAGGGCTTGCAGGTACTTTTCACTCCCTGCAGAGCATTTCTCGCCTGGGAGGCTGAGTCTGTTCCACTCCCCCTCCCTGCCTAGCTAGGGTATAAAAGCAGGACATTGTAGCTGTTGGGACAGCTTCTTGGCTCCTGCCTCTGCTGTATGAGAGCTACTGCAGCTGCCCTCCTGCTCCTCTGCCACGTGGTCAGCCCTGATTCCTCTCTCTGCTGCCTCCACGCTTCTCCAGGAAGGCTGGTTTTGTATTACTCTCTTGTTTTTTTGTCCCCCTCCCATCCATTATTGTTCCTTGCCCCTTGTGAACATTTCTTCAGTTATTGTTATATATATATATATGTATATATATATATATATATTGCTTAAAGACAACTCTTTACCTCTCTACTTCCAAGCCGAGTCCAAATTATTGTTTGGTAAATTTGCTCCTTCCTTTTCTCCCCTCTCTGTTGGGAGGAAGGAGAGGGGGAGGGGAAGTGGGGGGAGGAGATTCTCAGCCTTGCCCCATCTGAGCTCCTAACTTCCAGTTAAGGCTCAAACCACCACAGTAGAGGAATATATTATTCATGCTACAATACTTGCTTTTTCTCTTTACTTATAGATGTACTCTAGGAAAGCAACTTTCTGTAGGGATTTTAAATTGATTGAGATTTAGATTAATCACCCCGTCTAAACATGTTCGCTACAGTCTGTGTTCACATTTATGTGGTTAAACTTGTTGGGAGTGTATCAATTAATCTGTAATTTTATTATACAACTAATAATCTACAGTTTCATGATAAATATTCATAGAAACATTCTTACCATGTATCACTCACAGGATCCCTGTAGGAGCTGTGATTGAGTGAAATCTCTTTTGTAAACTTCTAATGTGCCCTCTTTCAGACTGCTAGAAAAATAAATGTTCTCTCAGGTCAAAGCATCATAGCGTTATTGTCAGACTCAAACAAAAATGACAAAACACAAGGCATGCGATCCGGGACACACAGCTTTAGAATCATTATTCTTTTAAGTGAAGTATTGCTTCTGGTTTAACTCTAAATTAATCACTCAACAGAGATGATAATAATTTTTATTCTAACCTGACTGCAGTAAACACCATCTTCTACATTTGCAATGATTTACAGGATCACAGAATGTTAGGGGTTGGAAGGGACCTCTGAAGATCACCAAGTCCAAACCCCAATCAGTGGCTGCTTTTAATATATGAAATAATTTTATACTTTTCATTAAAATAGATCATGTGATGTAAATCTCGGATCATTTAAAGCATCATGCACCAGCTGGGAATCAAACCTTGGCCTCTTGTGTAAAAGGCAAATATCCTACCACAAAACGACAGATGCACAGACTACTGCTCCATGCAATGTCTCTCTGGAGCTCCACCTTTACTCAGGGACAGTCTGAATCAGTTTCATCAGCCCATGATCAGTTCAAGTGGTGTGTTTTCACCCTTAGGCCAATTGAGTCAGAGCAGTCAAGTTCACTGACTTGTTCCACTCCTCCAGGAAACAGCACACTGGCTTCATTCTGGTCTTTGATTTTCAGCACATACTGGAGAAGAGACCCCTCTGCCACATCAGACATACAGAGAGGATTTAGTTCTTAAACCTGCCATGCCATCAGTTTCATACCATTCAGGAAACAACTCGTCCCTCCATCTGACCTCAAGAGGTAGGGTGCCTCTGAGTGTGATTGTCAAAGCCCTTCACAGGATGAGTGAAGTCACCTGAGGATACTGTGGGAAACTATCTTTTAAGTTGCATCACCCCTTGGGATCTCTGCAGTTGCATTACCACTGGCTGACAAAGATTGCAACCATGTGCATGTGCACGCTGTGCAGCTGCCAACTGCGCTGGCACATTGCCTACAACTAGGTGAAGTAACATATCAAGGCATGGCCACACCTGGTTATGTCACTAGCCCTTTGCCATAAGAGGGAGCGGCTGCACCAAGCGCAGGTGCTCTCCAGTGGGTATAAGCTGCTTACATATTCCATGATCTGCCAAGCAGAAAGGCACAGCCAGGTGCTAGGCACCATTTTTTGAAATGCAGTCTGAAAACCAGGGGACTGGTAACCACTGCTGCCACCCAATGTGTGAGAGTGGTGGGAACTGCCACTACTTCTGCTGCTGCAGGACAAACCCAAGTGGCTGCCACCCCTTGGGCTACAAAAGCGGCTTTGTGGCTAGAGCCACCACTCACCTGTCCCTCTGCGGCTGGCACCACCCCAGGACAAACCAACTCTACTCTGCCTGCAGCTGCCATGTCACCCCACACTGCACTGAGTCTCAAAATGGTTGGAGCAGAAGCCATTGCCTCCCCCTGCTCCACATTGCTTGGAACAGTGCAGGGGACAGGCACTGCTTCCTTAAGCTTCCCCTCGCTTCTGCTGGCTCCAGAATTCCAACAGACTCACCACTGACACTTTGAAATAGCAGGAGGAATTCAGCACTGCTTCAGGGTGGCTGGTGGATACACAGGAAAGACATCATGCCTCCCTCTCCACCAGTCCATCCTGAACACCACAGCTATGCTCACAAAGAACATCTTAAGGCATCTCACAAAAACTGGTGGGTATCTCCAGCCTTCTACACACCCAGCTGTCCTCTCCTGACCCACAAAATGCTCATACACTCTCTCCAGTATGCTTAAGCCCAAGCACCAAAACTGACTACACCCAGAATTCCATTTTAACTTTTCCATTTCTGTACTTCTCCAATCCAAAAGCTTTTAATTTTGAATTCTTTTCGCAGCCAAGATGCCAATAGAATCTGTCCTAGTTTAAAGCAGGACAGATTGCTTTATTGTTATAAAAGGTGCAATAGAATAATGCTCACACAAATGGATTGGATAGTAATGGAAAATTTCCTGTGTCCACCCACTGGGCTGGACACTCTGGACACTGGAAATCTCAACTCTGTGGCTTCTTTTTTTGGAGGTACCCAGCCTAAATGGCCACAACCTTCTTACAAAAAAAGAAAAAAGATTAAAAAAGGGAAGATCAAGATCAGGACCACCTGAGGAACCTAAACATACATTAATCTATGGGACCTGATTTGCCTCAATTTTTAACAGCAAGGCAGGAGGAGTTCAGGACGAGTGGCCTCCTGAGCTGGGTGATGGGGTCAGGGAGCAGTGTCATGCCCTGGATATCCATGAGGAATTAGTTCAGGACCTGCTGAGCCACTTGGACACTCACAAGTCCATGGGGCCGGATGGGATCCATCCTAGGGTCCTGAGACAGCTGGCAGGTGAGCTGGCCAAGCCGCTCTCCATCATTTTCCTCCAGTCCTGGCTGACCGGTGAGGTCCCAGATGACTGGAAACTGGCCAATGTGGTCCCCATCCACAAGAAGGGTCGGATGGAGGAACCCGGAAACTATAGGCCAGTCAGCCTGACCTCAGTGCCAGGGAAAATGATGGAGCAGATTATCCTGGCGGCAATAACTGTGCACCTGCAGGATGGCCAAGGGCTCAAGTCCAGCCAACATGGATTCAGGAAGGGCAGGTCCTGCCTCTCCAACCTGATCTCCTTTTATGATCAGGTGACCCACCTGGTGGATGTGGGGAGGCCTGTGGATGTGGTCTACCTGGACTTCAGCAACGCCTTTGACACCATCCCCCACAGCAAACTGCTGGCTAAGCTGTCAGCTCGTGCCTTGGACAGCAGCACTCTGCGCTGGGTTGGGAACTGGCTGGAGGGCCGGGCCCAGAGAGTGGTGGTCAATGGTGCCACCTCCAGCTGGAGGCCAGTCACCAGTGGCATCCCCCAGGGATCAGTGCTGGGCCCCATCCTCTTCAATGTCTTCACTGACGATCTGGATGAGGGGATTGAGACAGTCATCAGCAAATTTGCAGATGACACCAAGTTAGGAGCAGATGTTGGTCAGTTAGAGGATTGAAGGGCTCTGCAGAGGGACCTCGACTGACTGAACAGATGGGCGGAGTCCAATAGGATGACATTTAACAAATCCAAGTGCCGGGTGCTGCACTTTGGCCACAACAACCCCATGCAGAGCTACAGGCTGGGGTCGGAGTGGCTGGAGAGCTGCCAAACAGAGAGGGACCTAGAGGTGCTGATCGACAGCCACCTGAACATGAGCCAGCAGTGTGCCCAGGTGGCCAAGGCGGCCAACGGCATCCTGGCCTGCATTAGGAATGGTGTGGCCAGCAGGAGCAGGGAAGTCATTGTGCCCCTGTACTCTGCTTTGGTTAGGCCACACCTTGAGTCCAGTGTCTAGTTCTGGGCCCCTCAGTTTAAGAAGGACATCGAGACACTTGAACATGTCCAGAGAAGGGCAACAAGGCTGGTGAGAGGCCTTGAGCACAAGCCCTATGAGGAGAGGCTGAGGGAGCTGGGGTTGTTTAACCTGGAGAGGAGGAAGCTCAGGGGAGACCTCATTGCTCTCTACAACTACCTGAAGGGTGGTTGTAGCAAGGAAGGGGTTGGTCTCTTCTCCCTAGCAACCAGCACCAGAACAAGGGGACACAGTCTCAAGCTGCAACAGGGGAAGTTTAGGCTCAAGGTGAGGAGAAAGTTCTTCACGGAGAGAGTGATTCGTCGTTGGAATGTGCTGCCCGGGGAGGTGGTTGAGTCGCCGTCCCTGGAGGTGCTCAAGGGGGATTGGATGTGGCACTTGGTGCCATGGTCTAGTCATGGGGTCTGTGGTGACAGGTTGGACTCGATGATCTTCGAGGTCTCTTCCAACCTTGGCGATACTGTGATGCTGTGATACTGTCATGCTGATGAGGTGTACCATAGAGTTTTGAAGAAATTGTCTGATGTAGTTGTAAGGCCACTCTCCATGATATTTGAAAAGTCCTGGCAGTCAGATGAAGTTCCTGGAGACAGGAAGAATAGAAACATTGCATCCATCTATCTAAAGGGTAAAAAAGAGGACTCTGGAAATTACCAACCTGTCAGCCTGGGAAGATCATTCAACAGATCTTCCTGAAAGCTATACTGGAACACATGGAGGATAGGCAGATGATTCAGTATCAGACTCAATGTGACCCTGGGCTGCCTGATCTAGTTGGAGGTGTCCCTGCTGACTGCATGGGATTTGGACAAGATGACCTTTGAGGGTCCCTTCCAACCCAATGCAATCTGTCTTGCATTTATTTTTCTTTCATTTTTTTTTCCTTTTTAATTTTTTTTTCTCTGAGATGGATTTAGTCAAAATCGATACAATCCTGTAGAAGATATTATTTCAAAGAATCAGCATTTTTAATTACAAAAACATCCCTCTGTTAATGTTTCAGTCATCTCTTCTCTGGACTGCTTTCCTCAACAGCTGACCCATATGAATTGGTGTTTTCACACAGCTGCTTAACCATTCAGATACAAACCAAGCTAAGGGAAATATATTCTATTGTTCCACTTTGTTAATGCATACTCTGTCATGATAAAACCAGGCCTGACACTTCTTTGCCTGGTAATATCTTGCTGTTCTCTGGGTTTTGTTTCCTGTAAAGCCATCATCAAATTTCTTTTTTACAGTTGTATGGTTCCTTTTCCCAGCAGTTCTAAACAGAAAACCTCTAAGAATGTCACATGCCTCATCATCCATGCAATAAATGGGAATATTTACTTGCTCTTCATCAGAAAGTATCCTACTGCTTTTATGATGAAAGTCTCCAGCCCCACATTGACTTGGTGATATTAAAGGATGAAGTTTCAAAAACCTTAATAACACTTTCACGGCTAAAAGATCCTTATTTTGTCAGTGTAAAAACAGTGAGAAAAAAAAATAGACAAAGCTGAACATCTTACCTGAGAGAATAAAGTTCACCTTGTGATTTCATATAATGATGTTACAGAAGATGACAGGAAGGCAGCCTTCCACCCCAAACAGACAAATATTACAAGCATAGCTACAAAATGAAACACCTGGCTGACAATTATCACCTTGGTTCCTTTTCAGCCTGCAGTCTGAGGTATAGTCTTGGACTTAATAGACAAAACGCTATTAAATTTTACTGAGGATTTTTGCCAGTAAAGAGGCAAAAAAAAAATTCCTGTAAAGAGGAACTTTGCACTGCATTGTTTCAGATAATTGCAATAATATTCCAAAGACAGTCACCTTTGAAATTACAGCTAACAGTCAAATCTTTAACTGCAAACTAAAGACTTGAGACTCTCTGCTTTAACACATGAGCTGGCTATTCTCTCCAAAATTTTTCAGGTTTATATCAGATGATGTGTGCAGTTAGTAATTCTGCTGAATAGAAAAAAGATCCTTAGAGTGATGAGAAACTAGATGTGAAGAGAGTAAAGAACAAGACAAATCTTAAGCCTTGCAGAAATTCAGTCTATTGGAAAAAAATACAAAGGATTGGCAAAAGCATGTTAAGTTAAAAAAGGAAAACAACACATTGAAAAATCTGTGTGTAAAATTGATTTTTCCCTGTCTATGTTCATGAATATCTAATTTTATTTGTAGATTAAAATTTTATTATGTTAGATTGTCAATATAGTTATCACTCTATTATAAATAATGTGTTTGTGTTTGGTAGCTCTCCTTTAATTAGATCTTACCAAGCCATTATGTCACAATCAGGGAGCATAAACATCTTCAACTATAAATTATATGTACAAAAAACCCTAAGAGAATTACAGTAGTGCACATTAATACAAAAGTCAGTGAATACCTTTGGCATACAGCTAATCTTCCACAGTCTTTAAGATGGTTGTTTTATGACATGAACCTGAACCTTCTTACCCATACAAATAATGCTGCCAGTTGTAAAAAGAATAATGCCAAAATGTTTAGTAATAGAAGTAATTAATTAGCAAACCTTTGAATCAACTACTAGATGGTTATCTGATTTTAAAACAAATTCTCATTCTGCATATTATGATCCTGTGGTGTGTTGCTGCAGTGAACTCTTGGTGTTTAAGAAATAGCGTCATTTGAATCTATTGATTGCAACACTTCAATGTATCTAGTGGCTAGAATAGATTCAACTAGAATTCAGCAGACTGTATTTTCCCCTTCATTTTGCTCCTCTTCTACTATCTTACCATGGAGAAATTATTTCACTTTGTTATTCTCTGGCTTTAGCTATTTATACTGCTAGCTTTTGGGCTTGGAGACTATTTCCTGGTATGCATACACACATTAATGAGCACAGGAAGGCCCTGATCTCACAATTTCTGCCTTTGTAGTTAGTAGGAATGCCTCCCATATTAGAATGCACAGTAGGCAAAACAGGACCAGGCTCTTTAGTCACATCAACTTAATCAAATACCATAGCTGTTTCTGAAACTCCTGGGAGACAGGTTGCTAGCTGCCGTGGTGGGAAGCAGTGTAACTGTAAGTATGTGTGGTCTTTTTCAGGATCACGACCCCTACCAAAAAAAAAAAAAAAAATCCCAAACAAAACAGGAATTCTGAAAACACCAGTAATACTTCCAATCCAATTTGTTTCATTTGTGAAAAAAAAAAATAAATCCAAATGTTATCAGAAAATATATCTAGTATATTTGAAAAGGCTCTTAAACTTGATAGAATTTAAGCAAATTTTTCACCTTTCACCTTTCTTTTCACAATAATTCACAGTATTTAAGCCTTTATCCACTGTATCTCTGCAGAAATATGTAAAAATTGAAGATAATTAGCCAAGGTTTCAGAGCACCGAATTATTTCCATTGGTTGGAGTAAAAGCAAGTTGTTGAGCAAGTGTCTCTAGATGCAGTGAAATCAAACAGGAGCTTCCTAACAGGATTCTGTACTGTGTGCATGTCTGGTTGTATATGTAAAGGTTGGACTCCATGACCTTAAAGGTCTTTTCCAACTGAAACAATTCTATGATTCTATAGTCTAATATGACTAAATATTTACTTTGCTGCATCATTAAAGGCATTTAACTCACCTTCCTTCTCAAATTTCTATACTCATACATTGAGACACTACATCCATGAAAGCCAAATCCTCAGCAACACGTGCATATCTCTCAGTAAATCTTTCGTCTTGACTGGTAGTTGGAATACCTCCCTCTCCACAACATCCTTCTGCTATAAAGTGGTCAGCCCCATAGATACCTGTCATGAAATAAATACCATCAAATGAGGTATTCTCTAAACATCTTCAAAATCAAGGATCACAGTATCACAGTATCACTAAGGTTGGAAGAGACCTTGAAGATCATCGAGTCCAACCTGGGATGACCAGGTCATCCTAAAATAATGCAAGTCAGTCACACAGGTAGATTTTTATTTCACCCTAATCATGCTACTGGGAATAATCCCCAAAGACTGCTTAGAATCACATATTGTCATTGTTTTGAAACACTCTTCCCAAAAGGTAAGCAAGTCCATTGAACACCCACAGTGTCTAAATATATTAGAACTGAAAGAGATCTGCAAGGAGAAATTTACAATGATTTTGTAGATTTTGAGCAGTTACTTTTCCCCAAGACTTTTAAGTAAACTAGAAGCTGATTATCTCAAGGTCAGTTTGCTCATCTTTGTTCCCCTTCTCCTGTACTAAGGCAGCACAGAAGGCTTCAGTTCATGTGGGATGTCAAAGCTCAGTTTTCCTTTAGGGTTTAGGAGTGGGTGTCCTAGCATAGAGATAAAAAGTCCTGCAAGGGCTAGGCAGTCCCCAGGGGGTGGACACAGAATATTGCATGGGTTTTTATCCCATCCCATCATCCTGCAATCTCTATATAAAGAGACATCACAGTCTGTTCTCCCTCTTTTCTCCCTTCTCTCTGCTCCAGCCGCAGCTCCTGTTATCTCTGGTGGTTCGTGGGGGAGTTTGCAGCAATCCAGAACAACACTGTGATAAATAAAGAAATGAACAAACAAACAAAAAACCCCAACCACCAGCAAGACCACTGAAAAATACCAATAACTTTCTAGCCTTATACTATATAGTGACAGCATTTTTACCTGCAAAAGGCCCAAAACAGTTTGTTGAGGATTCAACTCCAGAGCTATACAAATGCAAGACTAATGGATTTGTTCAAGAAATCAGGCTGGACTACCCCCATGTGCTGTTAATTGTCCCTCAGGTGCTGCCAGTGAGGGCTACTGCTCCCAGTACCCCAGTAACACAGATGGGATCCCTATAGTAGCTTTCTAGGAAGCTGTGAAGATTTCTATTTGCGTGGTAGTATGATCTGAAGAAGCTGAGTGGTGCCAGAAGAGTTTTCAATATGTTTAGGCTTAAAATCCTCAAAGGAAAAGGAGCAGGTACAGATAGTGGACTGGTGGTTATGTATAAATGTTTTCTAAAACAGTAGGAGTTAGTATCATAGTATTTAGAAAAAGTGCGGCGGCGCGTGCCGAGCGAGAGCAGGCGGCAAGATTCCCGCCGGCAAGACTCCCGCCGGCAAGATTCCCGCTGGAACAGAGGCTGTGGCGAGCCGCCGGTGGCTTTTCAACGAGCCGCCGGCAGTGACGCGGGAGCCCGAGCGATCCCGAGCAGCAAGCACGTGGAGAAACGGTCGTGCCGAATCTAGCCGAGTGCCGAGAGCCCGGGGTGCCCTGCCGTCCCCCGTAGGTTGAAAAGGAAAGCAGCTAGTGTTCCCGAGGGTGCTGGTCGCGGTGTGCTCCCGAGCAAGATTCCCGCTGGAACCAATATCATAGTATCCGGTGGAATATCTATGGAACCAGTATCATAGTATCAGTCAGGGTTGGAAGGGACCACAAGGATCATCCAGTTCCAACCCCCTGCCATGGGCAGGGACACCCCACACTAGATCACGCTGGCCAGAGCCCCATCCAGCCTGGTTCCTAAAATGTCTTTGTGGTTGTGGACTTTGTAAACAAGCTTACACTTTTCTTAAACGTACCTAGGGTACACTTGATGAATTATCCTAGTTACTTAAGGTGATTAGGATATTCATCAAGTGCTTTCTAGCTGTGAGTTTACAATTACAGTCTTAATGGAGGACCAGTGAGGCTGAGTGCTCCTGGAAGCATTATAATGCCAGTGGGAGCTGTGCCTGAACAGGAAGCCAGGGAGCTCATGAAAGGGGTATAAAGTGGTGGTGTTTCAGACTTGGCTTAGCCTGTTGTGTTACCTAAAAAACACATGGCTTGCTGCCTGGGAAATTTGGATGCTTTAGAAAGGCAGTAGAGGATCACTATTCAAGAATGGGTTTGGGGGCCTCTTATGCAGAGTCCTATCTCTGCTTTCTATCTTGGAAGAATTCAAGCTAAGGGATTGCTGAAGTAAGGCTGGTCTGCCCTATAATTGAATGCAGCAACAGACCACTATGATAAATCATCTTGTTTGTTAAGATTAAAGGAGCAGCTGCTCTGAGTTTGTGTCCTGTTCTCTGGACAAGATTGTTTGGGCAATATAGATGGTCCTGGGCATGCAGAGTCTAATCTGGGATTGGGGGAAGGTGCTTTGCAGCACTGAGATGCTTCTTGAGTGCTTAAGCCTGTGTTAGTACCTGAATTTGCCTTTACTTAAGCAAACTGCCAGTGTGCTTACTTAGGATAAACACTTAGGTAACTTCTCCAGTGGTGAGAATTATGGAAACTCCTCAACAAGGTGTTTGGGAGATGAGATGCCTGCCTTCCTGGGGAATCTCTGATGGGTGTAGGAGCTGCACTGCTCTGCCAGGTGTCCACCCGCCTGTAACCAAGTTCTGCAACCGAGATCTGCTTTGTGCTCAGCTGGCAGCCTGTGTGGGGCAACTGCCCTGTTAGTAGAGCATGGGTCAGGATGTCCCTGAATCAGAGAGAAAGAGCCACTGCAGACCTTTAGGAACTAGGACTGCCCTGTAAATCAGGGCTCAGCCACCTCAAGTACCACGTGAGTCCACACCTTGAGTATTGTGTTCAGTTTGGAGCACCTCTATATAAGAGAGATGTCAAGGTGCTGGAGTGAGTGCAGAGGAGGGCAACAAAGCTGGTGAAGGGTCTGGAAAATAAATTATATGGAGAGTGAGGGAGCTGGGGCTGTTCAGTTTGAAGAAGAGGAGGCTGAGGGGAGACCTCATCACTCTCTACAACTAGCTGGATGAACATCGTGGAGAGGCTGGTGCGGGTTACTTCTCACAGGTAATTAGTGATAGGACAAGAGGGAATGTCCTCAAGCTGCAACAGGATAGGTGTAGACTGGACACTAAGAAAAATTTTTTCATAGAAAGAATTGTCAGCCATTGGAATGTGCTGCCCAAGGAAGTTGTTGAGTCACCATCCCTGGATGTTTTTAAAGTTTGTTTAGATGTGGTGCTTGGGGATATGGTTTAGGGGTAAACTTCGTAGAGTAGGGTTATTGGTTGGACTTAATGATCCCACAGGTCTTTTCCAACCTGAATGTTTCAGTGATTCTGTGAAGAAAGGCCTCTATCAAATCATCCCAGCCTTTAGTTTCCTTGTGATACCTGTGTGTGCTAAAAGTTGTCAAGTTGGTCTTTGCAGCACTGATTTTAACAGATTCCAACACAGAGAAGTGAAAATACTTACAAATTTGGCCAGTTTGGTTTATTCAGTAATCCAAATATTGAACATCTAATCTGGCAGATGTGTTATTATAACATTCTGCTCTCATGTCTGCAAACCATGTTTATGAAGAGTTTCAGTTGTTTCTCAGCTGAAGAAAAGACTCCTTACAACACAGAAAAATGTCTGTGTTCTGCCAACAGTTCTAAGAATCAGCACCAGAATTCAGCAAATACAGACCAGCACTGACTTTTATGAGATTGACTCAATGCCTTTTCATGTCATTAGGAAGTCACACATTTGTTTTTTAATGCGCTTTCAATATCCTTTTATTTATTGCAAGCCACAGAGAAGATAATATTTTGAGCATCTCTTCCCACTGAATTATGTGCAGTAAGTTGCATAGTGGGATTCAGATTCTTGAACAACATGTTTGATGCTGCTGTAATAGATTTAAAGCATCCTTATTGCATCCTTATAGCACCCCTACTCTGGCAGGCCACATGCCTCTCCCAAATCCTGTCAGGCCTGTGCTGAAGTCAAATGGTAATAAAGGATATGTTTTACTTGTTAAAAAACAAAGTTATCAAAATAAGGACTGTTATAGCTGTGAGAAATTGCTGTATTTGGCTTTCACAAGGGCAAGGTGGGTTGCAGGGGACCACGGGGTTCAATCCTTAAGCTGATTGGCTGGTTGTAGTCTGTGTTGTGTAGGGAGAGAAATGGATGGGGGGAGTGAGGCGTCGAGGTGTTGGAGAGTGGCCAGGAGCAACGAGGTCAAGAGTGCAACCATTATCCCAGCCCTGACAACCTCAGCCAACAACAGGTGGGACTGGGACTGGATAGTGGGAGTGTGCTTAGGAAATGTAAAGGGATTTCACAGTATCACAGTATCACAGTATTACCAAGGTTGGAAGAGACCTCGAAGATCATCGAGTCCAACCTGTAACCACAGACCTCACGACTAGACCATGGCTCCAAGTGCCACATCCAGTCCCCTCTTGAATGCCTCCAGGGACGGCGACTCAACCACCTCCCCGGGCAGCCCATTCCAATGACGAATCACTCTCTCAGTGAAGAACTTTCTCCTCACCTGAAGCCTAAACTTCCCCTGTTGCAGCTTGAGACTGTGTCCCCTTGTTCTGGTGCTGGTTGCTAGAGAGAAGAGGCCAACCCCTTCCTTGCTACAACCACCCTTCAGGTAGTTGTAGAGAGCAATGAGGTCTCCCTGAGCCTCCTCTTCTCCAGGCTAAACAACCCCAGCTCCCTCAGCCTCTCCTCATAGGGCTTGTGCTCAAGGCCTCTCACCAGCCTTGTTGCCCTTCTCTGGACACGTTCAAGTGTCTCGATGTCCTTCTTAAACTGAGGGGCCCAGAACTGGACACTGGACTCAAGGTGCAGCCTAACCAAAGCAGAGTACAGGGGCACAATGACTTCCCTGCTCTTGCTGGCCACACCATTCCTAATGCAGGCCAGGATGCGGTTGGCCTTCCTGGCCACCTGGGCACCCTGCTGGCTCATGTTCAGGCGGCTGTCTATCAGCACCCCCAGGTCTCTCTCTGTCTGGCCGCTCTCCAGCCACTCCGACCCCAGCCTGTAGCTCTGCATGGGGTTGTTGTGGCCAAAGTGCAGCACTCGGCACTTGGACTCGTTGAATTCCATCCCATTGGACTCCGCCCATCTGTCCAGCCGATCGAGGTCCCTCTGCAGAGCCCTTCAATCCTCTAACTGACCAACATCTGCTCCCAACTTGGTGTCATCTGCAAATTTGATGATGACTGTCTCAATCCCCTCATCCAGATCGTCAATGAAGACATTGAAGAGGATGGGGCCCAGCACTGATCCCTGGGGGATGCCACTGGTGACTGGCCTCCAGCTGGAGGTGGCACCATTGACCACCACTCTCTCCAGCCAGTTCCCAACCCAGCGCAGAGTGCTGCTGTCCAAGGCACGAGCTGACAGCTTAGCCAGCAGTTTGCTGTGGGGGACGGTGTCAAAGGCCTTGCTGAAGTCCAGGTAGACCACATCTACAGGCCTCCCCACATCCACCAGGCGGGTCACCTGATCATAGAAGGAGATCAGGTTGGAGAGATTTGTGGAGATATTTATGAATATGTTTAAGTGTGATGTCTATATAAGCTCAACTCCTGTTGTTATGGCACACCTCTAGCGAATCTGCTACGCTCCCAGTGCTGTTTGCCTTTATTTTATAATAAACTGTTTGTATTTAAAATTTAGCAGTGAGCTCATTTCTCACATAGCTTTCTGTCTTCATCTGGCTTAAATTCAGTTTCTTTCTGTGGAAATACCCTTCTGTAACCTTAAGACATATTTGCAATGATTTACAATTGTCGTAGAATGCATGGTCTTGCAAAAGAGTACAACATGGCAGTTTATTGGACTTGCATAGCTCTCCTGATTTTTTCTGAAGCTTCTTTTATATTAAAGTCCATCCATAGAAATTATTTTGAAACAGCATATTAAATGTTGTATTCCAATAACTTTTCACCTTATTGCCTCTGAAAAATAAAATTCCCATCGAGGAGTAAAATTTAAATACTTCATCTGATATAACTGGGTGGAGGTATCAGAGGCTTAATGTACAGAGTGAAATATGTTGGAGCTGATTCTTTGACATGCTGACAGTTGTCAGCCCTTGCAGTCAATGAAAGTGGAAGGCTTTAGAGCCTGGCAGAAAATGGCTGAAATTCTAAATCAATTATGGATTCTTAGGTATGAAATAAACACCTCAGAATGACTTGCATCTATCTCTGTACCCTGAGGCTGCTCTCAGCTGGGTAGACTTCTGTCAACCCAGTGCAGCAATGAAGGTTTAAAACTGGTGTCTTTAATGAAGTGCAAACAATAATGAGGGAGAAGCTTGAAGTTAGACAAATATTTCTTTTTTTATTTTAGCTTTGAGTTTTGAAGTCATCTAACTCCTTTCTAGTCTTCTCTAGTCCTGGGCTTTGATATCATTGAAGTGAGTTTGGAAATGGAGGTGTGAGAGTACAATTTATAAACACTTGTGTATCAGGCATAGGTGGTGGGGACTAGCAGGCTTAATTTGTTGAGCTGTAGCTCTTCCTCATCTTCCCCAGTGTTATCTGCTCCCCTTATCTGTGTCCCTTGATGGAAAAAGATCATAAATTGATGTGAAGCCACAGGAGAGAAGATTTTTTTTTTCTTTTAGTTTTTAATCCCTTTTGCCTTACAGGGAAGAAGATAGTGGCTTTTATTTTCTGCAAGAAAATACAACTTCTGCATGAACCCAAGAGACAAAAAGTTTCATCCAGGTTTCAGAATAAGAAATGTACTGGATAAAACAGATGTTATGGTAGTGTGAAAAAAACCCTGGTTTTATTTACTTTCCTGATGTTTGTGAAAAAATGTAGGGTTTGGTGAGTTACTGGGGGTTTTTGACTTTTGGGGTTTTTTTGGTACCCAAAGTTAATGGGAAAAAATATATGCAATCACTTGTTCTCTTTCACACAGTTCTCTTGGTTGTGATCTGGAAAAACTCTAACATAAATCCGGAATAAGGTACGTAAGATATTTTTTCTGATAAGGTACTATAGCTGTTTCCAGAACTTTGGCTGTGGGTAGAAAACAGCAGTCAAGAAAATAGATTTTTGACTCTTCCTTGAATTTCTGCACAGTATTGTGTAGGAAGCAGAAAATTTTACCAATTTTGTTTTATATCTTTCTGCATTATTATAAAATAGTAAGAATACAAGAGCCAAATGTAGTGAGTCAAACCAAGGGATGAGGCTGAGTTGTTTAAACATAATGTCTAGAGTCACTTAAGATATTTTCCATTATCCAAAATCTTCACCTAACCCTTAGCCACTCAGATACAGACATCCAGGACTTATACCTGCATCTGCCTGGGATAACAATTGGTCTCCAAGCAAAATATGCTACGCTTAATACATGCCTAACATGACACTAGATGTTTACCTCAGAAACCTGAGAGATAATCTTCAGGTTTGGGTTTTGAGTCATGTTTGATTGTTTGAGGGGAAACTCATATAAGTGGGATGAATGACCAATTTGCTGTAATTTTAAATGGAAGCATCAAACCCAGTTCTTCAAATTCCCTTTAAAATACACACACAGAAGATGATGGTCAGAAAGATGACTTAGCAGGGCATGAATTTTTTTTTCTTGAATGGTGTGTTTTATATTTTGACTTTTGGGTCAGCATTTCTGTAAGAAACATCTGATCAGAATAAAAATTAAGCAGCTGTATGCCTGCTGAGTATGATCTCAATGACAGGCCTGACTGAAAGCCAGCTGAAGGAGTCTATTTTAACTGACTTGGGTAATAAGGTTTCAAGGTAATAAAAGACTCAGAAGTCTATCTTTAGTTAGTCATAACTCTCATTCTTGGCTGTGACCAGTGAGACTAATTTTTTTGGTAATGTATTGACTAATTTTAACAACTAGGACTGCCTGACCTAATGTAAGAAAACAATACATTTCTTCAGAGTTTTGTCTCTTTCTGCTTTATAGGACTAGTTGGGATGGTGGCCAGAACTCTAGATGGGTCAGAAATATCCCATTCTGACCAAATGGAACAGAGATGTGCAATAAAGGTAATTTCCACTTTAACAAACACATCTTGACTGGTGGCTTTACTACCTTCTTTTTTTTGTAACTGTTTTACTCATCCTTAATTAGCAGCAAGATAGATTTACAGAGAGTACAAAATGAATAATTTTCTGCAATATAAATATTTATGTGACTGAACTGTAGTGTTAAGTATCTTGGTAAAACAGTATTAATTCAAAATTTTGAGCACTGCTGCCTCAATGTTGACTGATATTTGAATTCCATTAATGAAAACATATTCAATTTCTGTGTAGTTAGCTTTTATATTATCCAATAGGTGGAAAAGATTAATTGTTACTATTTAAGTGTCAGTGTTGACTGTACTTTCAAGCCATCTCTTGGGTTGTATTCATGCAGAATTTGAAGCAGTCAAAAAGAACTATGTCTTTGACAGTCTCCTGTAGCATTCCCCTGCAGAAACTCATGGTGCAAGGCTTTGATAAGTACACTCTACACTCTGATAAAAAAACTGTGTGGATGGCCAGGCCCAAAGACTGGTGGTGTACAGTTAAATCTGGCTGGCATCTGGTCCCAAGTGGTGTTCCCCTGGGTTCAGTACTGAGGTCTATTCTCTTTAATGTCTTTATTAATGATCTGGATGAGGGGATTGAGTGTACCCTTAGTAAGATGGCAAATGATACCAAGCTGGGTGGATGTGTCAGTCTGCTGGAGGGTAGGGAAGACTTACAGCAGGACAGGTTAGACTGATGGCCAAAGCTAATTGTATGAAGTTCAATAAGACCAAGTGCCAGGTCCTGCATGTGGTTCACAACATCTCGATGGTAAGCTACAGACTTGAGGGTGTGTGGTTGGAAAACTGCAACTTGGAAAGGAAGCTGGGAGTATAGGAACAGGGAGATGATTATTCTCCTGTACCTAGTGCTGGTGAAGCCACACCTTGAATATTGTGTTCAATTCTGGGCCCCTCATTATATGGACATAGAAGTGCTGCAGTGTGTTCATAGAAGAGCAACGAGGCTTTAAAAAGCCTTAGGGCACATATACTGCTAGATGAACAACTGAGAGAGCTGGGCTTGTTTAGTCTGAAGAGGGGGCAGCTGAGGGAAGACCTTGTTGCTCTCTACAACTACCTGAAAGGAGGTTGGCACAAGGAGGGGGCAACCTCTTCTCCCTGGTGGCAAGCGAGAGGATAAGAGGAAATGGTTACAAGCTGTGCCAGGGGAGGTTTAGGCTGGATACTAGGAAATAATTCTTCACTGAATGGGTTATCAAACACTGGAATAGTCTGCTCAGGGCAGTGGTGGAGTCACCATCCCTGGAGGTTTTAAATGGTATGAGCACCTGGCACTTAGCAACATGATTTAGTCTTGACCCTGCTGTGCTGGGTCAAAGATTTGACTTAGATAATCTTGAAAGTCTCTCCAAACCAAATATATTCTATGATGATATAAAATGATCACTCAATTCCTTTTTCAATGTGCTTAAAATGTCTCAAAGCTGTCATGCCTTAAGAAAACATTCCACAGACAAAAAAATATGACTAAGTACATGACATAGCATCTCAGCACCTGTATCACTGGATACGTCTTAAGAAATTCTTTCCAACATGTACTGAATTAACCAAGTAGTCTGTTTGAGAAGACTTGTCTTTCAAATGGGATATATTGCTTGAAAGCAGGAAAATTGAAAGGACTTGTTATACAAATTGAAACACAGCTATCTTTTAACAATAGGCCTAATTTCACATGTAGTTAATGACTGCAAAATGTTATAGCCAACTAATGGATTTTAACCACTCTGTCACCTACTTGAAGAGGAATGTAGCAGAGCACAAAACATCCAGGAGTTTTCTGCAGTGCCTTGAGGACAACTTACAGATGAAGAAGCTGACAAGAGGAGGCGCTTTGCTGCATCTCACACTTGTAAACAAATAAGAACTGTTTGGGAATGTGAAGGCTGAGGGCAGCCTCGGCTGTAGAGATGATGAGATGATGGTGTTTAGGATTGAGGCAAAAGGATAACTTACTTTTAGTGCAAGAGGACCAAACTAAGTAGCTTCTAAACAAACTGGACATGTACAAGTGTGTGCAACATTTAAGAAATGAAGTATGGACAGACAAACAGACAATGAGGCAGATTGAGAACTGTTTAAACCATGGAGCTAAAAGTTCTGTGATCAGCAGTACAAACACAATTTGGAGACCAATCCCTAGCAGTTTTTAACATGCCAGTTCTGGATCAGTACTGCTCAGCATCTTCATTACTGATGTGAACAATGGGACAGTGTACCCTTAAGCTCACAGATGATACAAAACTGGGAGGGATGGCTGATACAACTGATGATTGTGCTGCCATTCAGAGGGACCTCAACAGGTCAGAGATGTGGGCTGAGAGGAACCTCATGAAGTTCAGCAAAATTGTGCATCTGGAGAGGAATAACCCCCACACGACAGTACACAATGATTTGATGGAAAGCAGGTCTGCAGAAAAGACCTGGGGGTCTGTTCTAGATAGATTCTGAAGTAGGTCTGTCCCCCCCAGACCTGCGGACAGAGGCACTCACATAAGCAAAGCATTCAGCATGTTCCTTTACTAATCCCCAGTAACTAAGTACATACAGGCTGGAATGTAACTATAGAAGCAAGGGTCTAGGTGCTGCTGTTTTTATCCATTGCAGCTGCACTTGGCCAGTAGGTGTGATTCTTCACAGGTGTCCCCGTGGGGGACAAGACGCTCCTTCTATCACAGCTTCCTGAGCTCTTGGGGAGAAGTCTCCCCTTTTACTGTGTGGTGCTCCAGGCCCAATCCCTGCACATATGCCCAGAGCACGAGGGGAGAGGTGCCAAACCCCACCTCCATGTACATAAGAGTGAAGGTTCCTGTGCATGCATCTGCTAGGTTTGGGGGCTGCAGGCACTGGTGTGGGTATTAAAGGTCCCGCTGTTGTTTTCCCAGTTGTCCTTGCACATTTTCCTAACCAGCCTTGCCTTCAATTCTCCCTCTTGCCAGTTTCTTATCTTGGAGCAGTGTGTTCTGCCTATGCTGTTGAAAATATGTGTAGGCCAGCAACGGACTATTTCCCAATCAACCCATTTAAATATGCACTATATTAGCCTGTCCCAATACAGGGTCTGACTTTGGTGGATGGCAAGTTGAATACGAGCAGCAGTGTATTCTTGCAGCAAAGGTGGCTACCTATATCTGGGGCCACAACAAACATAATATCACCAGCAGATTGAGAGAGGTGATCCTTTCCCTTAACACTAGTAAGATATGTCTCTGGTCCAGTTCTGGGCTTCTCAGTACAAGACAGATTTGGACTCAAGGGAGTGAGTCCAATCAAAGTTCATGTAGATGATAAAGACCTTGGAGCATCTGACATAGGAGAAGAGGTTAAAAGAGACAGAGCTGAAATATGTGTGTCTGTGCTGTTCCACTCCTCAGGAAGCTGCAGCCTGCTCCATGCATCACCATGTTGCATGATTCCCTCTCCATTTGCTTCAGGAAATCCTGAATAGCACATATGAGGAAGCTGAGTTCTTGTCCATCTGTCCTTTCACCTGTTGTTTGATTTTTCTGCTTCCTTATTGCTCACTGCAGACTTAATAGAAGTCTGCCTTTGACAGTAAAGGGAGTTAAACCTTTTTTAACACCTCTTTGAACATGTGACCAGGAAAGGAGTTGAAAGTAAACAAGCTAGCCATCTTAAATAGCATCTTGGTGTGACCTGGAAGAGGTCAAATCTGGAGGCTAATTAAACTGTATTGAGTCAATGTTCCCCCTGCCAAAAGTCTTTGAAAATATCACTGTTGAAGAAGTAGAAATTTCTTTATCAGCTTTGGCATTGCTTTCTCTACACTTTGTATTTCTCTAAAGGAAAAAATTGACATCAGTAGCAATATTAAGCAGACCGCTGCAACAGATATCACAGAGTTAATTTCTTCCCCTAAAATATCATCCATAGCACCACTCAAAGGAGAGAAGGAAGTTCTGTTTCCCTGTCTGCTTGCAGCTATAATATTTATGATCCACCTATTTTTTCTATAGGAATTAGTATAGTAGCACTATGCAAAGTTATGCAGAATTTAAGTTGGAAAGAACAAGGGAGAGATACCAGTTTGTGTGGCAGTGTAGGGATGCTGAATGAAGAACAGCTTTTTCCCAGATCACATATTGTGAGAATTTCCACTAAAGTTTATTAATTTATTTAGTAGGACCTTTTCTGTTTTGGGACACCAAATCTTTTAAAAAACAGAGGATATGATGTTTGTTTGTTTGTGGTTGGTTTGTTTGGGGCTTGATGTTTTGGTTTTGGTGTGGTTTGTTTGTTTGTTTGTTTCCTAAAAAAAAAAAAAAAAAAAAAAAAAAAAAAGTGTTCCTGTCAGATGAGGCTTCTCCAGGCTGAAACTGACTTAGGCAGATGGGAGTTTCCAGGCAGGTGAGTACCAGTCAGTGTGGCATGTGCTTATCTGTTACATGATGTGATTGTGGTGGGTTGAAATTACCCCACAGAATACAACTGCCAGACCAGCTCAGATGGAAACAAATGAAGCTATATTTACAAGCAAAACTACAATCTAGAAATGTGAAATGCAATGAATATGTAAACAAAAATACAATATTTATGTGTTTACAATTTATAAACAACACAAGAATCCCTCTGGACAAAACCAGGGGGCTACTGATAGCTTCCTCTTCTCCCCTCCCCATCCTCTCCCTCCCCCCACTGGACAAGGGAAAGAGAAAGAGGAGAAAAGCAGAGAGTAGCTTGTTAGTACTTAGCCACAACAAGAACACAGCCAGCCAGCAGAAGCTACCAGCTAGTATCTGCTAGAGTGAAGAAACCAAAAAGACAAAAAGTCAGTTTATACAACCTACTTTGTTAGTTATCAGACCAATGGGATGATTTAGACCTTATCATTTTTCTTTAGCAGCCAATGGTAATTTATTTACATTCCACCACTTTCTACTCAATCTGTGGAAAATTTCCTAGGCATTAGCCTAAAACTGCCGCACTACTTCAAATGGGTCAGACCTGAACTGATTCTGTGCCATTGAAAATATTATCTGAAACGCTCTGGATCATAGAATCACAGAATGGTAAAGGTTGGAAAGGACCTCTGAAGAGCATCTATTCCAGCTCCTTTGCTAAAACAGGTTCCCCTAGATCAGGCTGTGCAGGAATGTGGCCAGGCAAGTTTTGAAAGTCTCCAGGGTAGGAGGCTCAACAAACTTGCTGGGCAGCCTGTTATGGAGCTCTGCCCTGCTCAAACTAACACCTGCCTTGGTAATTCTATTGTGGGGAGGGAGTGAGTAGTATATGCTGAGCAGTTTATGCAAGGTATGCTTCCCAATCAGCATTTTAGCTCATAACAAGAAATTGCTTTCAATGGTAATCTTCCCATAAGGAAGATGTTGCTTGAGTGATCATTTCTCATTAAAAAAAAATATCTTCAAAGTAGTTCAAAGAATTATTCACTGGAGTGTTTGCTATAGCAAGATCACACTGGTCTTTTACAGAGTTCACCGATGTGTCTTACAGAACTTGGTTTGTAAACTGTAACAGATTATTTCCCCTAATAATTAATTCTGGTACTACTTCAAGCCACTTGTCCAGCGGGACTGAAGGGGAATGAGGTTGACAGAACAGCAGAGCAGCATGAAACTGTGTTTTTAACCAGAGCTGGGTATAATTTCTAAAGTATGTTGTGGCCCAGAGGGAGCATCACACACTCATCCCTGCATTTGCTTCTCACTCTATAAAAGGTGACTAAGAACAACACTTTACCTCAGGAAAATCCCTTGGGATTCTCAGTCAGATGAATGACAGTAACTAAACTGTTTTGTGTTATATTTACATTGAAGTGTTACCTTAGAAGGTTCTAAACTACACAGCAAAGCTGAAAGGACTTATTGAAACATTATTTTTGCTAGAAATATTCCCTTTTACAAGCATATACTGCATTTCAGGCATTTTTTTGCTTTCCATACTATCAAAACCAAGGGTGAGGACCTGGCACCCCAAAGTGCAAGTTCTCTAATGCCATTACCATTAATTGCCATACGTTACATTGTCATCTGTTGTCCAAACGTATTAATGACACTTGAGACATTTAAATAATTTCTCCTATGTCTGTTCTTTTCCATTCCATTGTGTTAAAGCAATCAGCAGCTTAACAGCTAGCTAGATACCAGTCCTTGATGCAGAATGAATCAATTACAGTGACAGGGAGATTCCAAACTGTCATCTCTGAGATTTATTTGATGTCACTACTGGAGGTGATATGTGGCCACTTGGGAGAAGCAGTTTGTAAAGACATATAGAGATAGGTATATGGAAGCAGAAAAAGATACCAAAATCAATTTTAAAGCTGAACTAGGTTGATTCTGCATAATTTTGGCATGATGAATTGATCCTTGGGTGGATGAGTAGTTTAATATGAGCTGCCACTGTGCACTTACAGCCCAGAAAGCCAATCATATCCTGGGCTGCATCAAGAGAAGCACAGCCAGCAGGTCGAGGGAGGTGATTCTCCCCTCCGAGGGAAGAGGTTGTTTTCAGATAGCTTTGGAAGGCTATAGGGAAGATTTGCCTTTGCTAGAATTAGAGAAAGCTATGTTTTGTCTTTGGATCTGAGGGTAATGTAAATACCTTGTAACTGAAGGAGAGAAACTAGGTAGAATTTGGTTGGATGTGTTAAAATATTGTTTTGTTATTTTAACCTACTCTATGCCTTAATTACACATATGCCAGTAGAAAAGGACCAATTGAGATGACATGTGTGCCTTCTGATAGACTATATAACTTTGCTGTATAATGTAATAAACTTCTTGCCTGCTTACATCTTGTCCTGGAAGCATTGCATGAGGCAAATCTACCATCTATATAAAATCTATATTATAAATCTACTCTGCTCTGGTGAGATCCCACCTGGAGTACTGCATCCAGTTCTGGACCCCCTGTTACAAGAAGGATATGGATGTGCTGGAAAGTGTCCAGAGAAGGGCCATGAGGATGACCAGAAGGCTGGAGCACTTCTCCTATGGAGACAGATTGAGAGAATTGGGGCTATTCAGTCTGGAGAAGAGAAGACTCTGAGGAGACCTTATTGTAGTCTGCCAGCATCTGAAGGGGGCCACAAGAAAGCTGGTGAGGGACTTTTTAGGATGTTGGGTAGTGATAGGACTAGGGGGAATGGATCAAAACTAGAAGTGGGTAGATTCAGGTTGGATGTTAGGAAGAAGTTCTTCCCCATGAAGGTGGTGAGAGACTGGAACAGGTTGCTCAGCGAGATGGTGGAAGCCCGATCCCTGGAGGTTTTTAAGGCTAGTCTGGATGTGGCTCTGGGCAGCCTGATCTAGTGTGAGGTGTCTCTGTCTGTGTCAGGGGTGTTAGAAATAGATGATCCTTGAGGTCACTTCCAATCCTGACAATTCTATGATTAATGGGGGGCCTCAGAGGAGATACGTGCTAGAAATTCTTCTGCTTTTGATTTCTATGCCTTGTAATTTAAAATATCTTAAAAAGTTACCTATTTGCAGTAATGACAACCACTTTTTCTCTTCACAGCCTGTCAAAAGCCTACTGACTTTAGGTCGTGGGTGTGTAGTTCTGGCAGTACATTGAAAACCCCTCCCCCTGACACGAAGCCGTACTGGAGGGCAGCACAAAAGCTGGGATGGAGTGAGCCAGGAGGTGAGACACATATGCCCACCTAGGGCTGTGGGTCCATAGACTCACATGGTCCCTTCCCCAAGCCACATGCCCTGCCAGGCATGGTAAGACACAGATGCCATGCTGGGCCAAGTATGGGCAAGTCATCTGTTCTGTTGTCTATGTGAGCTTAGAAATGCTCTCCCTTGTGATGTGTGACAAAATTAGACTCAGCTTTTCGTTAAAATGGTACAGTTGTGGAGATAACAAGGTCTTTATATCAAGTTCTTCTTCCCTATGTGCTGATTTAGCAGCTGTAGCAGTTTAGGAGAATTATCCAAGCTAGTTGCAAAAATCAGAGATGATCTTTGTCTTTAATGTGCTGCTTCTCACCTTGAAATCACAAAAGGATTTAGCAAATACACATTTTTCTTATATATGTTTCACAAGGTTCAGAAAAGACCCTTAGAGTGGGTTGAATTGAAAGAACTGTATTTTGGATTTTTATTATTATTATTTGTAACATATTAAACCCTGAGAGTGGGTTAACCTGTTTCCCCCAATGCAGAGATGAAGGAAAAGTAGCATACCAAAACACCTCTGGGATGGAGATAAAGAGAGTGAGAAATTATAAGTGTTTAACCTGGGGGTACTGGTCAATGGTAGGCTGAACATGAGCCTGCAGTGTGCCCAGGCAGCCAAGAGGGCTAATGGCATCCTGGCCTGCATCAGGAACAGTGTGGCCAGCAGGAGCAGGGAGGTCATTCTCCCCTTTATGCTGCACTGGTTAGGCCACACCTTGAGTACTGTGTCCAGTTCTGGGCCTCTCAGTTTAGGAAGGATGTTGACTTGCTGGAACGTGTCCAGAGAAGGGCAATGAAGTTGGTGAGGGGTTTGGAACACAAGCCCTATGAGGAGAGGCTGAGGGAGCTGGGGTTGCTTAGCTGGGAGAAGAGGAGACTGAGGGGTGACCTTATTGCTCTCTACAACTACCTGAAGGGAGGTTGTAGCCAGGCGGATGTTAGTCTCTTCTCCCAGGCAGCCAGTACCAGAACAAGAGGACACATGGTTTTGAATAATAGCAGGAAATTTGAATTCAACCCATGAGATTACTGTATTTATTCTTGTTAATGGACACTTTCCCAACTTACTCCTTACTTCAGGATTTTGCCTATTAAGTTAAAATAAGTATTTTTATAGTTAAAACAACTCATAGTTTTAAAACAATATTAAAATCAATTAATTAAGTAAATGTCTTTCCTCAGACAAAATGTAGTTTTGATTTTTTTTGGTTCTGTTTTGCAGAATGAAGGTTAGGACATATTTTCTTTCTAACAATTAAAAGCCTGGGCTTTTGTTCTGATAGGGGAGTGCTTATCTAAACATGTGTCATTTATCAGCCCATTTGTGCTAGAATCATTAGCAAGAATGAAGGGACTGAAATCCTTTATCAGACGGATTACAGTAACTGAGTTTCATCTTGATTTTTATGTGATAATTGATTCATCTGATCAAATGAGTTTGACCCTAAAAAATTCCTTGGATACATTGTGTGGTACATGTAGGTTTCACAAATTAAAGAAAAAGCACAAATGAAAATCTTGTTAAATCTTCAGAGTCAATAAGTCTATGCCACATATTGCTTCAGTTTTCTGATAACGGAACGAACCATAAAAATAGTTTGTTTCCCTGAAGAACATATGAAAAATATGTTTAATTTAGCAATAAATATAGAAACTGTTTGCTTGTTCTTTTCTTTGATACAATCCCATGGTGAAATATATATTTTTAAAAATTTATTATGTAGTGTTGTTCCTCAAGTGGGGTTATTTGCATGGTGCGTGTAACACCAATATACACAGAGACAAGGCATTCTGATTTTGTCATGTATTTGCGCGTATGGGCACACAAAGTGATGATCCACCTGAGTGAGCACTGAATCACACAGATCTGTCATCATTTATATACCTAGGGTTAGTAAAGGCTTTCTACTTGATACATTGTCATTAATATTCTATTCCTTTATTGGTCAGTCCATTCCTTGCTTTGGTTTAAATGTATAATATTAAAATACATCAAGGCACATGCTCAGGAGGGGGAGTCTTCTTCTAGGAGGTGGGTATCTTAAGAGAAGTGTGTCAATTAGATATCAATCACATTACGACGAGTGTAGTTTGCACAAAGTTAATCTATAATTAGTCCATAATCACTAAAACTGCTTATTTTGCCAAATTAATTTTGCCACCAGACTCTAAGCTCTTCTTAGAGAAGAAGCGGCATTTCCATTTATTTTGCACTAAATAGGCACCCCCAGGAGAATCGTTCCCAAAGTTCCAGAGGGTCCCAAGGTGAAGTTTTCACACTTATTTATACAGGAACTTTTATAATGTTACACCTATCTAACACAGTTATTCCTCCTACCTATTAAGTATTTATGGAGTATGACTCACTAAACTATTTTGGATACCTGTGCCCATGCAGATAGTCTAGGACCCCTCTCACAAGGCTACTCTCACATGCTTAAGACCATATCTCCCTTTTTATCTATGTTTAACTTACACATGTAACTGAAGAAAAAGCTTGAAAACAACATATGTAATAAATCTACTTCCACAACTTGTGAGAACCTTTCTAGATATTCCTAAGCATGTAGTGAGCTCATGGAAAAAAAAAACCTTTTTGAAATGCAAGGCTGAAGCCTTTTGAAATGTTAGGTTGAAGAACAGGCTTAAGACTTAATTTTTAAGGGGACAATATGATCTGTTGAGCAAGATAGATATACCTCATCTTTGGAGGCTTTCTTATCTCCTTGTTTCTCAAGACTTATGGTCTTTAGGTAGTCATTCCTTTATTCACTACCTCTCTTGACAGTAGCACAGTTCCTGTCTGGAAGTCACTTCTTTCTTGCCTAGCTTCAACAAAAAATCCAGCATACTTCATTTTTTTGTTCTGTCTGTTCTCTCCAGCTTTGATACTTAGTTCAGCAAAATATGGTGCTAACAGTCCTAAAGAATGATGTGATGGGTTGAAATTACTCCCAGCATAATATTGCCAGACCAGCTCAGTTGAAAGCAAACGAAGCTGTATTTACAAGCAAGACTACAATCTAAAATATGAAATGCAATGAATACGTACAAAATATGCAATATTTACAATTTATGAACAGCACAAGAACCCCGCTGGACAAAACCAGGGGTTTACTAGCAGCTTCCCCCTACCTGCTCCTTTCTTTCCCCCTGTACACAGGATAAGAAAGAAGAAAAAAACAGAGTCGTTTGTTAGTACTTAACCAAAACAAAAGAACACAGCCAAGGTCAGCAAGCTAGCAAAAGCAGTAGCTAGTATCTGACAGAGCGAAGGAAGTGAAAAGAGAAGGGATTAGTTTACCAAACTAACTTTATGTTGGTTTTCAGACCACTGAGATTATGTAGACCTTATCATTATTTTCCCTTTTACATCCAATGGTAATTTATTTGCATTCTACTACTTTCTACTCAAGATTCTGTGAAAATTTTCTAGGCACAGCTTAAAACTGCTACAAAAGAAAACAAATCTAAGTCTGTGTTTATCATAAGACTGGCTGAAGATCAGCACAAAACAAAGAAGAAACCTTGGGTGAAGCTTCCCACAAGTCTGAGTCAAAAGGAGTGGAGGGAGCAGGACTGGAGAGCAGGACTTTTCAAGCAGGACTGGAGAGGCTAGGGCAGGGATCCAACCCCATATGTCCCATCAGCCAATTCTACGCCTTCACTGTTGGAGTTTGGTCTTGTCTTTATTTGCTTTTGGTTTTCCATTGCTGAATTTGAAAAAAGGTCCTTTCATTGAAATTGGCATATTCTCACACAGAAACCTTGCTGATTTGCCAAATAAATAAATTTCTATAGTGACACCGATTTTCCTGACAAGTTATAAGCAGGGGAAGGGTTTAATCTAGCATTCTGAGAAGGAATTTTCCAGCATATTCTATTCTATTCTATTCTATTCTATTCTATTCTATTCTATTCTATTCTATTCTATTCTATTCTATTCTATTCTAATAACCAGCTTCCCTTATAGGCATCTCCCCTGCCTTTGAGGCCCCATCAAAAGAGACTGGAAAAACTCAGCAGGAATCAGGGGAAATCAGGAGGTGAATGCAAATTCACTCCAGCTGAGTGGGTGACCCAAATTCTTCCACATACTTGTAGGATCTGAGGAATGTCGCCACTTTTGTGTTCTCTGTAGTCAATGGACCGGGCAAGCTGTTTCCAAAGGATGCTTGCCTCAGCAGGCAGGCCTGCAAGTTGTTTTGGAGTGGGATTTTGTATACTTAGTAGTTTTTGTGCTCATTCCTCTTAACTCCCACATGAAGGGCACAGTAGACATTTTCCCAATGAGGAACTTTTATGCTCTTTTACTCTGAATTTATCTTCCTACAAATGCCCCGTGTGATTAGAGACTATAACCCAACATTGTAACAACTGCTTACTCCTCTTATGCCAAATCCCGTGAAAGGTAATTCCCCGAAGGAATGAAAAGCAATACTGCCTTCTCTATGTTCAGCTTGCCTCAATAAAATCATCACAGCTTGTGAGATAATTAAGATTTTGTCGCTTTTGCACTTCATTAGCTTTGTAATTCACAGTGGGATACGTGTTCTGTAATGACTTCAAGTATGATTCATTGAGGTCGAACTCTCCTTATAAGCATGGAGATTGCTCCGTCACTAGCTAGCTGTCTAAAGAGTGATACATTCCCCATTTCTTTGTCATAAAACATCAATTATAGGAGTTAAGAAAGAAGTTCATTATGGCATACTTCCCAATGGGGAAAAGAAAGATCCCTAATCCCTATGTGCTCATGTGGAATTCAAAACCCAGATTGTGCAAAGTCCTGTGTAATGCATCTGGAAAATTAGACCCCTCAGAGACATGACCTAAAGGGCTATGCTGAACAAGGAGCTTGTCTAAAGCAAGTAGCCACTGGGGTAATCATGCAAACTGAAAACCACTGAAGTGTTTTCATCCTTTCAGGATGTGCATGGGGAGACTTAGGTGCCCAGTGGTTGTGTGAAAACGTACATGCTAATCTGTAGGCTTGAAGTATCCATTTGGAAATAAGCTATTGATCTTAATGGATAGACATCTCAGCACAGGGCTTGCAGTAGTTCAGTTACTCTGGCCCTGAGAGGCTTAAATATCTTTGTTAAAAGTACCCTAACCTCTAGCCACTAAAGTGGGAGATGAGGCAGCAGGGTACCTTCCTACTGTCCGGTTGAAGCTATAACATAGTCCATCAAAAATTGCTAAATAATGACACTAGTTGGAGAATTAACAAAATGGTTTCTGTCCCTGTTGCCAAGTGATTAGTTTAGTCTCTGGCAAGCTTGTTTTCTGGCCTCTATGTTGAGAGGAAAAATCTGTAAGGAGCACAAAACAAAACCAAACCAGCGTAACACACTGACTGGTATAATCTGCTGTTTTGTTTATATTTATCTTCCCACATGCTGGGAAATGTTGTAAGAGCTCAGTCATGCTGTTATGGAGCTATTTATTTTCTAAAGGTGAAATGATTATGTTTCAGATATAACAACATACAGATAATGACTCAACCTTTTCCTTGGAATGTCATGTCTTTTCAGATACTATTGCCAGTAATGTTGCATAATTTGATGGTACTCTTGATGGGAAGCAGTATTTTGGCTTAATGAAATGTATTATTCATTAGTATTTTATTGCTGATAGCTTGTATGGTACTGAGAATCAGGTTCCCACTGTGAATAATTTTCCTTTATTGCTCTGATTATCACTAGATAATCCAGTGTGATTCGTGGATTAAATTTGGTTCTATTGTTGTAGGTATTAGAGTGATAAATAATGGCAAAAGACATGGAGATTGCACTAATTTAAATTTTAATTAGTTGAACTGGAATGTACCAGTTTCATTTGGTCCATTTCTTATTTCATAGCTCTAGTGAGTACAATTGGAAAAGAAAACTATCAATTAAAAGTAATATAGAAGAATCATTGTGATTGATAAATATTAACTTTAAATTTTATCTGTAACAGGCTCCATGCCTTAGTGAAGCATGTTAGATTAATGGTCTAAGCCTTACACTCCTCAGCATTGGACTCCATTCCATTAATCCCTTGAGTTATTTACAAGAACTTCTTACCAAGGTAGGTACAGGTATGGACAGACTGCTGCATACACTGTGGTGAGTGCATTTGCAGGGCTCTTCTGCATTCCTGAGGCCCCGTCTGACAGATTTGCAGTACAAAGGACAAAGGGACAGATCGAAAAAGGACTTTGGACTGAGTTACAACAATGTGGAAAAGAGTCATCCCCACCTATTTTGCAAGTGCTTTTGGGGAAGAAAAAAACAAATACTCTCTTACAAAGGTTTTTGTGGTTACAAACCGTAACCATCCAGACAAAATTGCCTGAATCCAGACTAAGGTATTTGCATCTATAAATTGGTCAATATCACATTTTTAAAAAATGTTTGTTTCATTTGTTGTCCTCAAATTTCATTTACAAGCTATTCCAAAACGTTGGTGATTTCATACTACTTCCAGTTATCAGTGTGAATTTAAACCTCTTCATTCTAAACACACACTTCTTTTTTCCAGATGGAGTTCATCTTTCCTGCACATTTGAGGTGGCTTCTGGAACAGATCTTTTCAAGTCTGTATCGCACCAAAAGCTTTTGATTTTCCCTGTGCCTGACCACTACACCCACATATCCTTTTCCTTTTTCATTGCTTCTAGTTGCTAAGGCTGCAGCTTTGCAGCAGAAGTTCTCACTGTGTTTCTAATGCATGTGAAATCATCATTTGCTTCTTACACATCTCATGCCAGCACTTCGAATTAGTTAGTTCTTTCTGGACACAATTATCTTCTGTAGTTTTTAATACTGGGACATTGACGTTTTGCCACATCATTGTGAGTATTGTGGTTCCTGCAAGAAGAAATGGTTGCTTTCTTGTATGCCCTTCTTTACACCTTCTGGGAAAGACTTGAGAAGGTGAAGGGTATTTAATTCACAACTGAGTTTACTCCATCTCAAATTTACCTACACTGTTGTCTTTAACCCTGTAATTGCCAGTCACTTTTTGATCCTTTTGATGCTGCTGCATTGTTATTTAAAAGAGAATTTCACATTTTGGAAGTATGACTTTTTTTGTTGATCCAACACATTTCACTGGTGCAGCAGGATTGCATTCACAGTTACAGCTCTCAGTTGAGATTGATAAATATTCACACTGACTAATGGAAGGATTTGAGAGACAGCTGCTATTCTGAGTATATGGTTATATAGCACAGAAGGCAATACATGCTTATTAGTACATGTACAAGTGCAGCAAAAATATGTATGGGTTCCTCACTGGTTCTCTGTTGATCTAGCACAGGAGAGGCTCTGATGTACAGATTTTTTTATATGAATACACACTATTCTTGTAAGGAATAGTATCTTAAATTTGAGAAGATTGGGCAAGTATTTGCCTTTAAAAGTGACTGTATGCTAAGGCAATTAGCTCATAGTCCAGGTGAGAAGCCTTCTGGACTTTCATTACCAGTCTTGGGAGGCAGCTTGAGAGGCTTGTTGAGAAGATGTGTGACTGAGAACTTGCATGCTCTTGCAAAGCTGGGAACAAACATTGTGCTGTTAGAAAGAGTGGTCAATTTTTGCCCACAGGCCAAATTCAGTATACACAAATAGTTCAGTTGTCTGATGACTGATTCCTTTCTACGCTCAGTGGCCCATGGCAGCATGACTCAATGCATAGGTGTTCCCCTGATCACACTGGTCAGAGCTGAATATTCACCTCATTAAACAACAGCATGTCACGAGCGGTTATCAGGAGTACTGAGAGGCTTTGAGACTCACATATTAGGTCCCAAGTTGAAAAATCGCAGCTATATGATCCATGAATGCTTCTGTGAGAGGGTATGAGACATAATCTGGACAAAAGTCTGGGCACCCTTATGCTGCTACATATGATCTAGTAAGAAAAGATGACTGAAAGGGTGATGAAAGGACAAGTAATTTTATGCTAAGAGAGAAAATAAATCTATGTTTTTAAGGGAGAAAGTAATTGTATGTTAAGAGAAAAAGTAAATGAAGGGTATTAAGCACACAAGGATCCTGTCCTTAGGTGATAAGATCCTTCCTGGCCTCACAAAGCTAGGCAGAAGAACAACTGATAAGGACCAACAGTTAGGCAGTCAGAGACCACAGATAAGAGGCATGGGAGGCACCCTGTTTCTCAAAGGAGGGGATCTGTTTTCTGAGTCCCTGGCCAGGTATGATTATATTCAAAGAAGAGGAAGACACCTATGTTAATGAGTTCCTGAAAATAGTTCGCATTAACTACATCTACCCTCATGAATATGTATACCTCTGTAGCTTCAAACCCAGCTTGTGCAGGTGAATTTTATGTGAGATTGGTTTAATGATCCTGCTCACATCCAGCGCCATTAGTAAACATACCTCTTCATAATTCTATGTGAGTTGTGAGGTCTTTTCCACAGGTCAAGGGAAAAAAAAACCCTCCTTTTTAATTTTCTGGGAAAACAATTTCCTTAATTAGAACAAAAATATAAAATCAGGGATCTGGATTAAAGAGTGAAAATTGGTTATATGCAGCTATATTTGCTTTGTATTTCAGAAGTGCAACTCAATACAATTTTAGGAATCACAGAAGGAAGTTCTCTCTCTGAACTACTTTATATTTTCTTTTCTTTTTTTTTTTCTTTTCTCCCAACACCTGTAGCTTGATTTTGTTGAAAGACTGAGAGAACAGGGAAACAAGATGCAATCATTGATTACTTAGTTTGCTCTATAAAAGTCTGATTGTTTGGGATAGAGAAATGAATGAATAGAGAGATGGCCCCTAAAACAAGGAATGTCCCTCAAGATAGTGGTAATTTAAGGGTGAAGCACTGTGGCAAGATTGGTCATGCATTGTCAGAAGATGAAAATCCTAATTTCTTTATGTCACTCTAAAAACAACTGAGAATCAGCAAGTCAAAACCTAGTATCTCTTAAATCACAGGATCAAACAATATTTTGAGAGGTAATTGAGAGTGCATGTAAGTAATTAAAGCCAAACAAAAACTTTATGGCTTTGTCTCATATTCACCTTTCCAAAATAAACATACATAATTTAATCTGTATCTTAATTAATTGAAAATATGTCACAGATTTCAGGTCATCCAGCTTGTGAAAACATGCTCTTTTGTCTCCCTATTTTTGTCCTGGTATTCATCACTGGGCTAGTGCCATCTATCATGGAAACATGTGGGGAATTGTTGTTACCTGGAAAACCAAAAGAGAGGCTGTCGCTTTACAGTGGAATCACTTCACTGAATCTCCCAGCACTTAGAAAAATATTATTTTAATGCAATTGATAGTAAACTCAAAGCAATAACTTTAAGACCCAGAGAGATTTTCCCCGTTGCATATTTTTTTTATCCTCATCTCTTGAATGCTTTTCTGCAATAACTGCGGGGATGCAAGTAACTCTTGATGGTGTTGACATAAATGCTATGCAATCCCACACTGGGGCACTGGAACAGCTCCTGTGCTGTCTATGCTGCAAGCAAAAAGTCCCAGGAAATTTATCATGTACAGATGTAAAATTAAATTGTTCCTCTTCTAAGTCAACTGCAAGTCTCTTATCTGCAGGGAAGATTTACAATACCCATTTGGAAAGTCATTCTATAGGGAAGAATCATACTGATGACATGCAATTTCAGCGCTCAGTTACAAAGCAAAATTAATGAGAAACATGCTGTGCAGCCCTGGAAAGGATCAATAGTACTTCTGGGATATGAGAAACTTGCTGGTTTGACAAGCACTCAACAAATTTTCTCTCTTTTAAATTTCAGTCTTAGGTAGAAATAACCCAGTTACACAATAAAAAAGGGAAATAGATCCCATTCATGAAGCAGATGTTGAAAAGAGGTTAAATTCTAGAGATACACAGTAACAAAAGGCCAGATTTGAAGAAGGCAGGATGGTTCCATTTTAAATACTCAGTGCTTGATTAATAATCAGGCACTGAAACTTTTTCAAGAACCGCAGGTCAAAATGTTTGACCTAAAGTCCTTCTGAATTACCGGAAAGACTTGAATTCAGACTAGAACTCCTTGAATTCAGTCTGTGAGTGCAATTTAACATTGAAGATCCCCTTAATGACTGTGTTGGAGACTGCAAAATGCACAAGCAGACATTCCTCACGAAGAGACATATCCCACATGAGGGACAGGGAATTCACCCTTGTACCAGCTTCCTCACAGCCCTCTAAACATACTTTATGCAGCAGCTATGTGAAACTTGAGGGGGTGAAGAGGGGGAGAGGGGGAAGGAAATCAGGAGACCAGATGTATTGTTCTGTGTTGTCTTGAAAATTTTACTGGAAAATTTTACCCTACTAAGCTCTTAATAGGTTGCTCTTAACAGCAACAACGATTTTGTCTGCAGTTTCCCTACACATTCCCTATTAGTTGCTACTCAGGATAAGAAACCTGAGGACAGGGATCCTGCTGATGAGGAAGAAAAAGTCTGTCTTATAGATCTAGCTAGATTAGTGAAGCCATCAATGGATGATGGAGATGAAGGACAGGATATGAGTCCTAGTAGATCAGGAACCAAGGGGGTTCTTTGTGCTGTTTATTAATTGTAAATATCTGTAAATATCGTAAATACTGCATATTTTGTATATATTCATTGCATTCCATTGTAGACATTGTAGTTTTGCTTGTAAATACAGCTTTCATTTGCTTCCAACAGAGATGGTCTAGCAGATTTAATGTTGGGGGGCAGGGACTTTTCAACCCACCACAGTTGCTTAAATTAACAAGATCAGTTAAATCAAATGTCCGTGATGACAATTTTGCCCAGGTCTGTTTGACTCTTCTACCTGAAGCCAGGAACCCCAAAATATTGTTTGCAAAAGTGTTAATGCTTTTTTACTTGAAATATTTTTCAATACCTTATGTTACTGCAAAGTATGGATGATGTGATTTATGGAGAAAAGCAATTGGTTTTTTTTCTGCCACATTGTACTGTCAGATAATCCAGTCGTCCATTAGCAATATAGATTAATTTAAAAACATAACAGGCCAGAGGATGATTCATCCTCTTTTATTACTCAGTGTCTTTGTTCCATAATTTGCATTCTCTCTTGTTATTTCACCTTCTTGGTATGGAAGTAGTAGAATTCATGCATGGAAGGACAGATGGCACCTATTCATGACTGGTGCAGTTTGCAAAATCCCCTGTTAAAAGTCAATTGTTGTTATGCACACAAGGTTTTGCAGGCATTATTACAGATGACTGCTGTACCCCACACGATTTTCTTTTGTGGAAAGGCTCATCTGCATTCCTGATCACAGGAAGTAATCACAAAGGCCTTGACTTGGAAATTTACTTCGGGATTTCACATGCCTTACAGACAACTGCTGCTAGCAAAAGCACTCTCTGGTAAAATTTCCCACAAAACCCAAATCTGCTGCAAGAGGCAACAGAAATCACAGTATCACAGTATCTCCAAGGTTGGAAGAGACCTCAAAGATCATCGAGTCCAACCTGTCATCACAGACCTCATGACTAGACCATGGCACTAAGTGCCACATCCAGTCCCCTCTTGAACACCTCCAGGGATGGTGACTCCACCACCTCCCTGGGCAGCCCATTCCATGGACAAATGACTCTCTCAGTGAAGAACTTCCTCCTCACCTCGAGCCTAAACTTCCCTTGGTGCAGCTTGAGACTGTGTCCTCTTGTTCTGGTGCTGGTTGCTAGAGAGAAGAGGCCAACCCCTTCCTGGCTACAACCACCTTTCAGGTAGTTGTGGAGAGCAATGAGGTCTCCCCTAAGCCTCCTCTTCTCCAGGCTATAGTCTTCTCCTCTGTATCTTTTTTTTTTTTTTTTTTTTTTTTTTTTTTTTTTTTTTTTTTTTTTTTTGGGGGAGGGGCTAGACCTGAAGCATTTAATACAAGAATGTTTTATTGTGATCATATAGACCACTTGTCAGCAATTCTCAAATGAAAAAGCTGTTAACAGAGACTAGTAATGTGCTGGTGTTTTCCAGAGTGTATCATATTTTAATAGCAGTTACTAATGTCCTGCAACAGGGATATAATAAATTGACATCCTAGATCCATGAAATAATTCCCCACTGTATTGCCACTCATTTATAACAGAAATTATTTAAATGTTTTGTGATATTCATACCACACTGTGAAGGAGATAGACTCTTTGAGTGACATCCTCGGGTGGTGTTGGATGAGTTTCTTATCTGTCCTTGATTCAGTGAAGCAATGCCAGTTTAGGGGTGCTGTATGTCTGACCTGCTAATACCTTTATAAAGCAAAAATTTATCATGAAAGTGTTACTGGAAAATAGCCACCAGGCTGGAAAACACCTGATCAGGTACTAATATCCCAATGACACCCAGTATCATAGTTTGCAGATTCTTTTGCCAATGAAATAGGTAGAGGCCAGAGTTTCTGTTACAAGGAAAGACAGCAGTGATGATGTAAGCAGTAAATGAAGTTGGTTTTATCTTTTCTAATTCATACTCTTTTTTATGTACTAGCAAAACTCAGAATAGTTTCAGTGGTGCTATATAAGCATTTTAGTTTGTATCAAAAATTCATTTTTGGCAAAATTCTACATTTCCCCACATTTATGGCATGATGGTGCACATAAAGGAATGGTTTCAAAGGTTGTAGATGAAATTTCATGTTTAAAATAGAAGTGTCAGTAGAAGTGTCCTATAAATTCAGCCAGCAGAGGCAGACTAAATTTAATCAGAGGTGATCCCTTTCAAAACACTGTTTGGAATAACTACTGATGGAAAGAAACTTTGCTAATTACCCCCCTTTTTTTTTTTCCCCCCTTCCCTCTTCTCCTCTTAGGTAAGTTTTCTCACTTAGTTTAAATAAGACTAATTCTGTTGTTTTCCACATTAAGGTCTGCCCCACTTTCTTTAATGATAAATCTAAAAGAGAGAGTCAACTATTTTTGTCTACTTTTAAGCTCCTCCATGCATGATGAATTTGAATATTGAAATCAGCTCAAAAGTTTTTAGTGTTGCTTCTTTTTCTTTTTCTGACAAGTTGAATGAGTTAAAAAAAGAAATGAATGTAGAGAAACTTGGCTGGCAGGTAATGCTGAAACTGATCTAAAAGTTCTGCTAATAAAGCTCAAGAGAGTGAGAGGAAGGGAACCAGGACTTTTGGATGAAAACAGGCATATGATACACAGACACCTCTGTGTTCATGGGGGAAGATTCTCAGCTGCTGAGCCTACACCATGGAGCTCAACATTCAGCAGCTCCTTATGTGACATTTAAAACCAGATTTCAAAGGAAATTGGCAGTGACACTTGGTGAAGGTGACACTTTCCTAATAAAGAAACACACCCTTGGATTTAGTGTGTTGGGGTTCACATCAAGTGTTTAGAGGTAGACAGACAGAGGGGAAGAAACCTTATTGAAATGTTCCAGTTTTAAGGCTAAATAAGGTTTGAAATGTTTGATTTCACATTTGAGAATTAACTGAATTATTTTTAAAGGTTAAGACAAACCCAACAGGTTAATTTCTTTTACAGGTAACTGAAAAATCATTCCCATTTTTGTTGATTAAAAATATAATTATGCTCACAGTGCTTTTTGATATCCAGCACTGTGACCTTTGGAAAACCTTGTAAGATCAACACAACTTGTCCTTGAATGCCTATCTCAAAATACTTCTCTACCTTTCACAGAGTGTAGAGAAACCATTTTATAAGCTAAAACTGAAGGTAACAAAACCAACAATACATTGGAATGAAAACCTGGGATGCAGAGAGACTTTACGCTGAGTATCTCTACTGCTCACCACTAGTGCTCTACTGCAGATTGGGAGAGGGAAACAGCAGTGGTAGGAACTGAGTATGAGTCTATATGCCAAAAGCAGTACACATTTGCTGATAAACTGTTTGGATCTGAAACCATTACTTTTCTTCCCTGTGAACGGTGCAGTTAGGAGAGTTTGGCTGAGTCTCTGCTGATTCCTGTCAGAGACACAGGTATATTTAAACCTGGCAACGGTCTTGTGCCATATTCTGAAATCCCTTACATCGCCACCAGTAAATTTCTATGTTTGCATGCACTGTGTTCACAAGGTTCCCTTTGTGCTAGGGAAACCAGAAATAGGTTAATTAAGATGCCTGTTTTGTTTAAATAACACAAAATACTAAACAAATGCCAGAATTGTAAGATACTGATCATCATTGACCTATGTGAATGTGGCATTTAGATTTCAAGGTTTTTGCAAATTTGTACTTTGGGGAAACTTGCTTTTTACTCAAACTCATGATCTTATTGACAAATTAACAATTCTTTGCTCAGAAAATTAATTCTAGCTTGACCAGAGACTGCAGTCTGAAAATGTTAAGGGTGTTTTCATTAGTTAACTCATCATTTGATTTGCTCACATGCTAATTGGCTCTTAAGGATCAATAAATTAACATTTGGTATAAATAAATTGTACTGGGGAAACAGTAACAGTGCTACCTGTTTGGGCTGGTTTGTGCACCTATTTCACTTGTCAATCACCATTTTCTTTCCACTGTCTGAGAAACAGAATGATGTAGTGTGAAAGGCTTGGGACACTGTCGGGTAAAACACTCAATCTGGGTTACCAGAGAAATTTTTATGTTAAAATGCAGATGATACATCAGGTTATTTCCATCTTTTACTTCTCAAAGCATTAAATTGTCTGTCATTTAAGCTTCTGAAATTAATTCCAATGATTTGGGGTGAGCACATTTAATCCTCAGCATGGATGCCTTCTGTACATTTTCTTTTTCATTAGAGTTTTAAGACATGCTCATTGATAATGAAGAATAGCAGGACACAAGGCATTTTAATAAGCTGTTACTAATCTGAGAACAAATGTTCTAATTTCTTCTAAACAAGGTTTCACAGAATGAATTAGAGGAAGAATTGGGATTTTTCATATTTCAGGTCTTAATTCAGATCTTTCTTGAAAAATAGCTTACAGAGGAGACTTTTAGACAATCAAGCAGTTCCGTGTTTTTCCAACTTTCTCTTTTGTCTCTTGTCATACAGGATCTTTATAACAAGGTAGAAACAATGTTTTGGGTATTTTTTTAAATCAAACCAGAGGATTGCAATGAAAATTGATGGTAAGAGAGAGATATATCTGTATTAGTGATTCAGCCTTTGACGCAAGAATATGTCACATGGACCAATGTTAAAATCTTTCTGAGACTGAAATGAGCCAAATGATCTTCAGGCATGTCAATAGTGAAATTGTGAAATTCTTCACATGGCAAAGGTTCATTTTTAAATATGATGCTTAAATTTTTGGACATTCAAGGTCATAGTGAATTCTGCAGAAAGTACAAAGCTATATCATGCTGCTGGTATTACGGTATGTTTTTGTCAAAGTGGGACAGGATTGTTAAGACTACATATGAGTAAAATGTGTCAAGAAATAGAAAAATATCTTCTACATTGTGCTCTGACCTCTTTTATATGTGTGTTTATACATGTATCTGTTCTATGTGTGTGCGTGTGTATAAGACTAAACTGACCTAGTGGCAAAAGTCCACTGGAAAGTGCATCACAAAATCCATGACTGATAGATTTCTGCCAAGTATTAGAGGCTTTGGATATAGATATTTTCAGGAAAAGGGAAGGAAAATGGTAATTAAATGTCACAGCCTCCTCACTAGCACTCCCTGATGCCTTTGTCCTCTGGTTTTGCCTGGATTTCTGTCTGGATGGGAGAAGGTGATTATTTGGGAATTATTTAGCTCTTTTTACCTGTTTGATTGACTGCTGATGGCAGAGGCACTAGTAAACACACACTGCAAGCAGCTGAATTGGCAGTGCAGGCACAGGCTTAACTGTGCTGTTGCAGTCAGAGCAAGTCCAGCACACACTGGGAATCTGCCAGTTCATTTCCAGGGTGTACATGCTCACATTTCTGCTCAGGAGAGCATACTAAAATGGGAACCTGGATGTAGTTCATTGCTCCATCAAACAGTATGGCTGTAGTCTCCCAATTTTCTGTGCCCTCTGGTTTACCTTGAATTAGGTCTGTCCCTGAAGCATTCCCAATTTCAGTCCCTTAGGAAAACCTGGTGAAATCAGTGCCTCTTGGCTTTGCCTCCAGACAGAAAGAGTATGCAACAGTCTTAGACGGTGGAAACAACTAATATCTTTTTATCTGGTACTTGGCTATTACAAATGACATTTTCTTTTCAGCCTCTTCTCCCTCTGCTGAGTCTAAGGCTCTCTCTCTCCTGGCTGTTGTTTTGTGGGTTGTTTTTTTTTATTATTTATTTTTTTAATTTTTTTTTTTATTTTATTTTTCTAATTTTTTTTTTTTTTTATTTTTTCTTTGTGCTTTTCTGAACTGGACAGTTTTCTGTTCTAGCAAATCACAACCCAGTTCAGTCAAAAGAAAAAGCAACTTATGTCCTTGAGACTGTGTGTTTCCCCAGCTCCTAGGTGCTACCACAACAGCCCAAAGGTGTACTGACACATATGACAGAAGAAAAAAGACTCTTAAATAAATTTACCTATGATTATTAAGAAGATAACTTGTGCTCATGCCTGCAGAGGCATTTCATTTTCAGAGATAGTTTTTGTTTCAAAAAAAGACAGTAGACATTTTCTTTGTCTGAAAAATTGGATTTGCCCATGTAAGAGGATTTGCCAAAGACTCTGTTGTTTTCAGACACTACTATACAGCATTGCCTGCTGCATGTGTATATTTTTGTTGCATATCTTTCAGGGAATTTTGCACAAACTAGAAGTGAGTTGTGTGTGTGGTGCTGCTTTCAAAGTTCTGGGAATGAGAATATTGTATGAATGGGAATTCATTAGGACATAGGTGGATAGTGTTGTTATTTTTAGCAGTATGAACTCAGAAAACAGGTGCCACCCCATCTATAATCTTCCTCTAGACTGCAGAACAGAGAATAGAATAGAATAGAATAGAATAGAATAGAATAGAATAGAATAGAATAGAATAGAATAGAATAGAATAGAACAGAATAGACCAGGTTGGAAGAGACCTTTGAGATCATCGTGTCCAGCCCATCACTCAACTCCATCTAATCAACTAAACCAAGCACCCCATCAAGTCTCCTCCTAAACACCCTCAGTGATGGTGACTCCACCACCTCCGCAGGCAGCCCATTCCAATGGTCAATCACTCTCTCTATGAAGAATTTCTTCCTAACATCCAGTCTAAGAATAAATAAGGACTGGAATTATCAAGTCATTAAATATGTGTGGGGGTATGTGTTTCATAGAATCATAGAATCATAGAATCAGTCAGGGTTGGAAGGGACCACAAGGATCATCTAGTTCCCACCCCCTGCCATGGGCAGGGACACCTCACACTAGATCAGGCTGGCCAGAGCCTCGTCCAGCCTGGTCTTAAACACCTCCAGGGACGGGGCCTCAACCACCTCCCTGGATAACCCATTCCAGGGCTTCACCACTCTCATGGTGAAGAACTTCTTCCTCACATCTAGCCTGAATCTCCCCACTTCCAGCTTCATTCCATTCCCCCTACTCCTATCACTACCTGAGATCCTGAGAAGTCCCTCCCCAGCCTTCCTGTAGGCCCCCTTCCGATACTGGAAGGCCACAATGAGGTCACCTCAGAGCCTTCTCTTCTCCAGACTGAACAGCCCCAACTCCTTCAGTCTGTCCTCATAGGAGAGGTGCTCCAGCCCTCTGATCATCCTCCTGGCCCTTCTCTGGACACGCTCCAGCACGTCCACATCCCTCCTGTAATAGGGGCTCCAGAACTGGACACAGTACTCCAGGTGGGGTCTCACCAGAGCTGAGTAGAGGGGAAGAAGCACCTCCCTTGACCTGCTGGTCACACTTCTCCTGATGCAGCCCAGGATCTGATTGGCTTTCCAGGCTGCAAGCGCACATTGAGAGATCATGTCGAGCTTGTGGTCCACCAGCACCCCCAAGTCTCTCTCCTCAGGGCTGCTCTCCAGCCAGTCCCTGTCCAGCCTGTATTTGTGCCTGGGATTGCCTCGACCCAGATGCAGGACCCTGCACTTGGTCTTGTTGAAGCTCATGAGGTTGACTTGTGCCCACCTCTCCAGCCTGTCCAGGTCCCTCTGGATGGCATCCCTTCCCTCCAGCGTGTCCATTGCACCACACAGCTTGGTGTCATCAGCAAACTTGCTGAGGGTGCACTCGACGCCACTGTCCATGTCACCCACAAAGATGTTGAACAAGACAGGTCCCAGGACTGATCCCTGAGGGACTCCGCTTGTCACTGGCCTCCACTGGGACATGGACCCATTGACAGCTACTCTTTGGGTGCGGCCATCAAGCCAGTTCTTTATCCATCTAGTGGTCCATCCATCAAACCCATGCGTCACCAGCTTGGAGACCAGGAGGTGGAGCAGGACAGTGTTGAAGGCTTTGCTCAAGTCCAGGTAAACGACATCAGTTGCTTGCCCCTCATCTATTAATGCTGTCACCTGTTCATAGAAGGCCACCAGGTTTGTCAGGCAGGATTTGCCCTTGGCAAAGCCATGCTGACTATTCCAAATCACCTCTTCACTGTTCTTCTGAGTCATTAGTGCCTCCAGGAGGATCTGCTCCATGATCTTTCCGGGCACAGAGGTGAGACTGACTGGCCTGTAGTTCCCTGGTTCCTCCTTCTTGCCCTTTTTGAAAATGGGAGTAATGTTTCCCCTTTTCCAGTCTGTGGGGACTGCCCCAGTCTGCCATGACTTCTGGAATATAATAGAGAGGGGTTTGACAACCTCATCTGCCAGTTCTCTCAGCACCCGTGGGTGTATCCCGTCGGGTCCCATGGACTTGAACACTTTCAGGTTCTTCAGGTGATCACGAACCTGAGCTTCACTTATGATGGGCAGTTCTTCATCCCTGTCCCTGCTGTCATCTGCCATGACACCAGGAGTGTGGCTGGAGGCCCTTGCAGTGAAGACTGAGGTAACGAAGTGATTGAGTACCTCAGCCTTTTCCACATCACTTGTGACTAATTCACCACTTTCCTTTCTGAGGGGGCCCACACCTTCCCTAGTCTTCTTTTTGCCATTAACATACCTATAGAAATTCTTAGTGCTCCCTTTAACCTCCCTGGCTAGATTCAGTTCAAACTCTGCTTTGGCTTTCCTAACCAGGCCTCTTGCTGCTCGGGCAGCTTCCTTATATACTCCCTGTTCTATCTGTCCTTCCCTCCACTTCCTGTAGAGTTTCTTTTTAAGTGATAGTGTGTCCAGCAGCTCCTTGTTCATCCAGGCAGGCCTCCTAGCATTCCTTCCTGCTTTTCTCCTTGTAGGTATACATAGCTCCTGGACACAGAGGAGGTGGTCCTTGAATACCGACCAGCTGTCCTGGGTCCCTCTTCCCTTCAGGGCTTCATCCCACGACACTTTGGCTAGCAGATCCCTGCAGCAATCGAAGACTGCACGCCTAAAGTCTAGGGTCGTAAGCTTAGAATACATCCTCCTGATTGCCCTGAGGATATTAAATTCAACTGCTTCATGGTCACTGCAGCCAAGGCCGTCTCTGAGCCTCACATTGGTTACCAGCCCTTCCCTGTTGGTGAGAACAAGGTCCAGCGTAGCACCTTTTCTTGTTGGTTCCTCTACCATTTGGAGGAGGAAGTTGTCTTCTATGCAGTCCAGGAACATCCTGGATTGCTGATGCCTTGCTGTGTTGTCCCTCCAACAGATGTCAGGGTGGTTGAAATCCCCCATGAGGACCAGGGCTTGTGACCTGGAAGCCACTTCTATTTGCCTGTGCAGAGCCTCATCTGCTTGGTTCTGCTGGTCAGGTGGCCGGTAGGAGACCCCCACAGTAATATCTCCTTCCCCTGTCTTGCCTTTAATTCTAACCCATAAACTCTCAACCAACTCATCATGCCTCTCCAGGTGGAGTTCTGCTGATTCCAGCTGGTTATTGACATAGAGGGCAACACCTCCTCCTCTCCTTCCCTGCCTATCCTTTTGGATAGTGTTTGTGGCCCCACTTCATTCAAAATCAAACCACTTGCATCCCCACAGAAATCCATGGAACACAGAAATAAAACTTAAAAATTTTCTAACTCTTAATGGTTTGTGCAGCATATGCTGCAAGTGTAGATCTAATACTGCAGGACTGCTTCCTGGAGTAGTTCCTGAGTTCAGGGAATGGCAGGATCTCCCAGCGGAGAGGTGAGGCACTCCAGCCATATGGGGCAGTGGTACAACCAGAGATCTTCAGGCTTCAGTGGATTACTTCTGAGTTTTGTTCAGAAGCAAATATGATCTCTCTAGCATGTTTGATCTTTTCAAATAACCCAGAATCTTGAGGAGAAGTTGAAAGTAGGAACTCTGAATATTTTCAGTGGCTCTCTGGAGTTATCCAAATCTCTCTGGCAACCCAGGAAACATTAGCCAGGTAGGGTTCTTTGTTCCCCCATCTTGTCCTTTGTCCTCAGGGACTTGCCTTCACATTTATACTTATGTTTATACTTATATGCTTATGTGTTTAGACTTATATGTTTTATACTTATGTTCCAACCCCTGTCCAGTTCTGAAAGATGCCTGACTTCTTCTGATCAGTACCATGGATTCTTGCAGAACAAGATGCAATATAGGCTGATAGCACAGAGGAAGAAAGAAACTGGTTCTTCAGCACCAAGGAGTATCTGTGAATTTTGCATTTGGGTTGGTTGGTGTTTGTTTGTTTGTGTTTTGTTGTGGCTTTTTGGTTTGGTTTCAGGGGTTTTTTTTGTTTTGTTTTGTTTGGGTCTGTGTGTGTGTTGTGGTTGGTTTGTTCGTTTTTCAACTTTTGCTCTGCAGCTTGGTGTAATTAGTTGGCAATGACTATAGCTCTTGCTAAACACAGTCCTGTCAGCAATTCTGAAATGCTTGTCCCCACTTAAGACCATTTTTGAATGCTAGTATCAGTAGAAGCAGTAATTATCTGTCTGCAGGAACATACACCTTTTCTTCTATTATTTTTGATTCCTCTCTGGGACAGACATGGTGCTGGGGAGGAGGTGATGCCTCATCTCACTTTGCATCTTCTAGAGCTGTCTGCTTTTGAACCTCCAGCCAGCAGCAGCCCTAACAGCTGCCTCTGAATCTCTCTTATCTTAGTGCACTTCAGTCACTGAGGGCTTGACTCTTACCCTGAGAGTAAATACCATCTGTAGCTTGTGTGTGTGTGAGGTTATATAGCTATCTTTCTTGACATATATGATCTTAAAATAAAAAAAAAAAAAAGATATAATTTCTTTTGACAATGGAGGACAAAGCATGGTGACTCACCTGGTCCTTTGTGGGCCTATTTTCACAGATAATCCTCATACTTTTCTACTTTTTGGTCATAAATATAAATAAGTAACCTGAAACAAAGATAAAAGCTGCCAAGATAGCAGTGAGTCAGAGAGGAGATTATGTAGTTTCTGAACTCAGAGGGGTTGGTTCTCTCTCCTTTATGAGTCACTGTGAGATTTTGGTGCCTTGGTGTTGATTTGTGGATCTGCTGTAACACTGTTACTCGGATTTTACTCCTTCTCCAAGCAAGAAAGTAATTTACTGTATAGAAAGCTCTCAGTGTAAACATCACAGCTAATAGGGGAGCTGCCCTTGAACTGTGACCAGTCTTACAACTAGCAGACATAAGTTTCCTTATTCTAGATCATATTTTGAATGCAAATAGAAAGAAAAAATATCTGTCAGCTGGTGAGCAGATGTTTGCTGTATCTTCTATGCTTGACCTCCTCTTCACCAACAGGGAAGGGCTGGTGGGTGATGTGTTGGTCGAAGGGTGTTTAGGCACCAGTGACCACGAGATAATTGAGTTTTCGGTATTCAGCCAAGCCAAGAGGGGCAGCAAGAAGACCTCCACTCTGGACTTCAGGAGGGCAGACTTCAGTTTACTCAAGGAACTAACTCAGAAGGTTCCTTGGGAAACAGCCCTTAAAAACAAAGGGGTCCAGGAGAGCTGGACCTACTTCAAGGAAGAACTCTTGAAGGTGCAGGAACAGGCTATGCCAGTGTGCTGGAAGATGAGCCGCCGGGGCAGACGGCCAGCCTGGATGGGTAATGAACTTCTAAAGGAACTAAGGGAAAAAAAGAGGGTGTATCATCTTTGGAAGAAAGGGGAGGCAACCTACGGAATGTTTAGGGATGTTGCTAGGACATGCAGGAAGAAAATTAGGGAGGCAAAAGCACATTTGGAGCTCAGACTGGCCTCTGCTGTGAAGGACAACAAAAAGTCCTTCTATAAATACATCAATAGCAAGAAGAAGGGCAAGAACAACCTCCACTCCTTGGTTGACACAGAGAGGAATGTTGTAACAAAGGATGAGGAAAAGGCAGAGGTACTTAACACCTTCTTTGTCTCAATTTATACTAGCATGGCAGAACATCTTCCAGACAGCTGGCCTGCAGAGCTGGCAGAAGGAGCCAGAGTGCTGCATAGTTTCCCACTGCTCCAGGAGGTACTTTGAGATCTTCTGAGCCGCTTGGACCCCCACAAGGCCATGGGACCGGATGGGATCCATCCTAGGGTGCTGAGGGAGCTGGCGGATGAGCTGTCCAAGCCACTCTCCATCATTTTTCAACAGTCCTGGCTCACTGGAGAGGTCCCAGAAGACTGGAAGCTGGCCAACGTGGTGCCCATCCACAAGAAGGGCCGGTTGGATGAGCCAGGGAATTATAGGCCTGTCAGCCTGACCTCAGTGCCAGGCAAGATTATGGAGCAGGTCATCTTGAGTGCGATCACACAGCACTTACAGGATGGCCAAGGGATCAGGCCCAGTCAGCATGGATTTAGGAAGGGCAGGTCCTGCCTGACCAACCTGATCTCCTTCTATGATCAGGTGACCCGCCTGGTGGATGTGGGGAGGCCTGTGGATGTGGTCTACCTGGACCTCAGCAAGGCCTTTGACACAGTCCCCCACAGCAAACTCCTGGCCAAGCTGGCAGCCCATGGCTTGGACAGGAGCACACTGCGTTGGGTTAGGAACTGGCTGGAGGGCCGAGCCCAGAGAGTGGTGGTGAATGGTGCCACATCCAGCTGGCGGCCTGTCACTAGTGATGTGCCCCAAGGATCAGTGCTGGGCACCATGCTCTTCAACATCTTTATTGATAATCTGGATGAGGGCATCGAGTCCATCATCAGTAAATTTGCAGATGACACCAAGCTGGGGGCAGGAGTTGATCTGCTGGTGGGAAGAGAGGCTTTGCAGAGGGACCTCAACAGGCTGGACAGATGGGCAGATTCCAATGGCATGAGATTGAACACATCCAAGTGCTGGGTTCTGCACATTGGCCACAGCAACCCCAGGCAGTGCTACAGGCTGGGGTCAGAGTGGCTGGAGAGTGGCCAGGCAGAGAGGGACCTGGGGGTGCTGGTTGATGGGAGGCTGAACATGAGCCTGGAGTGTGCCCAGGCAGCCAAGAAGGCCAATGGCATCCTGGCCTGCATCAGGAACAGTGTGGCCAGCAGGAGCAGGGAGGTCATTCTGCCCCTGTACACCGCACTGGTTAGGCCACACCTTGAGTACTGTGTCCAGTTCTGGGCCCCTCAGTTTAGGAAGGATGTTGACTTGCTGAAGCGTGTCCAGAGAAGGGCAACAAAGTTGGTGAGGGGTTTGGAACACAAGCCCTATGAAGAGAGGCTGAGGGAGCTGGGGTTACTTAGCCTGGAGAAGAGGAGACTGAGGGGTGACCTTATTGCTGTCTACAACTACCTGAAGAGAGGTTGTAGACAGGCAGAGGTTGGTCTCTTCTCCCAGGCAGCCAATACCAGAACAAGAGGACACAGTCTCAGGCTGTGCTGGGGCAGGTTTAGGCTGGATGTTAGGAAGAAGTTCTACACAGAGAGAGTGATTGCCCATTGGAATTGGCTACCCGTGGAGGTGGTGGAGTCACCTTCATTGGAGGTGTTCAGGAGGAGACTTGATGGGGTGCTTGGCTGCATGGTTAGTTGTTGGGTGGGTTGGATTGGTTGATGGGTTGGACGCGATGATCTTGAAGGTCTCTTTCAACCTGGTGTATTGTATTGTATTGTATTGTATTGTATTGTATTGTATTGTATTGTATTGTATTGTATTTTATTCTCTGCCAATAGGTTTTTGGGCGATGGATTTGGACCGATATATTTTAACTCTGTACATTCCCATCACTCTGCAGGCTTGCCAAATGCAGTACATCACAGGACAGAAGGCTGGACTGCCCTTCCACACCGAACAGAGCGATGTCATTGAAGCAGGCAATTATTATGTCTCTGGAAAGAGAGGTGAGCATTTAACTGCATGTTAAACCATGAAGTGGCTGTAGCTAAAACTTGTTTTATTTTGTTTTGTTTTAATGTGAAGAAGCTTAACTAGCCTGCCCTGTGTAAAGCTGAGAGAATCTTTTGGTGCATAACTTCCTGGCATGAGGGTGCTTGAAACCCAGACAAACCTGAAACTAGAATATAGGACTTTTTCAGGGTTTCATTTTGTGTATGGGCACTTATTGTAACCAGGTCAAAACACTGCAGCCCATCTTCTGACTTGCCTCCATTTTCTTACTGATACACTGTGGTAGCCCAATCCTCTATTGTCTCAAAATAATGCATGTGGCAAGGCAAGGTAGCCACTTATATGCACACAGGTCTATGGGGCTGGATGGGCCACACCCATGCATGCTGAGAGAGTTGGCAGATGTGCTCGCCAAGCCACTTTCCATTATCTACTCAAAGTCCTGGCTAACGGGGGAGGTCCCAATGGACTGAGGAATAGCAAATGTGATGCCCATCCATAAGATAGGAAGAAAGGAGGATCCAGGAAACTACATACCTGTCAGTCTGGCCTCAGTACCATGGAAGGTCACAGAGCAGGTCATCTCAAGTGCCATTACACAACATACAGAGAACAACCAGGGGATAAGGCCCAGTCAGCATGGGTTTAAGAAGGGCAGGTCCTGCCTGATCTCCTTCTGTGACAAGATGATTGACTATTGGATGAGGCAAAGGCTGTGGGTATTGTCCACCTAGACTTTTGCAAAGCCTTTGACACTGTTCCCCACAGAATTCTCATGGACAAACTGGCTGCTTGTGGCTTGGATGAGCACAGGCTCTGCTGGATAAAGCACTGTCTGGGTGAAAGGGCCCAAGGAGTGTTGGTCAATGAAATTAAATCCAGATGGTGGCCAGTCACAAGTGGTGTTCCTCAGGGCTCAGTGTTGGGGCCACTTATGTTTAACATCTTTATTGATGACCTCAATGAAGACATAGAGAATGTCATCAGTAAGTTTGCAGATGACATCAAGTTAGATGGGATGTTGATGTGCACACTTGGATAGTTTGGATCCATGGGCCAACATTAATGGGCTGAGCTTCAACAAGGGGAAATGCCAGGTCCTGCACTTGGGTCACAACAACCCCAAACAATGCTAGAGGCTTGAGGAAATGTGGCTGGAAAACTGGCAGAAAGGGACCTGGGGGTTCTAATCGACAAGCAATTGAATGTGAGCAAGCAGTGTGCCCAGGTGGCCAAGAAAGCCAATGGCATCCTGGCTTGTATTAGAAATGCTGTGTCCAGCAGGAGTAGGGAGGTGATTGTGCCCTTGTACTCTGCTCTGGTGAGACCACACCTTGAGTATTGTGTTCAATTTTGGGCACCTCAATATAAGAGTGATGTGGAGGTGCTGGAGTGAGTGCAGAGGAGGGCAATGAAGCTGAGGAAGGGCCTGGAAAATAAATCTTGTGGGCAATGACTGAGGGAGCTGAGGTTGTTTAGTTTGAAAAAGAGGAGGCTGAGGGGAGACCTCATCACTCTCTACAACTACTTGAAAGGACATTGTGGAGAGGCTGGTGCTGGTCTCTTCTCCCTGGTGATTAGTGATAGAACAAGAGGGAATGGCCTCAAGCTGCAGCTGGGTAGGTTTAGATTGGACATTAGGAAAAAAATTTTCTCAAGGAAAGAGTGGTCAGGCATTGGAATGTGCCAAGTCACCAACCTTGGATGTGTCTAAAGGTCATTTGGATGTGGTTCTTGGGGATATGGTTTAGGGGTGAACTTTGTAGAGTAGGATTATTGGTTGGACTTGGTGATCCCAAGGGTCTTTTCCAATCTGAATGTTTCTGTGATTCTGTGATTCTTTTAATTTTCTCTCTGCTCCAGTCCATTACTAAGAGTTTTCATTGCATCTAATAATGTGGTTCTGTTTTGTTTTGCTTTGCTTTGTTTTGTTTTCCCAAAGCAATCACTTGTGTTGTGTACAAGTAGAATCAGAGGGATAATTAAAACTCTAGGCTATTGTGAAGAACAAACATGTGGTCACTGGGCTGAGAAACTAAGTATCCCAATTATTATCTAATAATAAGTCATTATAGTAATGTATTATTTCTAAATCTGTATATGACCCAACCATACCCATGTGAAATAATGCTACCTGAAACCTACTCTGGATCTTAGGAAGGAGTTCTTCAGTATGAGGGTGGTAAGACTCTGGAGTAGGTTGCCCAGACAAGTTGCAGATGCCTCCTCATGGGGGTGTTCAAGGTCAGTTTGGATGAGGCCTTGAGCAGCCTAGTTGGGAGGTATCCTTGCCCATGCAGGGAGGTTGTAGTAGATAATCTCTGAGGTCCCTTCCAACCTAAGCCGTTCTATGATTCTATAATAAACCAAATTCTTCAGCTGTTTGGTGTCGGTTCACTTTTATTTACTCCAAGGGAATTTTCTGAATCTTAACATGACCTCCCCTGCTGCAAGAAGTTGGCTTGGGATACCAGGTCATTACATATACTCTTACATTTCTGTGTCACCAAAGCTCTCTGCATTGAGGAAGCTGCCTCATGGACAAGATCTTGTGCATGCACAATGGGAGATCAAGGGATGAGAAGGAATGGGGGATTGGGAGGATAAGGATGCTAAAAGGGTAATGTAGTATCTACAGAAAATATTTATGATCACATTAATCCTTGAGAAAAATCAGGCATGGCAGCATTATAAGAGCTTTTAACAGGGTCAGTATATAATATTTATTACAAATTAGACTTGGAGCCATAAAAATCCCTCTTTGGCCACCTGAAGCTTCTGTATTACCATTATTTCATAATGCACCATAAATAATAGTGTTTGTCTTAGACCAAAGCATATAATACATATGAGGCTTTTTGAACCAAAGTCACGCTTTTTCCTAAAGGGTAATGAGTGATACATTATTTATTGTAAGATTCATGTTAGCACTAATTTTTCCCAGTTTCTGAAGAGAATCTCAGATCAATCTCTGGTTTGATTTTTTTTTTCTTTTTAGCTGCAGATATTTATAAGCACAAAGAAAGATGTGTACAATAAATGGCATTAGAATGTCTGTCCACCAGGTTGCTTTATGTGTTGTCCATGAAAATACAGTGTGTCAGATTTTCCTCTGTAGCAGAATGATTGGTACTGAACAGAATGGAAAATTGCTGCTAAAGTGCAGAGCCCTTTAGAGCTTAAAGATGTGACATGCAGGAGCAGAATTGTAACTGTTATGTGTGCATATACACTGCAGCACCTTCTGACCTCAGAAACATCACTTTTGTTACGTTCTTGTAAAGATATTAATTTAGTAGTAGCAGCATCAGGCCACAGCCACTTCTAGCATTGCTGGAGTCTATAGCTAGTAAAGAGTATCAAGATATAATAAAGGGTGCACACTGAAGAACCAAGTATTAGAGAGACAAATTAGTTCCTTCTAGTTTATTAGAGCAGGAAGGCTGTATCTCAGTGTTGAGAGAAAAGATAATAACAAGCCTTGAATCATATGCTGGCTGCCAGTTCAGGCCCTCTCAGGATCCAGCTATTAAGCCTCCTGTCTTCTTGTGGCAACCCAAAGCATGAAGAGCTTCCAGAAGTTTCTCAGTCTTTTAGTACTCCCTGGACAAATTGAATCTCCAGAAGACTGTCTGTCCATGTGATTATCTGGGAGCGTGGAGAAAGGGAACAAAACAAATACTAAATTGCATCATACTTTGCCAGGTGAATTTTAATGTCATAACATTTATTTCCACAAATATTTACATATATATATTGTAGTATTCATAGAAACAAAATATGTCAACTGCTGGCCAGCTACTACTCTTCTTTATCCACATCACACTTCTAAATGATGCTTCTGGCCACCAATATCCAATTTGTCTACTTCAGTCTTCTGTTGAGAAACACAACAAAATTGCTAGTAGGAAAACTGTTACTCATTCCAGGGCAGTCATGTGAATATATGTGGAAGAGTGCATTGGACCCATTCTCTGGCCTCGGAACCAACTGGAATATTTTGCCCATGCTCATGTTTTTAAATTGCTGTTATTCAAAATAAAGTGGCTATATCCAGATAGTCTATTGTGAATGCTGCCTGACTCAACAGAAAACTCAAATTGTCCCTAGGAGCTGAGATAAAGAAAGTGTTAGCTGCTCCTGGTTCAAACCCATGTTAATAGCCTTTCAACAGCTATGCAGTAAAGAGGCTACAATTACGTACCAAGATGGTGATACTATTGAATGTATTAGGTTAGATGTAGCCAGTAAGACCTGACTGTCTCTGAAAATGCAGGTTTCTAGATGAAGTCCAACATGCAATTCATGCCTGAGTGTGCATGCACACAAATTTGCAGTCATTTATGTGTGTGGATGAATGAATATTAATGCTGAAGTTTGTTTTCTGGGTTTTCCCAGGCTGTTTTCTGATGGCCTTACCCTGCTGGCTAGACTACTGTAACAGAGATCATTCCCTTCTTTCACAGTCTTTTACGTGATGATTGGGTGGAGGGACTCAGAACCCACTTCTCAAAGACTCTGGGTCTTCTTGTAGATTCTGTGATTCAGACAGAACTGCAGCCCCTATAGCTTCTAACCACAAATGATTGGCAAAAAGAGCAGCCTGAATGTATTTTAGAACTCCTATTAACCTCCTGAGCTTTTATGCGTTGAAGCTCTGACTCACCAGCACATCAGTAGAACAGGGTGATGATCAGCTTAATGTGGGTTACTGCAGTGGTGTTCCCTATTTGGGCAACTTATTTAGACACTCTTGCTTTTATTCTGACCTCTATGACTCCTCTTTGACTGCAGCACGTTCATTTTGGATGAGTTGGAAAATAACATACAGACTTCATTCCAGGCTGCTGGGTTCCTCACCTCTGGGAGACTTAACTGCTGCCATATCTAAGTCTGGACAGATGAACTGAAGGCCATGTGAAAGCTAAAGTTACAGATTACCTCTACCTTGTGAGGATCCATCTTAATGGTGCCATTACCAACAGTATACTATCTTCCTAACTGTTCCCTCTACTTCTACATTACCACCTTGCCTGAATCTCAGAATTGCCTTCAGATGAATCTCTGCTTCAGTCTGTCTGAACTTCAAAGATTCCCCTTCCCTAGTAGCTCTGAAATGGAGACACCTCTCCATCCCCTCAGCTTCATTCCTCATCCTTTCCTGACTTAATTTCTGCAGCCTCTATTGCTCACATTTATCTGCAGCACTGTTAACTCACTTCTTTCCTTGTTAACAACTTTGGCCCTGTCTTCCCTCTCCATGCGTCATTCTTCTTTGTACATCCTTCATGGATGCACTTTGTAAAGTTAACCTCATATTTCTGCCGACAGTGTATGTTTCTAGAAGTGGTATCATTTGCTGTTTATAGTTACTTCTAAGGATTGGTATAGAGAAAGGTTCTTGCTCATACTTACACCTATGAAGACAAAGGTCACTGCTAAATCTTGTGTTCCATATTTGGATGCAGTAAGAGGCTGCACCTGCAGAAAGAACAGAACAGGTGGCCCTAACCTGACCAACAATATATTTCATTCCATATACATCACATTCAGTATGAAGCTGAGGGTTTGCAAGGGTTAAGCCTCTTCTTCAATGGCTAGTCCCTGAGGAGGACATTCTGCCTTTGATCCCAATCCTTGTGTTCCTGAATACTGTTCTAGAATCCAGCTTCTGAATCTGGTTCTTTTCTGCTAGTGAGTACACAATGAGACTTCCTTAGTGCCTTTCCAGTGCCAGCGGTGATGGTGACATAATTACCATTGGAAGTGGGGGAGGACAGGTGGTGGGGGTGGGTTCATATATATATTTCTATGTTTTTCATTGTTATTGTTTCATTATGGTTGTTTAGTTTTCTTTTCCAACACACTTTTATTTTCTCCCTTTGGGAAAGGAGAGGGGTTAAATCACAGCCTATGTCATTTCTGCTGGACAGCCCTAATCCCTTGACAGAGGTTGTTATTGGCTCTGTTTGGACTAGGAAAAAAATAGTGCCTGGGCACTAGGTGGATGTGACCAGACTGTCCCAGATGGTCTCCAGTGAAGATGTTTTGGACATTCTGTGTAGTGCTTCAGGCCTCCAGAGATCTGAAATAGTGATAGATTTCTACTGCAGAAAACTAAAGAGCAGAGTAACAAGTAATTGAGATGTGTAGTAAAATTTTCATTGTAGCATGTTTTCTCCTGAGACTCACACTCCCACTGTGTTACTTAATTATTGCTGCTTAATATCTGTGCTCTAAACAAGCTTTTGGTTCCCCTGAGATTATTTCAGTCACCTTTACCAAAGTGTAATGGTCCAGGCAGTGCTTATAATTTTGTTATCTAGCAATTACTCTGTAAAGTAATTGAGTCTCAAGACTTTACAAATGTGGAGACATCTGCCTACAAGTTACCTTTTCATGAATATACTGTTCCAAAGGATTCAGTGATGCTGTATTCATAATCACACTGTTGTTATGTCTCTTGTTAGACAGCCTCAGATTTGCCTTTCCCCTGTATTTTGTACATGCTCCATTTGTCACATCTATTATGACACTTAAAATATAATTATTGATTTAAAATGTTTGTAAAAGAATGTCTAGATACCTAAGCCTCCAGAGTGAAAGCCTTAAAAACGTATTAAGATATAGGAAAATGTCTGTCACAAGTGGCAAATGTTGTTATAATGTGATACAATTATGGAGGTCAGCTATTTCTCACTCTGTTAACCTCTAAGTTGTATTTAAAATGGTTTTCCAAACACTGGGAGTGTCAGACACTGCAAAGATTGTTGAACTGCAAATACCCTGTGTTTTCCAGCGGACCTTTGGTTTCAGAGACACATGAATGCTTGGGTAAAGTTGTCCTCTGGTGGTTAAGATATCCAATCATTTACTACTAAGAACGAAATGCTGGGATGGGGTTCAGGAAACTTAGATTTAATTTCCAAAGCTGTGTCAGTCTGATGGATCACCCTGGGCAACCACCCCACCTTTTGTGCCTTATTTTCTCTTCTGAAAAACAGTAAAAATAAGTCTGACCCTGATACCTGTTGATAAAAATTAAAGCATAATAGATGGCCATTATTATTATTACTACTCACAAAATCTTATCCTGTACTTTATATAAATTTATTTTTATTTTACAGAGAAGCAATCTCAGGTCTCTATTACAAGGTACATGTGATGCCATAATGAGAATAGCCAGCTTTCTTCAATCGCTCATTCTGCTTTAAACAATACAGGGCAGTTATCAGCACCTTCTTGTCCCTTTGGGTCTGGATCCTCCAGAGGATTGTGACCGGTTCTCTGGCTGAGTTAGCTGTGGAATTCTTTTTGTGTGGGGGGGGAACCTTCCTACTCCACCACAAGGATCTATCCCAAATGGTAAAGCAACTTTGTAAGTGGAAGTGATCTGCATCTCTTTTATGATGACTGACATGTGGGAGCTGGAAGAAAGGAGAGAGAATATATTTTCCTTGGTCTGGCTCTAACTCATAAGAGTTTGGAGAATAGGACAGGAATGGGTCTCATCCAAAAGACACAATTCTGACCTAGATTTTACCTTCTAAATGCAAATTTTCTCCCCCACTTAGGGCCTTTTCCCTTTATTATCATCTTCCCACCTTAGATTTTTTTTCTCTCTTGAGCAGCAGCAAATCCCTAAGGCTTGGGTTATGGAATAATTGAATTTACCAGACAAATGTGAGAGGTGCAGGCACTTTTGTGTTACCTAGTTTATGCTGGTGTTCAAAGTACTATAGATTCTGCACTGCTCTGACTGGTGTGTCTAAATTTTCCGTAGGAAAATGTACAGCCACATTTCAGCTTTGTATGATGCAGAGCAGATTTTATGTGTGTTACAATGGTGTCTGGGAACCATAGTTAGCAAGCCAGATGCTGTTGTGGTGTGTATTACACAGACACAGCTCTTATTTTAACTGATCCTACCCTGAGCACTGTAAACATCGCACAAAATCTTTCCTTTCCTGTGCCAGGCTGAATGCATAGATAGGTGAAGCTTGTTTGGTACCAGGAATGGCTACAGAGAGATTAGCAGTGATCAGGGACATGCAATGTCCAACCTGGGCCTCTGGACTCGATGAGCTGTGACTCCAGTGCATGTGGTATCTGGATTTGAGTCAGGGCTGCTTCCTAGAGAGACAGATGCGAGTTCATACAGGTCCTTAGTCTTTCTGTTTCCTTCTGGCTGGGTCTAAATATCTGTGCATTCAGCATGTATACATTTTCAGTTGTATCTCAAACTCCTCACTTTCTGTGCCTTCTGTAGATAGCATAGAAGAGGTGTCTGACTCTCAGAGTATCTCGACTAATTGTAAAAATTACACAGAGTAATTTAATTAAATACTCCGGGGATCTTTCTTAATTTCTCTGGCTTCATTTCAACAGAGAAAGTCAAGCTAATAGCTAATTTAGAGGATTAGCCAATTCACTGAAGTCAGTGGGCTGATTGTAGACACTCATGAATAATAACCCCATGGATCTCAGTCAGGTGAGAAGGCCATGACTTTCCACTTCCAGATGGGAAGTCAGAAGTCCTAAATCCTCAGGGCACTTAAACAGGCATTTACATCTTTCGGTACTTGCTTTTGACCTAGGGAATGCCTTCTGCCTAAAAGTATATACCTAAATGGTCTACTAAGTTCCCTCAGAATAGTAAGTTACAATTATTCAGGACAAAATCAAAGAACTTTTGAAGTGGGTAAGTCCTTAATAATTTGTGAAAGTTGGGGCATTGTGGTGTTTGAAAGAACAAATAACATGTTAGATAAGGATAACAGTCTGTACCCATGGAGGTGATCTAAGAAAAGAAGTCTTGGAAACCACTGTTCCAAGACTGGTTGCCTCTGTTTGTGTCCTTGAGAAGGTGCCAAAACCAAGTAGTTTCATCAGTAACACAGGAGACTATTCATCTGTAGTGGTTTGAGCCTTAACTGGGACTTAAGAGCTCAGATGGGAGCAAAGCTGAGAATCCCTCCCCCACTCCCCCTCCCCCTTCCCAACAGAGAGGAAAAAGAAAAGGAAGGAGCAAATCCACCAAGAAATAATTTGGAGACAGCTTGGAAATAGAGCGGTAAAGAATATTCTTTAATCAGTATATATAAATGTAGCAATAACAGGTAAGGTTCACAAGGGCAAGGAACAAGGATGGATGGGAGGGAAAAAAAAACAACCAAGAATACAAAACCAGTCACTCTGAAGAGGCAGCAGGGGGAAAGATCAGGCCCGACAACATGGCAGAGAAGCAAAGAGCCACCAGCAGTCATCGTCCAAGCAAAGGCAGGGCCCAAAAGAGCTAATGGCTGCAGTATCCCCCTTCTTATAGCCTCCCTGGGCAGGGAGGGGAGTGGAACAGGCTGATTTAATTTCTCAGTGGGAAAACACCCTCCAGGGAGGGCAAAAGCTCTCACAAGCCCTCCCTGCCTGCTTCCAGGATGGGCGTAACCCATCACATCATCTCAGGTGGTGGTTTTAGTTCAATGGAAATTTTCCATTAGAGGTTTATCCAGATTTAATTCAAGACCTGCATTCAGATGAGAGACCAAAATCTTAGTTATAATAAACACCTTAGAAAACTTTATAACATTGCCACAAGTGACTAGTTAACAAAAAAAACCTGATATGGAATTATATATTTGAAACTTCTGTATTTAACTACATCTTTGTGATATGTAGTTATTTACTCTCTTTGTGTCTGTAACCTTGCTAAGATATCTATCAAAAGAAATTGAAACCCCCATTTGCTTGATCCTTTTAACACAGTTGTCCATGAAAATCCCAGTAGGATTTTGAATTCACACAGCTCAAGTGTGATGTCCATTGCAGCATATAAGGAAAGCAAACAAGGAAGATTGAAGTGATTTCTTCTTTGGATAGCATTTTTTCTCCATTAGCTCTGGAAAATTCTACAGGGAGGTATCTGTTTCTACTGCATATCAAAGTCATTAGGCAGGACATATTTGAACAGATACAGGAATTCTCATTGATCCAGAAGCCATTTTATATGAAATATACTCAGAAAAGCTTTGATTCAGTTATTGGAAAGTGAAGTTTATTATTGTTATGATTGTTTCATCTGGAAACTTATAAGAACTCAGTATATAGTGAGTCACTTTCCCTATTTTGTGTTATTTTTCTTTTTCATGGCACCTCCCTTCCTGGCTTTAGCAAAGCAAGTTCCTAAGTATTGTGAGAAAGACTGTGCTCCTAATGATAACATTGATGATGTTTGCAGAACTGAGAAGACTCATGAGAAAACTAGTGATGCAGATTCAGAAGGATAAGATAAGCTTATTCTGCTTTAATAGGATAAAAAATGGAGCCACATTTTAAGAAAAGGACTTGATGCGTGTTTACCAATTTTTGAGTCTGTTTTAAGAATGCATGAGGAGAAGAGACGCATCTGACACAAGGCTGCATCTGCTTTATACCTGCCGGTGTGAAGATTTCCCAGTGGTCTTTAGATAGTAATTCAGCATATTAAAGAACTTTGGACTATCTCAGTGGAACTGTCCAGATGATGTTATATGTTAAGGTGACTTGTAACATTGCAGACAAGGATATTTGTTTCTTGGTGTGAAGAATTCAGAAAGGGCACAGGGGGAAACAAATGAGGAGAAAAAAAAAAGGTGCAGTTTCTGTATAGCACTCATTCACTTTATAATAGACAATTACAGACAACAGTTTGGAACAACACACCATGGTCTGCTTCCTTGTTTCTTTTTTGTTAAATGCTAGTGACCATTTCAACAGTTTTAAGAGCAGAACAGGTAGTATTTGCTTTAACAAAGACTGTAGTTTTTCCCTATGAGATGCAATGGCTTCTAGCCATTCATTTCTTCTCTTAATGTACTTTACAACAGATGCACTGTATTAGGTCTGTCATTTGGTGAATATGCTGGATTTGCAGCTGAGTTACTTCTGTTATTTTCTTTGCACTCATGATCTCCTCTTTCAGCACAACACATACATCTTTAAACACGATTTTAGCAAATATGCCAGACTTCCTGCCTTTTGTTGTAGCCTACTTGTTTGAATGGTCATTTAGTTTATGACAGATACCCAGAAATCCTGAGCAGATTTGATCTCAGGATCTAGGTGCCCTAATTTATTGACATGTTCTACCATTTGTACCCGTGTCAGGTTTCCATGGGCAGCAAATTCAAAGCTACATGTGGTCCACAACTCTTGGCTGCATAATCCCAAGACAGATAAAGCATTTCTGAAATCTTCAACTCTATGCTACTTTGTAATATTTCCTTTTTAAGTATCAATAACAACATTTAGTTATGCAATAGCTGTAAGTATGTAAAGGAAGAGAACATCTGTTTGGTTCTGCTTTATGAGTTTTTATTTATGACTATATAGAGAGTTGTGATAATTCTCTGGAGCTTTCACTGTAATTTTCATCAACAGCAATTGTCTGAGGCCATGAAATGTTTTGGTGCAAGATCCTGCCTGTGAAGACACCTTATCTTAGTTCCTCTTTCCATTCTGGGCTTCAAATTCTAATGCTTTTAATGAAACAATGTTTTTGAATACTACTGTTTCAGCTGTATAGACTAAATTTTTACTTTACTGTCAAAAGCAGAACAGAATGTAAAGGAAGCAACTGGAAGATGTCCTCCTTTTAACAGTGACTAAACAATTCTCTGTCCTCTTTGAAAGTAATTTGTAGCTATTTCATAAAAGGTGCTATCTATATGACAGCTGTAGGCAGTAAGGTACATGAGAAACACTTGATATAAGATTTTAAATTCTCAAGACATTGTTACAAGTAGATATACATACACTCTCCCAAAAGTACTACAGACAGAGGGACAGAGAATAAGCCCTTACAACATTTTCCTAATGATTTCAGTGTTCTATACATTTTCAAATGTATCCTGAGGACAGAACACAATAAACCTAAAGGAGGGGATTAGAGATGAGATATGGGCAGGTGCCTTGGGTGGCAGGTGCTGGAGCCCTTTGTCAGAAGAGGATGGCTGAGGCAGCACTAGGGACTGGACTGTAGGTGCTTAGAAATGGGAGCCCCTGGCTCTGTCTCTCCCTGCACTGGGGAAAAGCAGAGAACTGTGGTGATTAAAAGTGTTACGAATGAATCTGGCATTTGCACATGCTCCTTCAGGTGCTGCTTTTTCTTATACCTATGCTTTTTCCAATCCATAAATATCCCTAAACAGCTCCACCCTCTGACCATCCTAGCTGCCTTCCTTTGGGCACCACCCTCTCTGCTCCCAGTGGTTTCTTGACAGTGCAGTTTCCTTCTGCTATATTTTATAGTACTGTAAGTCCTCCTACCTACCAGCTGACTCTGGTCTTCTGGTTTTACATTGGACAAAGACTAAAGTGAATGCAGAGCAACTAACCAAAGGAAGTTTCTGTGAGGCTCAGAAAGATGTATTCAAAGCCTGGTGCTAATACTGCTAGTTGTAATTATAGTTTTTAAATAACTGAGAAGTTATTCACACGGTTGAGTACATCTATTGCTGTCTTACAGCCAAAGATATTGAGTCTGTCAAGAAAATATTCAGCATAGAATCATATCTGGTCCTGTGGAATTATACAGTTCTTTTAATAAATGTATTAATTTATTATAATGGTAGCACAACATCTTGAGGAAATGACAATGCACATACTACTAATTTTGCTTGCCAGTATATTTAAGGAGAGTACTTGAAGAATATAGCCCAGTCAGCAGAAGATCACAAGCAAGAATTTTTAGAATCTAAACCAATCAGATTCCATTTTGTTATGAATAAAAGGTCTGTGGACCTGGTCAAGAGACTAATAGAAAACTAAATTTGAAAGCAGAGTGTTTTAAAAACTGCCCTGTAGTTACTGTATTGTCCTCATTTTATTGCTGTACTCTATACTTGTCTGCTTGATCCATCATTATTCTATACCCACTGTAATCTAAACAGAGATAAAAATACTGAATCTGATCAAAAGTTCTCTCTCTCTCTCTTTTTTGTGTCAGAACAGCTAGCAATAACTGCAAGAATGTTAATCAATTTTGTTCCTTCTTTTGTAATTTGAAATGTCATCCAAAACTCTACTTATTTTCAGAAATGTTAGGGATTTGGAAAAAAACTGCTATTTTCTTCTGTCAAATTGGAAAGCAAAGCACAAAAAGAAAAGTTATTTTTGTACATTATAAATGTGAGCTTTTGTGGCTCTATTAACTTTCTGGTAATTCATGCATTTTATTTACAACAGATATGAGCTAGAAACAGGTAAAATGTAAAAGTGCTTTGAGCAATTTCATAAAACAATATTTTAAAAGAGAATAGATTCTTTAATGTAATACATTTGTATTACTCTAGGTACTAAAAGACTGGAAGCAATTTTAGTTTAGGCTGGAGATTAGGAGGAAGTTCTATACAGCGAGAGTGATTGCCCATTGGTATGGACTGCCAGGGGAGATGGTGGAGTCATCATCATTGGAGGTGTTCAGGAGGAGACTTAATAGGGTGCTTGGTTGCATGGTTTAGTTGATTGGGTGGTGTTGGATGATAGGTTGGACACAATGATCTTGAAGGTCTCTTCCAACCTGTCTATTCTATTCTATTCTATTCTATTCTATTCTATTCTATTCTATTCTATTCTATTCTATTCTATTCTAATTTGTGGTAAAGGAAGTAAAAAATTTGAATCATAAATGTAGTTTCATTGTTTAATACATGATGATTATATTTTGCTGCAACAACTCCAGTTGAAACAGCAGCATTTATAAAATCCACACATACTTTGAGGAGCTTCAAGTTTACAAATAATGGTGCCTAAATAATTAAAAGATATTGGTATTGCTATGCATCTGAATACCTTGAATTCTAGAGTAAGAACAAAATGGGAAACTCTCTTCTCCAAATTTCATCTGTTACAGATAAATCCAGCAGAGGGTCAGTGTGGTGAAATGACAGGTCTGATCGAGGAACATGTTTTCAATTAATGTGTTACCAAGTAACATAAGAGGCTTAGAAATAATACTGAATTTCCTTTCCACTTAGTCTAAAAACTAGTACATTGTCCTCAGTTTTCATTCTCACAGAAAACTAAATTTGGAAGGTGAAGCACCTGTTTTGGAAGGAAGTGATTTGTGAGAGATTGTGCATGTTTCCTGAGACACAGTTAGATATTTCATGTTTGTTTAAATGTATTTATCAATGAGGGTATCATCTGTAGTGCTTCTACCTGTGAAAATAGAGTGAAAATGCCTCTTCTTCTTCAAGTTCAATAATATTCCATGACAAGTGTCATAAACTTCCTGGAATGTCACATTTTTTTCCCAGTGGCCATGAGTTATTGACTATGGTGATAAAGGAGGCCCAGAAACCACAACAGCAACATGTCATGAAAATGAACTAACATGACACCAAATTCTGTGTATCCAAAGGAAGGTGAGGTAGAATGGATATGTGCACCAAAGATTAATCAATGACAATGGACAATGTAATAGAAATTCAAATAGAACAAATAATGCAATTGTTTTTTTGACTAGTCAAGACTAACCTAGAGAAATCAAAGCTCTGAAGTGCAGCTTGGAGTTTGGTGATTGGATAATTTCCAAAGACCTTCTGCTTTGTTTTGTATCTCTCTTGCTGACAATGCATGCTATTTGCCTTTGTCAGTGTCAAAATCTGTATCAGCTTCTGCTGTGGTCAGGCTGTCCTTGCTGCAAATTCAACGGTCACCTACACCTACGAAGCTGGTAAAGTCCTAAGCTAGGTGGTAGTCTTGCAATGAGGTGACAAATGTAAGGGAGTCAGTGCCTTCAGACTTGCCTCTGTTTCTACTCACCCAACAGGAAATGACTGGTGTGTTCAGAGGAAAGATAAAAAAGAGGAAAGATAAAAAAAAAAAATTTATTGTAAAAATATTATTTATCTCAGAGGCCAAATTTTTCTATCATGCCATTTGTGCAGGCTCTTCTGTATGAAATTAAATGCCAGACTTGCATATCTTATTCATTGCATTTCCTTGAGATGTCAAATGGGAAAAATAAAGTGCAGTTTTGAAATCTGCTCATCTATAAATGTTTGTTCCACTTGCAATTGAATGTCCAAATATAGGTAGGAAGAAAGTGAAGATTATTACTGCTCTTCTATAGAAATAGAGATGGAAAATGCAATGGCAGTTTTGCTAAAATCTAAGCTTTTATGCTGAGAAAATAAAAGGATAATTTTGTTTCATCCCACATCAGAAATCTTTGAATTGGTTAGTTAATTGGAAGTACTTAACATTGAGTTATTTCATAGTAATTCCCAGGGTGTTGTTTCTGAGTGCACTTCTCCTTGTGAGTATTCCCCAGAGAACAACAGCCTGTGACACAATGAAGAATTCCTCTCTGAACAGTCCTTTTTTATATGCTTTAAGATGACCATAATTATGGAGAAAGAGTTTGATGAAGTGGCTTGCACTTCAAATCCTGTAAAGCATTGCAATTTAACCTTAAATTAAATTAAATTAAATTAAATTAAATGTTGTGCACCAGCCCTGGAGTGAATTGGAAAATATTTTCCTCAGCATTTAAAAAATGAAACATTTTAGTATACTTGAACTAAAACTGATGGAATTTTTTTACTGTGTGAAAACTTTTGATATTCTAAATTTTGTCTAGTCAAGGAGCTAGTGTTGAAGTACACACGATCTTCTGGGCTGGAAATTTGAATTTTTATTAATGTTAGGTTAGGAGGAAATTCTTATTGGGATATAGTCTGAGCTATAGTGATCCTACAAAGTGACTCAAATGCCTGCTGCAGTATATATGTATTTGTGCTTCTCACTGTTGTACAGAGCAAAGGAAGGAAGCGGTATTCAACATGAATAGAATAGAATAGAATAGAATAGAATAGAATAGAATAGAATAGAATAGAATAGAATAGAAATTAACCAGGTTGGACAAGACCTTTGAGATCATCAAGTCCAACCTATCATCCAACACTATCTAATCAACTAAACCATGGCACCAAATACACCATCCAGTCTCTTTTTAAACACCTCCAGTGATGGTGACTCCACCACCTCCCTGGGCAGCCCATTCCAATGGCAAATCACTCTTTCCATGAAGAACTTCTTCCTAACATCCAGCCTAAACTTCCCCAGCACAGCTTGAGACTGTGTCCTCTTTTTCTGGTGCTGGTTGCAACTATGTTCCTCAGGAAAAGGTATTGCTGTCTCTGGGCTCAAATGTTGATTGGGATATATATGGCATTTCTTTAAAACCCATATATGGAAAGGTAAAAGTAGTTTTTAGGATTAACTATTAGGCTGGTGCTGAATATTCTCTGCAATATGTAGGACTTCCTTCAGACTTGTCCTTTGGAATAACCCTGAGAGATAAAGTTACTTCAGAAATGTAAAAAACTGAGTCAGCTTCAGCATTAAGAACTGACTGCAAAGATATCAGATTCCCCTTGGCTTCTCAGCTGTGCCCTTGCCTTGTTGGAAGGTTATAGGAAGTGCATTTCAGTATATTTGTTCAACAACGTAATGCAAAGGATATGCATTTGGTTCATTTAGTTTCACTAAACCCTGGAGCAACCACAATTTAAAGCATCAAGAAAAGTACCACTGTTTAAAATGTCCTCAGGAATATCACTATACGCTTCAGTAACTTGATCTGAGGTCCATATAACCAAGAAACCATGTTCTGATTTATACACATCATAATCCTATTGTATGAATAAAATTGAGCTTTTTACTGCAGGAGTAGGTTCCAAACATGCTGGCAAATGCCAGTTACTCAGGTCTCAAGAGGGCATAAGACCATTGATTTCAATGAAGTTATGGTAATTCATATCAATTTAGTGATTTAATCCCCTATTTTCCATAATCAGAGAAAAAGGAATTATTTTCCTTCAGACTGGCTCAATTGCTTTTCTTCGCTGGATTTATGAGTATAATTGACTCATAAACAGCCTGAGTTAAATTTGATGAAATTAATGAGTAATACCTTTACATCTGAAGCTCAGAGACTGATTTAATGAATTATATTTCTGCCTTTTCTGTGTAAATCTGCCAGATGCATCATCACCTGTGAACTTCCATATTTCTCCCCACACATGAACAAATGCATTTGGAAACACTGTTTTGTAATAAGTGGGCCTTACACCCCCAAATCCTACACTGGAAGGCATGGGCAATCAGGTATACTGTTCACCAGGAAAATTACTGGAATTTGCTGTCACTGGCTTAGAGAAAACTGCCCAAATGAGCATGAAGAATAATCCTGCTTTGGTGAATATCAACTTCAAATTCAATGACTGCTGCTTATTTGGGATAATGACAGGCAGATTCTCCTTCCGTGATTATACAAATACTGCAATCAGAAGCTGAATCTTGGATACATGCCAAGCAATTTTTTTATGATCACAGTGAAAAAAAAAAGAGAGAGAGAGAGACTTAAACTCGGGTATTAGACACCATAAATCTCTGCAAGATATATTTTTAATGAGCTATATATTAATTTATTCAAAACTTGGAAATTTCAGAATAGTCTTGATGCAATCATATTTGTTTCAAAATATGCCACAGGGCAGAGCAGACCTGGCTTAATTTCATGTGGGAGAAGTAATTCATAGATTCACAGATTTTAGTATCAGGTACATTTACTCAATATTCAAGCTAAATGGAGCTTCTCCAAGCTTCATCCCAATAATTTTGATTATAACTGTCATTATTACAAGTTTAAATATCCAACCACAAGACAAATGTCAAAACAAAAATATAAATAAAATATATAAATGAATTTGAAAATATGGGATGTGGGAAACATAGTTACCTTTATTTCACAATTCAATTCAAGCACTCAAATTCAGGTTTTTGCAGGTTTTTTGCCCCATATTTGTTGTCATTTTAGGTCATCATACTGTATGATCTAGAGTTTTAACTGCCCTGCCTTGTGAGCTGAGCTGCACTCTCAAGCCTTTAAAGAGCTTATATGTTATTACAACAAAAAAATGGGCTGCATCTAAATTACTTACCAAATCACTGCCTTTAAGCCCACAATTTTACAAAATTATATTGTTTAAACCTTTGATTCTTTGGCAAGCAAAAGGTTTCATGGCATCTACTTAATGAACAAATTGTTCACCAGAACAACTTCTCTTTGGACAAACAGGTTGGGCTTGTATTAGTTTCACACTATCACCGCGATTACATTATTTGCTATAGTACAGTGTTGCACAAAGCAAAAAAATTTCATCAAAAGAGAACATTTAAACTAGAACACAGTCTTTGTACTAGAAATTGCTTTCATTTCTTTTGGCTAAATAATTCTTTTATAATAGTTACATACGAACATAACTGTGGTGGTTTGGGCTGGGTGCCCTTATGCTGCATGGCGTACTTCTTGTGTCCAGAAGTCCAGCCCAGTGGGTGGACACAGGAAACCAGGTATCTCCTACCACAACCCCCTGCACCACTATAAGATCTTGCGTGGGGTCCGCCTCTTTCTCTTTCTTCCCTCGCCAGCACCCGGTAACTGGGGGAGACGTCTCCCGGCCTTGGGCCTGGCTAGGCCCAAGGCCAGGGGGATGGGCAGTCTCAGGCCTGACCAGCTGAGACCAGCCTAGCAGTGTGTGTGTGGGGGAAGAACGAGCCCTGGGGGTCTTGGGCCCACCCTCAGGTGGGGATGGGGTTGTGAGAGACTAAAGCTTATCTCTCCTGGTGACTCAACAAAGATAAAATCACTTGCTGCTTGTCCAGACAACAGCTGATGTGCGTTGGGCAGAGCCACTGGAAGGACTCTTGGAAGGTGCAAAGATAACATTGCTCAGGGGACTGCAGCTGGCCTACAACAATGGCCCAAGGGCCCAGCATTCACACCTTCAGGACAAGATCATTTCCAGCCATCAGATACCCCAGGAAAGGACAATGGTTCCTGATATGTAAAGAGTGCGTGGGGAGCTAGATGGAGCAGGAGGAGGCGGAGGCCTTCCCCCCTCCATCCAGACGGCTGCCCAAACTCACCTGAGTACACAGAAAGATTTCCTGGGGAACGATACCTGGACCTAAAGATGATTTCCCAGAACGATATCCTGGGGAACAACACCTGGACACTTGCCTAAGGGCTAAAAAACTGTATAAAAGACTGGAGCAACTGCTGGCTTTTTGAGGAGAAAATTGGAGTAGCAAGATGCAGAAGAAAGAAGACAGCAGCACACGCTGGAAACATCCCGGGGCCAACACAATGGATCTTGGACTCTCCGTGCCCTAAGTTCCGCTTGTTGCAATTCATGGAGCTGAAGAAGCTGCCCAGAGGACCTCATCCCTTCTACAGCCAAAGCCTCAGCACCCTTCCTCTACAGACCCAACATCTCCTGCAGCACCGTTTCTCTACAGACCCAACATCTCCTGCAGCACCTTTCCTCCACAGACTCATACTGTCTTGGGGGTGAGGGGTGTGGTAATATAATTCTTTCCCTCTTCTCCCTTTCTTCTCTCTCTTCCTATTCTCTCTCTCTCCCCTTCTGATCCCTCCACTTTATTTATGTCCATCCACTGTAGTTATGTAATAAATAGTCTAGCTGTTGATATTTTGGCCTCGTTTGTGCCTCTAATTTCACAACACGGGAATATTCATTAAAAACCTCAATCTCTTTCCCTCTCCGGATCGAGACAGGGGTGTATCCGGGTCTGTTTTGGGGTTTCTTCTGTCACTGTTTCTGTTTCTTTTGTGCACATTCACCTTCTTCTATTTAAACTTTTCCATCACTTTTGCAATCCGTTTGTCAGAGTCGTTATTTTGCCTGTGGTGGGGAGGGGCTGCCTCAACCCACTACAATAACCTAATGGAGTGTAATAAATAAAGGGATGAATTATTTGTTAACCATATAAATGATCAATGACAGAGTCGTGATCAAGTCAGACAATGCCACTCGATAAGAACATGTAACATCCTGTTTTGAACAGTATGTACTTAGTTTTAAGCTTGTTAGGCAGAAATCTACAGAAGTTGGGCAGCTGGGTCGACCCCCACTGAGCCTGCCAGAAACCAGGTTAAGATAAGGAAGACTATCAACATCCTCACAAGAAACTCGGGACCGGGATGCCGATCCTTATCAGGAACTCACACCGGCACAGCCAGAAGAGTGCATTCTATGCATGGGGAATTGGCTGTTACGGTTGCGACATACCTCCACCTTAAAAGAAGAGAGTGGATCCTTATTCGGGGCGTGTTGTTGTGGAGCAGGAGTCTCCCAGCTGCCCAGTGCACTGCTTTTGCTTATTTTACCCACAATAAAATTTCTTATACTTAAAACTCTCGATTGGTGTGGAGAGTGCTTTTAACATGGAGTAAACTCTACGAATTGGGGAACCTTTACAAACGTTCTTACTAGACAATAAACAAGTCCCAGCAAATACTCCAAGACAAGATAATCCACAATTCTACAACTGTGAGGTATTTTGTTAAGAGTGTGTTTTGTAGAAGTTAATTGTAGTCTTGCTCGTTTTAAAAGAGAATTTTTACAGAGTTAAATTCAGGTTTTAAGAAGGGTGGAAGAGAAAATAGTTACAGAAATTTATTAAAAAATATTAGTAATACAATGAAAACAGATATTATTTATATTTTAATTGAATATTCTATTAATTTTTCTTCTAATCTGAGAAGTATTATCCATTTGATGAAGCTGCTATCATAATGTGTTGCAACACATGATGCCAGCAATAAGCAGCAAAAAGTGAAGTGACCCCAAACCTACTATCCTCAATTTAAGGACATTGAGACACTTGAATGTGTCCAGAGAAGGACAATGAGGCTGGGGAGTGGCCTCAAGCACAAGCCCTATGAGGAGAGGCTGAGGGAGCTGGGATTGTTTAGCCTGGAGAAGAGGAGGCTCAGGGGAGACCTTATTGCTGTCTACAGCTACCTGAAAGGTGGTTGTAGCCAGGAGGGGTTGGGCTCTTCTCTCTAGCAACCAGCACCAGAACAAGAGGACACAGTCTCAAGCTGTACAAGGGGAGGTTTAAGCTCGAGGTGAGGAGAAAGTTCTTCACTGAGAGAGTGATTCGTCATTGGAATGTGCTGACAAGGGAGGTGGTGGAGTCACCATCCCTGGAGGTGTTCAAGAGGAGATTGGATGTGGCATTTGGTGCCATGGTCTAGTAGTCATGAGGTCTTGGGTGACAGGTTGGACTTGATGAACTTTGAGGTCTTTCCCAAACTTATTGATTCTATGAGTCTATGATTTTGTCCCCAACCTGTCAAAGATGTGGGAAAACACTGAAAAAAAAGAAGCTTTTTGGATGATTCAGTAAGGGGGTTTTTTAATTGGTTTTATCAAACTAATGGCTGAGATACAATGACTGAAGATAGAAAACATTGTATTACAGCTAGGGTGGCAAAAAAACATAAAGCAAGTAATTTCTAGGATATTTAGAAATATTCAAAGGTGGAACAGAAAAGAAAGTAATCTTGTTGCTGAAGGAAGGATGGATAAAAGGAAGGATGGATAAAAGGAAAGATGGGGAGGTGGTGGAGTCACCGTCATTGGAGGTGTTCAGGGGGAGACTTGATGGGGTGCTTGGTGACATGATCTAGTTGTTTGATGGGTTGGACGCGATGATCTTGAAGGTCTCTTCCAACCTGGTTTATTGCATTTTATTGTATTGTATTGTATTAAAAACGGTAATTAAAAGCTGGAAACCTGGAGGATGAATGACTAACATATTCTTTCATGACTTTTAAAGGACTAGAGAGAAAACAGCTGTTACAAAATACAACACATTTATATAGGCTATTTATGAGAAGATAAATATGTGAGAAGTTACAGCAACTTTCTAAAATATTAGACCATGACACAGTACAGGCTGTCATGTAAAAATGTTTTCCAGAAAGATCACTGATGGGAAGATTCTAACAAGAGGCGCTATAATAGATTAAGGAAGTTGAATCCATGTCCTTAAATCACTTCTTTATCCTACCTGAGTGTGCATGCATCATTGCAAACATAAAAGATTATTTACACCCATTTGTGCAATAGACACAACAGAGTACAAAGTCATAAAGGCTCAGGACCTCTTGTGTTACAAAACTGTGCATCCACTATCACATAAAAGAGAATCATGATGAAAAAGAAAAAGGTAGACAGCCAGAAGCCTTTTAAAGCAAGAGGATACTATAGCACCAGCTGTCCAATATGCTGTGTAGGAAATAATTTAAAGTAGTATGGATTGAAACATGATATGAAGTGTGTAGGATTAACCACACAACAACTTTGATTGCTTTATCTTCCAAATTGCAGTGATATATTTTGCTACGTGCTTGCCCAGTTCTTCCCACTTTTCATCATAAACTTGTCATTTATGACACAACCATATTTACATAGGACACATTTTTGTGAAGTGTTTTCTGTTGAAGTATGCTAAACCTGTCTCCGTAATCAGAGCCCCCTTTAAGTCTCCTTTGCAAAATACTTGAAGTGCTCATTAGAAAAATCAAGCTGTTGTTTCTACCACATTGTAGTAATATAGCCACAGCAGCTTGCTTGTAAGAATAAAATACATCAATTACACAGGGGGGAAAAAAGAGCGGGGGGGGGGAGGGGGGAGCAGGAGATCAATGTATATTTAAAAATATATTTTGGTAAAAAGAGTCTCAAGGAAAAATTGAAGTCATGTAATCCCACCTCCTGTCTTGTCAGGCTGCATTTCATGCCTTGAAAATGTAGAACAGTCACTCAAAAAATATTTCTCACACATTAGGCTCAGGAGAAAATTGTGAAAATGTCAAATCACCAGAAGAGGAGCTGTGAATCACAGCCTATAATAGAGCAGAGAACAGAACTATGTTTGGGATTTATTGTGAAGATGGTCATAGATTAGTCCTCAAAGACATAGAAAGTTTCTATTTTCTCAAGGGCTGTTTCTTCTCCTTTGGTTTTGTTTTTCTGATACTCAGATTCATCTCAATTTCCTCTCATTTACCTAGCAAAGAGAGGAGATGTAAGTCAGGCTTTCTAAATTATCTGTCAGAGAGAGGGAAATAAATAGGCAGACTGTCAGAACAGGAAATAGTGCTTCACTCATTTCATGTTCAAGTGCATTGGACCGGTGCTGATGTAAATACATTATCTGCAAGCTTAGGAAAAGAATCAAATTATATAATCCTAGATTTGGAGCTATATTAAAATTTGCTTGGAAATGGAGAAGAATTGGGTCAGAATAAGCCACTAGAAAAGTGCATCTCCCTCCAGTTTAAATTATGGAAGATGAATGGCTATGGTGGCAAAGGCAACCAGAGTATTGTTTCCAAGTGATTGTGTCTCATCAACAGCTAGTATAGCTAGAGGAGCACTTCCCAAGTTCAAGGTTGATGGATATGCTGCAGAGCAGCAGGCAAGGTGCAGTCCTGTTTCTTAAATGGCAAAGGACTGGTCAGCAGATCATACACAAATTGCCACTGCTGGGCAAGGTCTTGAGAATTTATGGTGCTGGTCACAGCAGGAGAAGGGGTAATATAGCTCAGTCTGAGCAAAGTAATTTTTATTTTAGCTAAACATTCATTTTGGATATCTCTATTCTGACCTGGAGCACAGGCCAACTTTGAAAACCTAACAATGCAGATAAGCAGGAGAGAGGTTACTCTAGGAATGGAATAGGAATTAGAAAAAGAAAGCTGTAGATTGAACAGCGAAGAAAGATAAAACTGTCATTTACAATCTGCAGGCTAGACAGCAGAGTGTCAAAATGAACTGCATTTGTGTTCTGAGTTATTATTTGCATTTTACATTTGTTGATCTTGGTTCAATTATGTAATAAAAAATTTGCTCATTCAACATTCCCAGAAGACACAAGACAAAATAATCCAGCATGTGGTTTTATTATTGTTGTTATTATTAAAGCTAAAATAAATAAAAAACAACCCAAACTGTCAAGCATCACAGATTTGATACTTGATCTGTTGTCAGTTTGACATGACAGACTGAATTTTCAGAGGCTGTTATGGTTATCTGAAAACAAACTACTTGAGCATAATTGCTCTAACAACTGTCCAGATACAGGGCTGTCCTTCACCATTTCTCTGTAAGGAACCAGAGGTAAGCAAAGCTTGGCTTACAGCCAGCAAAGGAGCAGTTTGATTCCTGGATTTGGTAAGACAATTTGGGGCCACAGTCCTTGCTGTTAGCCTGCCCCTTCTGTGCTGTGTCTGTTTGTTCCCTTAGCACAGGATAATTTGCTTATTACAGTAAATGGAAGTGCTGTGCCAATCCCTCAAATGGTGATTTAACGGATACTGAAACTGTGGCTGGGTAGGGTTTAGTTACTGACCTGTTTCACACTGAGGCAAAAGTAGCCTCTTGATCACAGCCTTGGTTTGTTCATGTTCTAAAGACAATTTGTGATTATTTGTGGTTATTTCCATCTGATTATATAAATTAAAACCTGTGACAATATTGTCGTTTATGTTACTGACTTAGCTGCTCATATTTTTGCACAGAAATCACTATTTCCTTACCTGCCACTGGAGATGCTTGTGTGTTTGCTCAAGCATGCTCAAATTAAAATGGCTTGGCTTCCATATGTGTTGTGTTTTGATTGCTTAAAGCAACCTAACTCATTTTGACTAACCAAATAATGGAATGATTGCCTCAGAGGTCAGTCAACAGATGTGACTGAAGTGTCTTCCAACAGAGGCCAGTAGAGAGCTTAAGCGTCTTCAGCTGGCACACTGGGTAGAAGGCAATGTGTGTACACCAGCTCAGCATGCCTTCTGGGGCACAGGCTGTCATCTGGTCATCTGCACTGTGCCAGCTGCTGGCCTCTGATTGGGATTCAAAGCTTTAATCCAACAGAAGTAAAGGCAAACAATGTGGTTCCAATTACCAAGCAACAAGCCTGTCATTATTTCTTACTTTGTTGTCCCTTTAATATTAATTGAACTCCATGCAGAGAAGAGCCAAAGAGAACTTTGCCAAATCACACTGACAAAATAGAGTAACAGGGGTAATTGGTAGCTATACTAGGACTAGGGAAGCAAGAGAGCCTAGAACCCCAGAGCAAAGTAAATCACCATAATGCAAAATGCAACTGAATCAGAAGAGTAGTGTCATCTTCTGTTAACAGATACCCGAGTATATGTTTGAGAGATTTTACGACTTCTATTTTTCCTGTGTGGATCACTTTGTTTAGTTCTTAGATTTACAAGGAGAAGTACATGTTTAAGAGCCTTCCATTCTCTAACCCTGCAAAGTTCACAAACCCAGAGTTATAATGCACTCATTACCATCCTGGCTAGCTGAGATCTACTATGGACATTTAGGAACTGATCACACTGTAAACCAAGCCCTGTAAAACTGGCAAACAGAAAAAAGTCTGATTCTTCTCTTGTAGTTGGCATTAGGATAACAAGGATACTGATATAGGCTGATATCTTTACAGGCATGCAGACAAGAATGTTAAATCCCCATTTTAATTTTTATTATCTGGTCTTGCTAATTAATGAAAATGAAGGGTGAGATATGACCTAGTAAGGCTTCATATTTGATTGATAGTTGAGACAAATTCCATGCCTGAAAGGACTTCCTGATGTTTAGAAATCATTAAAGGCTGAAAAAATGCTCTCAGTGAGGGAGCTGAAATAAAACAGGTTTTTTTTGAAAATATACAAAAACATTAGAAATTTCTGTCAGAAGTTCCAATGGGAGGTTGATGGTGCAACTGCCAGTTTTGTAAACATTTAAGTTGTTTGAATGAGTGCCTTGACCACAACAAACAGGCATCAAAGGGACAACTGATCGTACTTCCAGCTGTGTGCCAATCAATGACATTAATTGTCTTCAAACCATTTAAATCTGAGGCTTACTTTTAACTAAGCAGAATGGAGTTACTGCTGGTATTACTAAGAAATGTATGCAAATGAATGAACATTACCTTTTCCTCTGTACAATTTCTGAATGATTTAATTGGCATTTTATGTTTCATTCTTTTAGTATCAGTGTATGAAGAACATCACGTCTAAAAAGGGTCCATTTTTATTTTTCCCCCCTTTTCTTTCTGTTTTCTTTTGGTTTCCTGTGGTTAAGCTGAGAGAGGGGCAGTCAGACTTACACACCAAGCCCTGCTGAAAATGAGTTGACAGTGTACTTTGATGCACTTCAGAGAAACAACAACAGGAACATTTTACTCAAGGAGACCAGCTATGAGAGCTGCTGAAAAGGGAACATGCTGCAGTTCTCAAGGGAGATGATTAAAGAGGATATACCAATATCCTTCAGAACAGAAAACACTTGATGTACTGCATCAACTAAGATTGCTGAGGCATTTGTGCCTCTGTGCTGCTGCAGGTTTTTCCTGCATGTGCAACTTAACTGTGAGAGCTAAAAGTTCAGCTGTGTTGGCTGAACAGTGGGGCGGGTAACCTGTGATGGCCACATGGCTGATAGCCACTTGGATTCTATGCTGTCATTCACAGTGTGCTGCAGAAAGCTGAACTCTTCCTATTCTCTGCATCCTGATAGATGTTGCCTGGGAAAGGGCTAAGTCAACAGGTGTCAGTACACATGCTAGCTGCGTCTCTTGCCATGTAAAACAGTTGCACTGTTCAGCTCATAGTGTGTTAATTCTTATTTCTCTGGAAATACTGTGCTTCTGGGATCAGGAGAGAAAGCACTGCTAGTTCAACATTTTTCTTTAGCCTTCTCTCTTCTTCTTCACTTAGACTACCTTCTTGCTTATTACCTTCTTACCTTTTTGCTCCCTACAACTACCTGAAGGGAGGTTGTAGACAAGAGGGGGTTGGTCTCTTCTCCCAGGCAACCAGCACCAGAACAAGAGGACACAGTCTCAAGCTGCACCAGGGGAAGTTTAGGCTAGAGGTGAGGAGGAAGTTCTTCACAGAAACAGTTATTGGCCATTGGAATGTGCTGACAAGGGAGGCGGTGGAGTCACTGTCCCTGGAGGTGTTCAAGAGGGGACTGGACGTCGCACTTGGTGCCATGGTATAGTTAGTCATGAGGTGTTGGGTGACAGGTTGGACTTGATGATCTCTAAGGTCTTTTCCAACCTTATTGATTCTCTGATTCTATTCTATGATTCTATGATTCTTTAAACTGTTGCAGTTTGTCCAGGGCCTCTTTATAACTCGTTTCTTAATAGGAGAAGAAAAATCTCAGCATAATTCTGTTCCTGAATCCCTAAAAATCAGAAATCCTCAAGCTTTGCCAGTATTACAACTGAAATCTTCACAATCATTATAGTGATTTCCAAAAGCATTAGTTTTCCTGCTACAGTACTTCAGGGTATATCTGCATAAGGAATACAGAAGATTTTTTAGTGTTTTTGCACAAGAGCTGCATGACCTGTGGAAGATAAAGGAACTCAACTAAGAACATTGTGATTGTGCTGGTAGGGCCAAACAGGCCAAGGACAGGCCCAGAACATGTCCGTATAGGTCAAGCCTTCCTCCTCTTTCCCCTACCTCTGGGGGATTTTTCTGCTGGAGATAGACAATGGGGTTAGGATTCTGCAAGTCTGTTAACCTGGATATCACCCAGCCTTGCCTGGACATATCCTGAGGTCCATGGAAACCAAGTGCATGTGTTCCACGTGTCTGACCACGTTTGGCAAAACTCAGTTCCATAGGTTAAGGTATCATGTTTCTATATTTCAATCTTTCGTACCATTGTCCATTAATTGTCTTCAGACATTATTAATACAAGCTGAAATGGTAAACAAGATGCCTTGTTCTGTACCTGAAAAGTCAACAAGAACCGCTGTCAAGATTACAGCTAAAAGAACCCCTTATAGCAGGCAAGCTAGCCAGTCACTGAGCCAAAAGCTGCAGGGCAAGAGCTGGTCCAGACCCGAGAGTCTCACCCTGTGAATCGGCAAACTACCCCAAGCTGCAGCTCACCACCAGCCGCAGCAGTTGCCTGCCTCTACTGAGCAGAAAGGAGCTCAGAGAACAGCAGACACCCAGAGAAGCCCCAGTGGCAATGGCCCTCCTAGCAATGCATCCCTCTCGGAAGCAAAGCTACAAAGTTAGGAGGTTTTCCCCTGGCAACAGCGCCTAGCTCAGTGGACATCATCTTTGCTTTGCTTTCCCGTGCTTTTCAAATTAGACCAGACAGATAATGTACTAAAAGCAGCACAGACATGAGGAACCCAAACAGATCAAGTTTTCTTTTGAGTCTCTGTTTAAAATGTTTGGTTGCCTAGAGTCTTCCTATGGGTGAGCCAGAATTTTGCTGAGTAATCTGTTTCCTAGTTTAAATTACTATTGCATATCTGGTTTTTGCTCACTCTGTTTAAATGCCTGCTCCCTGTGTAAATAACCAACCACAATCTAACACTGCAAATCTATAAATAGATTTTATTAATATTTCCACAAGATTTTTTAATTAATAAAGCTATTAATATTTATATTAATAATTCTGACAATTATTAAATATTAGCAACCGTAACAGTGATCTAGCTTCTAATGGAAACAGCAAAGAGTCCTTTGTCTTGCCCTCTTTGGACTGTTCTGGAGCACAAGGTCTAGGTATTTCATCAAGTCCAGAGCAGAGCAGTCACATGCTGAAAAATTAACTGAATGTGTACTGTGTCAAAATTTACACCTGCATCTCCCACAGCATCTCTCAAAGTCCTGCTAGAAAGGAAATATTACCAGAAGATAGATCACTGCTTCATTTGCTTTCAACTGAGCTGGTCTGGCAATTTTATGCTGGGGGTTAATTTCAACTCACCACACAGGGATATTGCTGTGCCTCCCCTCCATGCTCTCCAGCCACTCCGGGAGGGGAACCACTCCCCAACAGTGCTCTGCAAACTCTGCAGCACTCCCAGCACCAGGAAACTGCCTGTAGCACGCTCCAGATGAATCTGCCTTCCCGCAGCCTTCAGAGCACCCACGGAAAGCCCAAGCTGCACCCCACAGCTGTGGGAGAGTGCTGCCTCCACTGTGTCCTGAAGGGACTGCTCTGGAGTCACCCATGTCTTCCCCAAGTTCCCCAAGCCTCATTGGCAACCAGCTTAGTTACAGCTACAAAGTGGCCACAAGTGAAACTGTACTTTTCCAATATTCCCATGTTTAATACCATTTTCGGTTTGTTAAAATCCCCGCTCTTGCTCAGAGCTGGTAACTTCCAGAGTCATAACTTGTGAGTAAAATTGGTTTACTCTTGTTAAGTCTCTTTGCAAAGGTTCTTTAGCTGTGTGCTCTGACTTCTCGTTTCTAGCCTCACCGCTGATTTGGGCATCAAGGCGCTGGCCAAGTCTTTCCCTAGTGGGCAACTGGCATATTACACTGCAGTTCTCTTCCTAATTGAATTTGAATTGAAGTTGAATTGAAGTTCTGTATTTTTTTCTATTTTTGCCTGAAATTGTTAAACTGTTTCCTTTTATGGAGATGACACCCACAACTGTGCACACATACCTGTAAATAAGCTATTAATAATTTTACATATAATAAATAAATAATATTTTAATTAACACTTGATAACCATAACACCCTCCTGAGTTGTTTGCTGGCAAGCATCACAGCTATTCTGAGCTATCTGGACCATCTTTACGAAATGTGCAAACATACCTCCTGATATATTTCACCTGTATATATATAGGTGTATATATACACCTGTAAGAAGGAAATGGCAATTGTAGAATGTGATGGAAATAATGGATTTAGAATGCCTTACAGCAAAGCCTTGTAGCATTTAAAAATAAAACCCTGAAAAATTAATACTTGCTATCTTCCTCTATTACATGTCTTTCAACCGATAGCATAAATCTTGCTTCATGTCATGGAACAGAAAACACTAAGATGCCAGTTCACAACACGTGAACTGTGGCCAGCAGGAGCAGGGAAGTCATTGTACCCCTGTACTCTGCATTGGTTAGGCCACACCTTGAGTACTGTGTCCAGTTCTGGGCCTCTCAGTTTAAGAAGGACATCGAGACACTTGAACGTGTCCAGAGAAGGGCAACAAGGGTCGTGAGAGGCCTTGAGCACAATCCCTGTGAGGAGAGGCTGAGGGAGCTGGGATTGTTTAGCCTGGAGAAGAGGAGGATCTCTACAACTACCTGAAGGGTGGTTACAGCCAGGAAGGGCTTGGTCTCTTCTCTCTAGCAACCAGCACCAGAACAAGGGGACACAGTCTCAAGCTGCGCCAGGGGAAGTTTGGGCTTGAGGTGAGGAGAAAGTTCTTCACGGAGAGAGTGATTCGCCATTGGAATGGGCTGCCCAGAGAGGTGGTGGAGTCACCGTCCCTGGAGGTGCTCAAGGGGGGATTGGATGTGGCACTTGGTGCCATGGTCTAGTCATGAGGTCTGTGGTGACAGGTTGGACTCGATGATCTTTGAGGTCTCTTCCAACCTTGGTGATACTGTGATACTGTGATGTACCAGGCTTTATATTCATATAATCACTGTTGTATATGAGGATGCAATACTATTCTGATAATATCCAATGTCTATAATAGTTATATTATTTTAAGCATGTCTTTTCCTTTTGAGATTCTTTAAATAAATTCATGTAGGTCATCTGGAAATGGTGTACTCTGAATTATTTATTTAAATGCATTAGGCAGATACATTTAACAATTGCTGCTGGTCCCTATGAAATACTTGAAAATCTTAGCATATAATGATGCATTATGCAAGTAACTGAAGCTGAAGAAAAAAATATTGTTCGGTTTTGTAACAACTGCATCACTCTTGACCCCATAAAAAAAAGGAGATTTTTATTGTTTTATGTCAAAATAATGCTGAAGTTGTTTTGCTATACCTGTGTTCTTCATTGTCATTTCTATCACCTCTGTCTTTACCATGTAATTCCTATGTAGTAGTTGCAATGAGAGAAATAAGCTATCCTCTGTTGTGCCCTGCCACACTGTCACAAGGAAGAAAATAAAATGGGGAAACATTAAACCATAGTAGGATTTTTATTCTCAGAGTATTTAGTGGACTGTTCTTGCTTTCTGGCTCCTGTTCTACAACAATAACAAGAAAACCTCTTTTTTTGGCTCTTATTTCTAATTACAAGTCTCTCCTCTCCCTACCTTCTTTCAGTGTTTACTGCAAAATACCCAAATGGTGTTTTACAAATGCACACAAGGAAGATTAATATTTATGCATTCTTTAATAGTTTTTCCTTGTCTTAACCCTGCCATCCTTCTTGGTACAGTTGACCTGTTCTAGGGATGTTACCAGGAGACCAGGTTCAGCTGCAGAACTGAAACAGGAGTTAAAGAAAGGGCACAGGGCACATAGAGTCATTTCTACTAGCTTTGTACATTTGCTGCCACAACAGTAGGACGGTTTCTCTCAAGTAGAGCATGAGAAATCTGTGAAAGCTGTTGATTGTGTGAGGCAATATATGAAATGTCTTTGATTTACTTTTTTTTAAAGGAAAATTATTTGTAACTTCTATCCTTGGATTGTAGTAACAGATAGTGAGGAAAAGAAATATTGCAGTCCTTAGCATGTCAAGCTAAGGTTGGTCTTGGCTTTGCTCAGCTTGCTTTATCCCAATACCAGCTGAGAACTGGCAGTAAGGGAAAAAAAATCATGAATATGTACACTTTAAAACATTTTAAAGTCACAACCACTAGGGACCACCCAGGACATCCAATCAGAAAATGTTTCTGGTATACAAAATACTCACAATTCTGTACACACTGATATCAAACCACACACACAAGACCCATGGACTGCTACATAAAACTTTTCACGTTCCTCAAGGCTTTCTTCCAGACCTGAGCTTCCTTTGATTTTTAGAACTGGAAGGCAATCTTAGTATACCATAGCTTCTTTCAGCCACACAGTCTGCAAACCTCCTTGATTTTATGTGTCTCACTGCCACCCACTTCACTTCTTCAAGTTGAATAGCTTTGCCTGAAGGAGCAGGTGGAGAAAGAAGGGTGATATCATCCAGGAGGAGGAGTGGAGAGAGGGTCTCTGAGTAGGTCTGAATGTCAGTCATTCCTTTTTTAAAGAAAGATGATGAAATGGAATCAGCATAAAACAATACCAAACAAACAAAAAAGCAAGAAAATTGCAGAGGACTTTGTTTCTCTCACACATTTCCATGGAATGAGAAACTATTAAAAAATCTAAGCTCTAGAGGCAAGCACTGCTTCTTATTATCTGTTCAGGTCCAGCACCCAAGCTCAGCAAGAGCTGGGAAGGTTTTAAAGTGGTCTCTACTCTGATGTTACAGAGTAGAGTTACCCTATTGCTTATGCTCAGCCATAACATTTAAATGGGCTAAAACACAATTGGACCACCCCAGATATCCCAGATCAACTTTTGGGGTGTTTTCTCATTAAATACATTACAGCTGCTCATGGAGAGAGTTCAGTGGTACTGAGGCAAGGGAGGAATAAATCTGCACTGCAGTGTAATTCAAGTTGGACATGTGCAACTTTTTTGGCATATCTTGATTTGTATTTTTGGTTGCAAACTGAGAAAATAGAATTGGTAGATTAGATTAGTCAAAATAAACAAACAAGAAGGACAAAAACCCCTCCAGATCTTTTATTTTAGACTGTATATTTTTTCCCATTTAATGAACATTTATTATACTTTGGCAGGGGGGTTGGACCCAATGACCTCTGGAGGTCCTTTCCAACCTTTAATGTTCTGTGATTATTTAAAAAATATTTCACATGTTCTTAATGGCTTCCTAAAAAGGATAGGGAAACTGGTCCTGGTTTGGAGGTATGATTCAGGGGGAACACAAAATACATCTTGTTCTACTCCTATTCAACATATTTTAACTGCTGAGTTGCCCTTCTGTTTCTCTCAAGGTGACTTTTCAAATGAATCCACTCGCATTTCCCTAGAACCAAGAGAACAGCATTCCATTAATTTCATGCTAATAATTTCTCTGACTTGTACATGGAGCTAATTTATTCACAAGGAGTGACATGTCCTTAAAGCCTTTTTAAAGGCAGGCAATGTGGGGAAAAGATTAACTAGGTTTGTGGTAAGAAAAATTTCTGCAAATATATTGGTGCAGGTATGTGGTGAGGAAGATATTCGTGACATGGTTTAAAATAATTGTAAACTGCTTGTCTTCCTTATATACCTTTGAGCAGGAGTTTGGGTTCATGGACTTTTAAAATATGTTTTACAGTTGCAGTACACTTGAAGCTACAGAAGGTATTTCCTCTAGGGTGTATTTTAATCTAGAGAAAAATATTATTTGTATGCCATGGTCTTTTATTATCAGCATAACTATACTGTAGTGAGAACTGCTTTTCCTCCCTCTTAACTTGGGGTTGATATATATTGAAATCAAAGTGTGATGTGCTCCTCTATGCTTCCTGCTTTGTATCATGTTTGGCAGTAGCTTCCTGGAAGAAAATGAGCTCTTTTCATCCAGGCAAAAGCATTGCTACTGGAAATAATTGTAATGCCGGAAATAACTGTGATGCTGAACTTTGCATTCAGAGGTACTGCAGTGAGGTGAGAAAAACAGTTAGTCTCAGCTGTAGATCAGTTATGCAGTTTTCACTCCCCTGTGTCTGTTGGGCAGTGGGAAACTGATGACTGGAGTTTTTTGGTTGGTTTTTTTGGTTTTTTTTTTTTGGTTTTGATGTAGATATTTTTCCATTCATGGAGTGTTTTGAGCAGTGCTGCTGTGAAGAGAATGTAGCTGCTGGGGTGACCAGCTATTGCCCTGTGCACTGAGATTGTGGAGGTCAGGCTCTGAGCCTCCACCTCAAGCAGTGGCTACTGTCCCATGGATCCACAGAATTCATGACACGGTAGTTCAAAATATTCAAGCACTTGATTCCATAGCTAACACTTGTATATTAAAATATTTGGATCTGCATTAAAAATAGCATCTCTTCTGCCTAAATCAGTAGAATTTTTCCAAACTCACAGAGGAGTGTGGTAATGTTAAGACTGCCGAGGCAAGCAATACTGTGGCAGAAGTTCAAATCAGAGATGCTGGAGCTGAACTTGCCAAAATCACGACTCTTCCAAAAATGTCTTCTTATGGTCCTACAAAGAGGAAAAACATTATGCCATGATGCTTATTTGGTTGGCTGATATATACTCATTCTTTCAACATGATGGCCTTATTCTTTTCACATTTTTACCCCTGCTACCATATCTATCATAATCTTGTGTTGCAGTTTGGGCTGGGTGGCCCCTGCTCCATGAGGTGCTTCCTGTGTCCAGAGGTCCAGCCCAGTGGGTGGACACAGGAAATTGGGTATTTCTACCATAATTCTCTGCACCACTATAAGATCCAGTGTGAGGCCTAAGCACCTCCTCTTTCTTCCTTGCCGTCACCCGGTAATGGGGGAGATGTTGTCTCATCCCCACCAAGGCCACGGGGGATGGGCAGTCTCAGATCTGGCCAGCTGAGACTAGCCTAGCAGTGGGGAGGGGGAAGAAGGAGCCCTGGGGGTCTTGGATATACTCCCAGGTGGGGATGGGATCTTCCTTGGACTGTTTTGGGATTTCTTTTGTCACTCTGCTTTTAGTTCTCTGTAAACATTCACTGCTTTTCATTTAAACTTTCCATCACTTTTGCAATCCGTTTGTCTGAGTTGGTTTATTTTGCCCGTGGTGGGGAGGGGGGTTGCCTCACCCCATCACATCTTGAAATTAAGCTATGTTTGGGGTGAGAGAGGTTGTAACTAATATATAATGCTGGCACAACTAGCTGTACTGGGGCGTTTCTAACTCCTAGTGCAATGCAGAGTAATAATTTATTGAGTTAACTTTATGACAGCCACAAAGAAATACAGATGCTCTGTATTATTTTCTTGGGAAATATTAAAGATCCTACAGGGGTTTGAAAATTCTAGCTTCTGCCTCAGACTGTACATTGAACTCAACTTTTGAATAAGTATTTTTGTTTGTACTCTTTCCAGCAAAAACAGCCCTCCCTCAACTCTCATTGCTGCTAGCAGCTGTTATACTTTTTGGCATGTGCTGCAGTATCTCAGGAAAAAGAGAATTTGTGAAATTCTAACATGTGAGATTAGATATTAGGAAATGAGTGAGCAACTCCAGTGGGGATGGAAGTGAAATGGATTATACAACTTTAATTATGATTTCTCCTGCAACTGACCAGTACAGTATTATTATTAAAACAGAAGCATGAGCTTCGTGAGTTTAGCCATTATGCAAAGTTTGCCTGCTGTCTCTGGCATCTGACCTGCTGTGAGGCAGCACCATGGCTTCATATTACTTTGAGAGAAAAAAAATTATGTTTAAGCTGGTATCAGAAAGCAGCTGAAGATATATGCTGCTCCCATCTGCTTCAAACTTTTCAGATTGGACAGGTGGCATTTCAAATGACAGCAGACATCTAGCCAACAGAAGAATATTAAAAATGATGAATGATGCCACACAAACAGGATTACATAAACTAACATAAAATCACACAGATCTTTAAATCATCCATCGCTTATCACATACACATGTGCTTCTTTGTTAGATGACTTGTTCCATGAAACAACAAGAAATATTCCATTTCATGAGTTATAACCATATAACCTCCCTTTCTATTTTTTTTTTCTGTGTGTGAAATCTCTTCTTCAACTCTTCCCTCATTCTATTTTGGTTTTTCTAGCCAAAGCAAGTCAGATTCAGCTTTCTGGGTATGAACTAGGCAATCATTCAGCTACTTGGTCTATGTCTTAGACATTCATTTTCCTACCTTTTACAAGTTTGTTTTGTGGTGTTACTATAACTGGTGTCAGAAATGCAAAGGTATTAAATTGCAGCTTCACAAAATCTTGAGAAGTGCATGCTAGATGGATTTCAAATAATTCAGTTTTCCTATTTATTCTTTTTTAATTTTTTAAAAAAAATATCCCTCTGTTTGACTTAAATTCAGTGAGGCACTCAAGCAAGTGTTTAACTGTAATAATGTATTCATATGCATCAGCCAGGAGAATGATCCAGGGACACCTCATTACAGCATTTCAGCATATAAAGGGGGCCTATAATAAAGATGAGGACAGTCTTTTTGGCAGAGCCCAAGCTGCTCATAGAGGTGGTATATGATTATTCCCTGGAAACATTCAAGGTTGGGCTGGACAGGGCTCTGAGCAACCTGATATAGTTGAAGATGCTGCAGCTCACTGCAAGGTGATTGGACTAGATGACCTTTAAAGGTCCCTTCCAAACCAAGAGGTGATTTGGAACAGTCAGCATGGCTTTGCCAAGGGCAAATCCTGCCTGACAAACCTGGTGAACAGGTGACAACATTAAAAGATGAGGGGCGAGCAACTGACGTTTTTTACCTGGACCTGAGCAAAGCCTTCGACACTGTCCCGCACCACCTCCTGGTCTCCAAGCTGGTGACACATGGGTTTGATGGATGGACTACTAGATGGATAAAGAACTGGCTTGATGGCCGCACCCAAAGAGTGGCTGTCAACAGGTCCATGTCCCAGTGGAGGCCAGTGACAAGCGGAGTCCCTCAGGGATCAGTCCCGGGACCTCTCTTGTTCAACATCTTTGTGTGTGCCATGGATAGTGGCATCGAGTGCACCCTCAGCAAGTTTGCTGATGACACCAAGCTGTGTGGTGCAGCAGACATGCTGGAGGGAAGGGATGCCATCCAGAGGGACCTGGACAGGCTGGAGAGGTGGGCACAAGTCAACCTCATGAGCTTCAACAAGACCAAGTGCAGGGTCCTGCATCTGGGTCGAGGCAATCCCAGGCACAAATACAGGCTGGGCAGGGACTGGCTGGAGAGCAGCCCTGAGGAGAGAGACTTGGGGGTGCTGGTGGATGAGAAGCTCAACATGAGCTCTCAATGTGCACTTGCAGCCCGGAAAGCCAATCAGATCCTGGGCTGCATCAGGAGAAGTGTGACCAGCAGGTCAAGGGAGGTGCTTCTCCCCTTCTACTCAGCTCTGGTGAGACCCCACCTGGAGTACTGCGTCCACTTCTGGAGCCCATATTACAAGAGGCATATGGACGTGCTGGAGCGTGTCCAGAGAAGGGCCACAAGGATGATCAGAGGGCTGGAGCACCTCTCCTATGAGGACAGACTGAAGGAGTTGGGGCTGTTCAGTCTGGAGAAGAGAAGGCTCCGAGGTGACCTCATTGTGGCCTTCCAGTATCTGAAGGGGGCCTACAGGAAGGCTGGGGAGGGACTTCTCAGGATCTCAGGTAGTGATAAGACTAGGGGGAATGGAATGAAGCTGGAGGTGGGGAGATTCAGGCTAGATGTGGGGAGGAAGTTCTTCACCATGAGAGTGGTGAAGCCCTGGAATGGGTTATCCAGGGAGGTGGTTAAGCCCCCATCCCTGGAAGTGTTTAAGACCAGGCTGGACGAGGCTCTGGCCAGCGTGATCTAGTGTGAGGTGTCCCTGCCCATGGCAGGGAGGTTGGAACTAGCTGATCCTTGTGGTCCCTTCCAACCCTGACTGACACTATGATACTATGATTCTATATTTACAAAAGGCAAATAGCCAATTTTCAAGCATCTATGCTTATGGAGGAAAAATTCTACTGCTTAGGTACCTCTACTCACAGAAGTAGTTGTGAATGAAGAAATAATTCCCTGTTTTGTGGAATTACTTTTCCTCTGAGTAATTTTTTTTTTTTTTTTTAGTGACAAGCATAATCTCATAGTGAATGATTTACCTCATCTCACCACTAAGGACTGTCTTTTAAGGCACTACATTATCTTCCTCTGGTCACAGACTAGAATATGCAGTGGTGTGTAGCACAGGGTTTATTTTTTCTGTTTTTAGGTCCTGGATAGCTGATTAGAAGATTAGTGAATGTTGTGTAAAAGTTTTCAAGCAATCAATTGTGTTTAGATCTGTAAAACTTCAAACAGCATTTGTCAAGATAGTAGTACAGTTACTCTATAGCTATCTCTATTGCAACCATGACTGTTAATACTGTAAAATGACTATCCCTGCTCCAAATACTCAGAGGTGAGGAACTGTGCAAAAGAGAATGTCAGATTGAAATAAGGATGATTAGGCAATAAAATTATAACTGAACAGAAGTACTAGCATGATATGTAAGAAGAGAACAAAAAATAGAACAATATCTGGCCATATGTTTTCAGTTTTCCTCTTGAAGAAAGATAATATTACTCCCTATAAATATTGTCTTGGACACCTTCCAACCAAACACACTGGTACTAATGAAACTCAGAAATTTTTGAGAGATACATTTCTTCAAGATTTAAAGGAGGGATGATGACTGACTGAAATTTTTCTTGTTTACTTTAGCTATGTTTCATCACAACCTACCTGGAGGTAGTAGGGCATGTGACAGCAAATAGAGTACTTGACTACTACAAAGGGTTATTTGGGGACATACTGGCATTCATACACCATGAAAGGCAACTCCTGAAAGATGATTGTTTCTGGTTTTGCTGGAAAGCAGAATAATCGATGTTCTGATCCAAAATGCAGTTCTTTAACACAGAGAAGGAGAATATAAGCCCTTAAAGACAGAGCAACATGGAAGCAGACTGCATGATTCATTTTTTTTCCAAATAACCTTTATATCCCACTGGCATTGAAAGGTATAGTTGCCTAGTGCTACAGAAAATTAAGATCAACTTTCTGAACTTGTTTTGTTTTGGTTCTGTTTGTTTGTTTGTTTGTTTGTTGGTTTGGGGTGGGGGTGGGGCAGTGTTTGACCAGACAATGGCTTCACTGGGGAGGTATGGCCAAAGTAAAAAGATGATTAGGTAGGTGCAGAATTGATGAAATAACTACACCAAGGTCATAGGAAAGTGGGACAAAACACTGTTTTATTATTTATTTTATCACACACTCCTTTTTTCCCCTCTCGTGCTTTGTATCACACTTGCTAAAGAAAAGTTGGACTTCGGTGTGAAAAGTCCTTGAAAAGAAAAAAACACACCTTTCTTTCTGTCTTTAAAATATTACTTATTTGAAACACATTAATTCAAAAGGCATGCTATTTTTAAAGTGTTCCCATTGTAACATAATAAAAAGTTTAGATCTAATTCAGTCCTGATCTGGAACATGCTCTTGCCAGCTTAAGGGCTAAATTTTATCCTCTGCTTCAACATCAGCTGTAGAGTTGGCTCTATATCTGTATTATCCCAGAACAGGACAGATACTGGGACATTTATTAAGAAATAACCCAAGAAGAGAAAGAAGCAATTACAGACAAAAGTCAAATATTAATAACATGATGATGGTTCAGTTTGCAGTCACAGTATGGTATAGGAACTAAATGAGCAAAGTCCAGACACTTGAAATGTAGTAAAGCTCTTTCAACAGGGGAAAAAAAAATCTTTTCTTCTAGATAAATTCAAAGAAGGGTGGAGTGTCTTTCAAGAAAAAAGTTAGACTGGAAATTGGCTTTTCCGGAGAGAAGCCTCTTTTTGTTAGATACGCACACCCATAGCTTTTTTTGCAAATACATGCAAATTGAAGGCATTGAAGATCTGGGATCTCTACCAATCTACTCATAAAGCTTTGTGTTTTCTTTACACAGAGAATGCTGGTTCTAGATAAATCTTGTTCAACTGATATTCAGCATACATTTAATAGACACTGAAAATCATAGCTTTTTTATACTAGAAGGTTATAAAATTATTCTAAGGTTTAAGTTGAGTGACTTTCATATTGGTATACTTATACCGATCTTTATATTAGTTAGTTGCTGTTCCATTTGGAAAGGAAAGACATTTTACCAACACATAGCTGGATCAATTGGGACCAATGCTAGGCTCTTCAGTGATAAAAGCAATTAAAGAAATGCTAGAATCCTAAAAGCAAACCTACAACTTATTAAAAGAATTTTGATGTTAAAGCTTTCAAGCTTGAACTGTGTTATAGTTTGAAGCTGATGCTTTAGCCAAGTGTCTTAATTATAAACAAGAATAGGAAAAATCCAGAGACTTTGAGTAGAAAATAGGAAAAGGTAGATAAAGTTAGCCATTGGATACAGAATAATAATAACAATATGTCTATATCATTCCATTGGCTTGCTGATTAGGATAAAATTTCCTGCACAGATTGTTCTGTCTCCTTTTTGCTTCCTCTCTCTGCGATTCTGTCTGAACTGACTTGTATTGTGTCTCTGAATGTACCAGGGAAAGGAGGGTGGACAAGGTTGTTAATAGCCTTCTGGGCTGCCCAGGGCATGTGTGGAACAATCCAAGCGGCTCCACATATTTTTTTTTCCTGAATTGTAAATATGTGTAAATATATTTTGTACATATTCATCACATTTTATGCTTCTAGATTTTTAGCTTACCTTACTTATGGGTGCCAAATAGAGACTGTCCTGTGTTAATACAGCCCGCTCTCACCCACACAGATGGGAGAGAAAGTAACACAAAAAAACCTCTGGGTTGAGATAAAGGGTTGAGAAAGAGAGTTGTACTGGCAACGATCCAATGCCTATTTGCAGAAAAGCACAGCAACATGCACATGCAGTGGCAGATACCAGTGACCTCCCCTCACCCCCTGACTCACAGCCTACACAGCAGAGGAAACCAACACCCCAAAACTGCAGCCTGGAAGCAGCAACTGGAACTTCAAGCCCCATAATACTGTGCTCAAGCTAGCACTTTCATTTTGAAGCTGGTACACACGCTGATAAAAAGCAACATTAATTTTGTCTGGAAAAATCTCAACAAACAGCATTGATCTTCTTTCTTTAGGTAACAGATTAGTACTTATTCTGTAGAATTACTACTGATTTGTTTGTTGCCTCCTAAATTATAAAAAGGCATTCATACATGAGGAATAAAATAATATTTTTGCACAATCTTCTTCAGAGAGTTGCCTGACACTTTCACATGAATCATGCACCTGCAATGTTTCTGCTAACCATCATTACAATTGCTGAAAAGCTTAAGGGAAGAGCTTGCCAACATTTTCCTTTTTTAAAGTGTGTTCTCTTTCTGCACCACTAGCTGAAAGGTATGTGTGGGCGGGATAGAGATAGAGTAAGACTTTTTTTTTGTACTTGAGTTACAAAGAATTTTATGTACTTTTGTTCATCTGTGTATTAGCTTGTGCAAGCAGATACTGAAACAACACTTACACAGCCAAGCCTAAACAACACAGAATAAACCAAACAATTACTTCACTTATGACCATTTCAGTGTTAAATTTGGTGTCTAACTTCAACTTTTTTTTTTTTATTTACAGGAATCTTATTTCCCATCAAATACCTGAAGTATACCTATTCCTCCTCATAAAAATTTTATCTATTCTCCTTATATATAGCTGTTGATTAACAAAAGATGAATAAAAGTTTGAAGGCCATCTTTTAAATATTTTCAGGGATAGTGACTCCACCACTTCCCTGGGCAGCAAGTTTTAATGCTTGACAATATTTTTGGTGAAGAATTTTTTCCCAATATCCAACCTAAACCTCCCCTGGCATAACTTGACACTATTTCCTCTTGTCCTATCACTTGTGACTTGGTAGAAGAGACCATCACCCATAAAAACAGACAAAGCTCCAAAACTTTTGATAGCAATAGTGAGCATTGTCTTTAGAGACATTTAAATTTCAGAGCAACAAATCCAAATAGACAACTTGAACCAGTTTCTTCTTTTTTCACCTAATTGAGAAAAACTGCAGGCATAATAAATGCTGACTGTGGAGTCAACTGTATCTATACTGTACGCCAGACTCCCACCAATCATTTAGTCTCTTTCATGTATTAAGAAAATGCCTTTAAAACACCATTCTGCTGAAATAATGTAATGGTATTCAGCAGTTTCTAGGCAAAAGTGACAGCAGCATTCAGAATACTTAGTGGGAAAAAAATAAATCTTAATACGTCAAAGCATTTTCACTTCACTAATGCAGAAGCATAAAAAAACAGTCTGATACCTTAAACAAGACAAAGTTCACATGTCATGTCTTGTGTCTTATAACAAGAAATGTGGTCCTAGCAAGACAGTTGGCCTGTTTGAGGATTTGATTCCTCAGTGTGGGTTATTTATGTTGTTGTATTTTATATTTCCATCTTTTACCAGAACAAGGGTATAAGAAATGTTTTCAAGGCATTATACAATAAACCAGGTTGGAAGAGACCCTCAAGATCATCGCGTCCACCCTACCAACCAATCCAACCCACCTAAACAACTAGACCATGGCACCAAGCACCCCATCAAGTCTCCTCCTGAACACCTCCAACAATGGTGACTCCACCACCTCCACGGGCAGCCGATTCCAATGGGCAATCACTCTATCTGTATAGAACTTCCTCCTAACATCCAGTCTAAACCTCCCCTGGCACAGATTGAGACTGTGTTCTCTTGTTCTGGTACTGGCTGCCTGGGAGAAGAGACCAACCTCTGCCTGGCTACAACCTCCCTTCAGGTAGTTGTAGAGAGCAATACGGTCACCCCTCAGTCTCCTCTTCTCCAGGCTAAGCAACCCCAGCTCCCTCAGTCTCTCCTCATAGGGCTTGTGTTCCAAACCTCTCACCAACTTTGTTGCCCTTCTCTGGACACGTTCCAGCAAGTCAACATCCTTCCTAAACTGAGGGGCCCAGAACTGGACACAGTATTCAAGGTGTGGCCTAACCAGTGCAGTGTACAGGGGCAGAATCACCTCCCTATGCCATGACATATCCATCTGACAAAGACCAGGGCTTAACATCACAGCCATTAAATGGTACCTTACAGTCCAGGCCCTTAGCCTAATTTCAATGACCACAGTTCAGGCTCAAACAGGGTATAAACTAAGCCACTCTGGCAAAGGGGGATGGTTTTGAGTCAGTTCCCTCTGAGCAGGTGGGTGGTGTAGTCACGAGCTATTTGAACATCATCCAAGGATACTTCCATAGACTGAATTAGCCCCCACTGCCCACCCTCCATCTTCAGTGGATGAATATTTCTTCATATATTCATGCCTAGTTACAACAATCTCTTTAGTTACAAACATCACTGGATTACAGGGGAAGTGCAAGAGTAGTTTAAGTAGTCTCTACCACCATTTTTCAAAAAATCTTGTGAACTTCAAAATGTTTTACTCTGCATTGTCACTGAAGTACTTTATTTTACTGAGGAAAGGAAAAGGAAAGGAAAGGAAAGGAAAGGAAAGGAAAGGAAAGGAAAGGAAAGGAAAGGAAAGGAAAGGAAAGGAAAGGAAAGGAAAGGAAAGGAAAGGAAAGGAAAGGAAAGGAAAGGAAAGGAAAGGAAAGGAAAGGAAAGGAAAGGAAAGGAAAGGAAAGGAAAGGAAAGGAAAGGAAAGGAAAGGAAAGGAAAGGAAAGGAAAGGAAAGGAAAGGAAAGGAAAGGAAAGGAAAGGAAAGGAAAGGAAAGGAAAGGAAAGGAAAGGAAAGGAAAGGAAAGGAAAGGAAAGGAAAGGAAAGGAAAGGAAAGGAAAGGAAAGGAAGGAAAGGAAAGGAAAGGAAAGGAAAGGAAAGGAAAGGAAAGGAAAGGAAAGGAAAGGAAAGGAAAGGAAAGGAAAGGAAAGGAAAGGAAAGGAAAGGAAAGGAAAGGAAAGGAAAGGAAAGGAAAGGAAAGGAAAGGAAAGGAAAGGAAAGAAAAGGAAAGGAAAGGAAAGGAAAGGAAAAAAGAAAGAAAGAAAAGGAAAGAAAAAAAGAAAAAAAGAAAAGAAAAGAAAAGAAAAGAAAAGAAAAGAAAAGAAAAGAAAAGAAAAAAAAGAAAAGAAAAGAAAAGAAAAGAAAAGAAAAGAAAAGAAAAGAAAAGAAAAGAAAAGAAAAGAAAAGAAAAGAAAAGAAAAGAAAAGAAAAGAAAAGAAAAGAAAAAGAAAAGAAAAGAAAAGAAAAGAAAAGAAAAGAAAAGAAAAGAAAAGAGAAAAGAAAAGAGAAAAGAAAAGAAAAGAAAAGAAAAGAAAAGAAAAGAAAAGAAAAGAAAAAAAAGAAAAGAAAAGAAAAGAAAAGAAAAGAAAAGAAAAGAAAAGAAAAGAAAAGAAAAGAAAAGAAAAGAAAAGAAAAGAAAAGAAAAGAAAAGAAAAGAAAAGAAAAGAAAAGAAAAGAAAAGAAAAGAAAAGAAAAGGTAACAACAGAACTGATTTTTTTTTACATTTCAACAAGCATAGGAAATGCACTTCATCTTTCAAATTCATAATTTGAACTGCAAGACCTGTTTGAATGCTCTGTAGTCTGAACGAAATACCATGCAATACAATGAAAATGAACCAAAGGAGAACTCTGAGAATAAACAGAACACTCCAATTTCTCAAAGTGACACATGCTTGGAGAAAGCAAATAAAAACTTTGTTCAAGAGCAGCGCCAGCTTTAAGTTCCCCTTATCTGCCACAATTTTTTTCTTCTTCTCTGCAGGAGTGGCTTGCTTCTTCCAACACATCATTTATCAGATGCTTTCATTAACTAGTCTTGACAATTAATTTCTCACATGCTAAATGATTTGCTTATTCCACTGAATTAAATGTAAGACTAGTGAGGTTAACAAATGTCTAAACATGTCTGGTTTTCATACTGAAATATTTCTTTCCTTAGGTTCATGATCAGTCTTCACACTTTTTGGAAGGCCCAATCCCAAGACTTCCAAGGGTTCATCAACCCATATGTCTTCTAAGAGATGCAGGACCTTAAGCAGAGTCCTCCTACTTATCCTTTATTGACTGCCTCAGACTTTTGCACCCTTGTGCACTTGAGTGCACTCTTGCACTCAAGGAACACAAAGTTCTACCAAACTAAGCCAAAGCCATGTGTTTGTCTTAATTGTGACAGGCTGGTTTGTTACCTTCTCCATCCATGGCCTGAGTGAATGGCGATGGTAAGAAGTATACCAAATTTGTAATTTAAGATTGAAAAATTTAGAGGCAGAAATCTTAAGTGGAAACTGTTTAACAGTGTAGCTAGTTACGTGTGGTGCCACAGAGAAAGTAACTGTGGTATAAATACTAGAGGCAATTTTGCAGTGAATGGTTAATGACCACAGACAAAGCTGAACAACTGTGTCAGAGAGGTAGGGAGGACCTTGCTCCATACCAGAAACTTTAACATGGGTCCAGGGACCTTTTAACAGTTATGACTCTCTGCTTCCTTGTGGGTATGCATTTCAGCTTTTATCCCATAGACTAATGGGAATGACTCAAACAGTGGATTTAATACTATGAAATTATGAATACCTATTAGTCAAAAGAGTAAAGAACAGATTTTTTTGCCTTGCTGTCTCAGTGGTGAAATATATTTCTGTGCTTACATTCTCCTCAATGACTTTAAACATGCAAAAATTAGCCTTTCATCTGGTACTACTCTGTGCCAAGAGCAGGAGAAATTTTTTAATAGATAAATAATGCATTCCTCGACAATGAGCACTAATGACTGCAAACACATAAAGAAATTAGGCTTAATTAGTGCTCTGTACAAGTCATTACCATTTTAAAACTGTGCGAAAGATGCGACTTAAATAATTCACTCATATACTAGCTGTCCATTAGTGATTGCATCAGATAACTGCTTGCACTGGGAAGGCTGAGATCAGTGTGCTGCTGGCAGCAGCTCAGCCAGGGTGCAGGTTTGTCTGGGTTGTCTCGGGTCAAAGAGCACAGAACAGACTCAAAATGCAGCATCTTGCTAAACAAAGTATTTAAGCACAGATTTTTTCCTCCCCTTGGTAGGCATCAGGCTATGAAAAATTCTGTGAAACCACAAGTTTGGGCTCCTTTCTTATTATGTTTGTCCCCATCAGTGACCCAGGCAGATACACTGAAGCTTTGAGGATAGTAGAGAATGTTATGAAAGGAAGAAATGATAACATGCTGGCTTAAAATAAACTTCTTCCCTTGGCAGAAGTAGACGTGTTTGTGTGCCTTGATCTCTACAATTCAGCCTGTTGTACTGCTGCAATCTCACTCTTGCTGGTGGTTAAAGATCACAAGTCAATCAGAAACACCTTTTAACTTTTTTCTGCCACTGATGCCGCAGTGATGATTGACAGAAATGTGGATTGGACAGATGGGGCAGTAACCTCCTATACTGCTCTGCCTAAATTCAAGCAATTTATCTGCCATAGCTTCCTGTGACTGTAATTACTAATGGTATATAGGGCTTGAGGATCACCCAGAAGTTCAAAATATTGATCCCAATATGCCCAGCTGATTATTTTTCCATCACTATGTGGTGCAACAGGATAAAAATTATTTGGTTTTCTAAGCTGTATAATGTAAACAATAAAAAAACAAAGTCAATCTGCAAAATGTAAGACTAGATGGCCTACTCCTTACAGGCCGACTTCATAATTGTTGCACTGTTTTGCCATGGTGATTACCAAATTCAAGAACTTCCTTCAGTACACAGTTTGAAAGGGCCAACACAGAAGGTCTGGTTTTGCAATAATATGTTTAATGTAATAAATAAAAATCCAAGATCATATGTCAGAGAGAGAATTAGGGTTTTATTATTACTATTATTATTGGGTTTGGTGCTTGGACATTACCAAAAATAACAACATAGAACCAGAAACTGTCAATGAAAATTGAAACAAGGCAGAGAAGGATTTCTAGAGGCTATGCCAAAGAAACAGTTGGAGAGAGAAGGGAATGAAAAGCAGAAGATGCTGTAATAGGCACCAGCAGAGAGTAATGTTTAAATAGAGACTGTTTCTGATGGTACTAAGACAGATGACAGGCCCAGATGGATAAAGGTACATTCTGTGGTTTGGTGTATTTGGATTGGTTGAGCTGGAGTTAATTCTCCCCAGAGTGTCTTTCAAGTGCTGTTTTGCAGTGATGTAGCTGGGTGTTGATAACATAACTGTTTTGGCTACTGCTGAGCTGAGCACCCAGGCTGTGACTTTCTGACATTTCTTCCACAGCAGTCATCTGAGGGGTGGACAGGACTTTGGGAGGGGACATAGCTAGGCTAGCTGACCCAAACTGATCAAAGGAGTATTCCATGCCATATGACATCATCTCAGATATAAAACATGAGAGAAAGATGGAAGAGGGCATTAATTGGTAGTGTCTGTCCTCAGGAGCAACCACTACATGAAGCCCTGCTTCCCGGAGAGTGACTGAACATTGTCTGCTGATGGGAAGTAGAGAATAGCATATTTTTTTGCACTTGCCTCTGCTTGTGGCCTTCGCTTTTGATATTCATCCCATTAAATTGCTTCTGTCTTGATTCACAAGGCTTTGGTTATATTTTCCCTCTCCCCTATCCATCTAAGAAGGGGAGTGATACAGTGGCTTTGGTAGGCATCTGGCCCCAGCCGGAGCCAAACCACTACATTTGATGAAGAGGAATGAGTTAATCCATTACAACGCAAGCTATTCTCATCTATAAATCTATGACCACATGAAATGGCCCTTGGAGCAAGATCTTCAGAATGAAAAAAGTGCCTATCAATGAATGAAGGAAATATGTGATGGATTTCTAAATACATGCCAGCTGGCTTCCTTGTTTCTCATATTTAGGCTATTACCACACTGATGTTTTCTTCAGTGCTACTTTTAGAGCCTGGTGTTAATGCATCCATATATGGAGAAGTTAGTGAGAAGGATAAAGAGAGAAAATAAGTGAGGGTGTATGTGAGATCAGAACACCTAGGTATCTAAGGCAAACTAGAAGGTGACAGAAGAATAGTTAGGAAATTTGTAGGTCTACAACAAGAGAGAAAAATGACCAGAAGTGTGGAGGAAAGGAAAGGTAGACAAGTTGAGAAGACACAAAAAGGCCCAGATAATACTGGGGATGTGTTTTGCAAAAAGAGCTGTGAGGCCAGGGAAGGAGGGTCCAAGGTTACAGGGTGCAGGAGCTGTTGTGTCACACTGCTAGGCTGGGAGAGCTTTGGATCCCAGGGGGCAGCAGGGCTGAAAGAGTGATGGACTAGTCACAGCATTTCAATCTCTGATATTCTAAAGTGTTAACTTTTTATAGAGATATCTATATTATAGAATCTCAAAATTATAGAATGGTAGGTGTTGGAAGTGACTTCTGGAGATCATATAGGTCAACTCCTCTGCTAAATCATGCTTGCCTAGATCAGGTTTCACAGGACAACATCCAGGCAAGTTTTGAAAGCTTCCAGAGGAGGAGACTCCACCACTTCTCTGCGCAGCCTGTTGCAGTGCTCTATCACCCTTAAAGTATAAATGTTTTTCCTAATGTTTATGTGGAGCTTCCTGTTTCTAGTCTGTCCTCATTGCTCCTTGTCTTATTACTGAGCATCACTGAAAAGAGACTGCTTGACTCCCATGCTTTAGAGATTTGTAAACATTGGTAAGATCCTCTTTCAATGTTCTCTAGCACCTGGTCTCAGCCTTTAGATGTAAGAGAGATGTGTGAGAGACTAAAGCTTGTCTCTCCTGGTGTGACTCAACAAAGATAAAATCATTTGCTGCTTGCCCAGACAATAGCTGATGTGTGTTGGGCAGAGCCACTGGAAGGACTCTTGGAAGGTGCAAAGATAACATTGCTCACTGGACTGCAGCTGGCCTACAACAATGGCCCAAGGACCCAGCATTCACACCTTCAGGACAAGACCATTTCCAGCCATCAGATAGCCCAGGAAGGGAGGATGATGAGACAATGGATTCACCACCTGTTTCCTGATGTGTAAAGAGTGTGTGGGTAGGTAGATGGAGAAGGAGGAAGCAGAGGCCTCCCCCACTCCATCCAGACGGCTGCCCAAACTCACATGAGTACACAGAAATATTTCCTGGGGAATGATACCTAAAGATGATTTCCCAGAACGATATCCTGGGGAACAACACCTGGACACTTGCCTAAGGACTAAAAAACTGTTTAAAAGACTGGAGCAACTACTGTCTTAGAGGAAGAAAATTGGAGAAGCAAAATGCAGAAGAAAGCAGACAGCACCACACGCTGGAAACATCACCATGGGGCAACACAACGGATCTTGGACTCTGAAAACCCTCTCTCCGTGCCCTAAGTTCTGCCTGCTGCAACTCATAGAGCTGAAGAAGCTGCTCAGAGGACCTCATCCCTTCTACAGCCAAAGCCTCAGCACCCTTCCTCTACAGACCCAACATCTCCTGCAGCACGTTTCCTCCACAGACTCAAACTGTCTTGGGGGTGAGGGGTGTGGTAATATAATTCCTTTCCTCTTCTCTCTCTCTCTCTCTATTTTCTCGCTCTCTCCTTTCTGATCCATCCACTTTATTTGTGTAATAAATAGTCTAGCTGTTGATATTTTGGCCTCGTTTGTGCCTCTCATTTCACAACATGGGAATATTCATAAGAACTGAGTCTCTTTCCCTCTCCGGACCGAGACAAGATGCTCCTGTCCCCTAACCATCTTTGAAGCCCTCCACTGGACTATCTTCAGGAATTCCTTGTTCCGCTTGAACTGGTGAGCCCAGAAATGCACACAGTACTCCAGACAGGACCTCATCAGGGCAGAGTAGAAGGGGAGGATAACCTCCCCTGACCTGCTGGTCACACTCCTGCCTTTTCTAAAGACTGGAGAAACATTGACTTTCCTCTAGTCCTCGGTCATCTCTCCTTCATGACCTTTCAAAAATGATGGAGAGTAAGTGCTTCAATCAACACTCTCTGCACTTGTGGGTGCATCTCATTGGTGCCTGTGTATTTGCGGATGTCCAATTTACCTAAATGATCTCTAACCCAGTGCTCCTGGACCAAGGTAGAGTATTCCTTCCCCCAGACTTTTTCTTGCCTCCAGGGACTGGGATTCCATACCTTAGCAGTAAAGACTGAAGCAAAGACAGCATTCAGTAACTCTTCTTCTGCATCCTAAATCACCAGGGCATCCACCTCATTCAGCAGTGGCCCCACATTTTCCCTAGTCTTCCTTTTCCTACTCTTGCACTTTGAAGCAACGTGTTATCTTTTAGACTCTTTGCTAGATTTAGTAATATGTATACATTATTATTGTTGAGAAGTATTAGACACACCCTTGAGAGATGATAATTCTAGTGAAGTTTAGAAAATGAAAGTTGAAGATAAAACTCAGACAGGGTGACCTTCTGTGGTGCTCAAAATACAAAGCCATGTGCAGCAAGTAGACTCAGGCCTGTCATTCTATGCACACAGGGTAATACAGAACCAGCACAGACAAGTAGTTAGAGGAAAATACTTTTCACTGTATTTAATAGAAATATTTCAAAATGGAGGGGTTCATAGTTCACAAACATAAGTCAAAATTTGCAATGCACTAGAAGCAGACAAGCAGTACCATCGAATATATATGTAGTATGTAGTTTTAGAGAGATTTAAGTACCAGATAAAAAAACTGTTCTTACTGTGATGTAATTTATGAAACTTCTGCAGGCAAATCCTTCCTGTGGTCCTGGATGTTTCCAATTGCATGAGTAATATGATTTTTGTTTGCTTAATACATTACATCAAAAAAAGAACTGCTGCTGAAATAAAGCAGTTCACATTCTTAAGTATTTTCCTATGGTTTCATTTATTTCATTTCATATTTCCTCATGGTTTCATTTATTTTCATTTCTAAAATTAATACAGACTACACTCTGGGATTATTTGAGTACCTTATCATTAGATTTTGCAAGAGGTAATATGAAACAGTTAAGTATGTCTCAGAATGCATTCATGGAGACAATTCAAGGTCAGGCTTGCTGGGGCTCTGAGCAATTTGGTCTAGCAGGGAATGTCTCTGCTTGGGCTGGATGACTTCTAGAGGTCACTTCCCATCACTGCATCCCATGACTCCATGATTCTAGGAATTTGACTAAACTATTAGTTTGAAATTGAAGAGGAATAAAAAATTATGTATGTAGAACTTTATGCATTCAGAAATCTTTTGTAAAATTTGTCAGATACTTTGACTAGGAGAAAGTGACTGCAGTTCAATAAGGCCAGAGCAGCAAACAGAGAAACATTCAAAACCAGTCTTAAAAATGCCTTTTTGCATGTGTATTTTCATGTGCTTAAGTTTCTTGTTAGAACAAGCCCAGTGTAATCACAAGCAAAAGACAATAGCTCTCTGCAAATGCTTGAATCTTCAAGGAGTGCTGACCCTTCAGTGCTGCGTTGAGGGTTGGACTGGATGATCTTCGAAGTTTCTTCCAACCAGGTATATTCTGTGATTCTGTGATTCTGATTTCCATCCAGGGAAAGGCTAACACATGTCAAGTCTAACAGGTATCTAAAATAGAGTACAGCAGGCTTTGGTCTATATTAGTAATTATATATTTGTTTCCATTTAGGTAACATCTAGTTTTAAATTAATTACTTGATTTATAACTCGCCAAGTGTAAAGCATGTGCTTTGCAGATTCAGTATCTCAGGACCTCAACAATAAATATCCTTTACTAACATTTTAAAGTTTATATATAGCAAACACAAACCCTGGTCCAAGATATTTGCTTCAATACAGAGAACAAATGGGGAAAAAATGAGATTGTATTTTGGGATTTTTTGCCTTACTTATGGCTAATACTTCAGAAAAACACTTATCTTAGAATCTACTGCACTGTTAGATACAAAATCTAACATTTAGTTGAGTATGACAGACCATTTTTGGTGGTGACATGGACAGTGGCATTGAGTGAAGAGCGAAGCCTCAGCAAATTTGCTGATGACACAAAGCTGTGTGGTGTGGCAGACAACACTGGAGGGAGGGGATGCCATCCAGAGGAACCTTGACAGGCTGGAGAGGTTGGTCCATGACAATCTCATGAAGTTCAACAAGACCAAATGCAAGGTCCTGCATCTGGGTCGGGGCAATCCCAAGCACTGATATAGGCTGGGCAGCAACTGGCTTGAGAGGAGCCCTGAATAAAAGGACTTGGGGGTGCTGGTGGATGAGAAGCTCAACATGAGCCAGCAGTGTGCACTTGCAGCCCAGAAAGCCAATCACATGCTCAGCTGCATCAAGAGAAGCATAGCCAACAGGTTGAGGGAGGTGATTCTCCCCCTCTACTCTGCTCTGGTGAAACCCCATCTGGACTACTGCATCCAGTTCTGAAGACCCTATTACAAGCAGGATCTGGACATGCTGGAGTGTGTCCAGAGAAGGGCCATGAGGGCTGGAGCATCTCTCCTATGAGGACAGACTGAAAGAGTTGGGGCTGTTCAGTCTGGAGAAGAGTCTGAGGAGACCTTATTGTGGCCTTCCAATATTTGAAGGAGGCCTACAAGAAAGCTGGTGAGGGCCGTTTTAGGGTGTCAGGTAGTGATAGGTTGTTGGGGAGCGGCGAGGGAAGACGGCAGCAATCAATGTGATTGATAAGCACGCTTCAACTTTATTGCCCGGATACACAGCTTATATAGCATCTCAGTTAAATATGCACAAGCATCACTATTCTATTGGTCTCTGACTGAAGGCAACATTATAATATCCAGCCCACCTGCAATTAGGTCTGTGTACAACATCAAAGGCTCTGTGTACATTCTTAGAAAACTCCCTTCTCAGTAGCTCTTCCTTTCCCATCCAGTTATCTTGCAAACACACAGCTATGAGAACAGCTGCAAGGCCATAGTGACCTCACTGCCTCAGCATGCCAGCTAACTTATGGGCAGTAAACAACAAGATGGAGTACGGCCTACACATTCTGCTCGAGTAGCTGTTCCACAGAGTCATGTCCCTTAGATTTAAGCCATTCTCCAACAATTCCCCCTTTTTCTTTTGTACAAGAAAAGCTCAAGATGTTACCTCACTTACACTTCGCATAATACATCCATATGCAATATGCAAAACAAGCAATATCAACAAACAATACCAATCCAGTGTAAACCTTCCTTAAACAGACCTAATAACCAGGGAGATATATTTCCAAACCAAGATTGAAACCATCAAAAGGATTTACATTTTTAACAATTGATTATGATTTTCTAACCAAACAATCCTTTTATAAATTGATTGACTGTGATCAGACAAATTAAAACAACACATGCCTTCAAAATCCTCACAGCCATGACCATTAGCTAAAAGCAAAAAATCAACAGCAGCTCTATTCTGTAAATATGCATGCCTTAAACTATTTTGATCTAAAAGCAATTGATTTAAAATATCAGTAGTAACATTAGCTTGTTTAACTGACCAACAAGCCAATTTCTCAATTTGCGTTAAAGCCTGCTTAGCAGCAAGACCAGGAATAAAGAGAGAAGCCAAGATATTTACTGTAGCTGACCATAAAGCTATATAATTTATAGATTATTGGTCAAGCTACTACTAACAGGCGAGGTTGTTGATGCAGGTGCGTGTCCTGTTATTCCCAGATAACTCTCTGTGTTTATAGCTACCAGTGTCCTGCTTTTGTTACATGCTGCAGGCACAGCACTGTTTTGCTACACTGCTAGCAACTCTTGCACTTATGCTGAGCATGGCCTACCACCATGTCAGGCGCTAAGCCTACACTGCCAGATTGCTCACGCTGCTCGTGCTGGCATTGCCACAATTCCCCCTTTTTGGTTTTGTGAGCAATCTGCTCATGGGAGTTGTTCTCATCCCATACAAGATACAACTTACAAACACAGAAGCAAGCGAGTTAAAGCTAAGCTGTATAGCAAAAGCAAAAGTTCTATAACACAGCATGTCTAACAAACTGATGTAACCCATACAAGGCACAATGCTTAAGTTGAGCTAGTTAGAATGTTCTAAAAGAGCTGGCATAATACATGGTCAAAGATAACAGACATTGTAAAGAAGAACTCAGATCTTAATAGTTCCGATCTTGACATTTCACTCTTCTTATTGACAGAGAAGACTTGGTTATGCCTGAACACAATGCACACAGAGATTAAGACACAAATGCAATCCTTAGCACTGTCTTTTACAATCTCCTTTAGTGGTATGTTGCATCGTTATTTTTCTCTAGGATGGTCAAAAATCATAAATTGTTTAATGGTAGCAAGATTTCTTTCATCTGTAAAGGTAGATCTGGCCAGGCTCTAGCTTCACAGACAGAAAACTTGCAGGCAAACCAGCAAGAGCAAAAAGGCTTCATTGCTTTGCCCAATAGAAAATTACACATAAAAATGTGTTTTTGCTCATCCTAGTAATACTGATCTCCTAATGTACACACAACAGTTAAACACTAGAATAGAATACAATAGCAGTCATGACACTCAGTTATAAGTTAAATGCTTTCTGTTGTTGACATCTTAGATTATCGTGACAGTCGCTGAGGTCAGTGCTAAGCAGGTTTGCTGACTGACATTTTCATGACAGTTGTGTCGTGTTCGTGTGTCATGTGGTGAGAGGGTTGCAACACTTTGCAAAGTTGATGTTTCTAAGTGTTCACATGAACTATCTCTTGTTAGTACCATTAAAAAACTCTTTTTTTTTTTTTTTGCTTTTTAACTCTCTTTTTTTTTTTTTTTTTTTTTTTTTTTTTCCTATGGGGTATTCTCTCTTTTCCCCCTTTTTTTTTTTTTTTCTCTTTTTTTTTTCTTTTTTTTTTTTTTTTTTTTTCTTTTTTTTCCCTTTTTTTTTTTTTTTCCCTTTTTTTTCTTTTTTTTCTTTTTTGGCATTCATGTGTGTGTTGTTGTCTCCAACCTAAAATGAAAATAAATTTTGAGTTTCCCTCTAAGTGTGTAAAAATACAGCAAACTGGTGAGACAACATATAAGTTCGTATAAACATTTTCTCTAATCACACAACAATCAACCAACCATAATATTCAGTCCTAATTCACATGGTGCTGTGGTGCTTTCTTCTGATCGATGCTTTTGTTCCCAGATTATCATAGCAGTTACGGTGATCGATGTTAGACTTCATGGGAAATGCTGTTTCCTCATAGCCTTGATTCTTCTGCACATTAGCTAAAGAATACTTTTAAAAATGAATACTTATTTGCTACAAACCTTAACTATATTACATGGAGCTCCTTTAAAATGCCGGCACACAACTAAGAAGGTTCGAACCAAAACAAATCTTACAATATAAACTCATTACTAAGTGCTTATACCTTACTACAATTACTATGTACTAAGTACCTGTAAATACCAAATGCTTATTATTCATTATGCTTACTAGCAAAACTTAACAAAACTCTAAATAACACAATTCTAAAAGACATTACAATCAAAAATAATGAAATTAACACTGTTGCTTCAAATCAGAGCAGAGCTTTGGTAGACTAGAGTCGTACCAGAAAAGAGAAGGGTGGTGGTGGGGGTGTAACTAGCAAGGTGCGCAGTAGTTGCAATTGTTGCTGCGGTAGGGTCTTAGCAACTTGCAGCCTATCATGTCTGAGAGACCACTGTTCCACCCATACTGGATTAGCTGTTTTCCATGTTAATTTGATGGTTGGTTGCTGACCAGAAGCCGCTACAGAAAAGGAACAGTAACGAGTCTTGCTCCTAGCTAACCTAAGGCATCTCAGCCCAATAGAGCAACTGAAAGGCTTAACACGTACGGTCTTACATTGATTTGCCGTCCTAAAAGCTAACTGCACTGGCTCTTTGCTAACCCAGGTTGTTTGGATACCTTTTAAACCCATGACGAGATACAATAGTGACATCAGCTCCAGCATCCACAATTAGAATCTATTGAACCAGGAATTATGAGGATGGGCACAGGGTTTGTGACCCAGAGGACCGTGCTGATGGGACTCGACAACATTTTGCGGACTCGAGAATGACCTGTTGGTAAAATGCTGAGAACCTGTTTAGCTTTTTCGTTAGCATTGTCAAATGCCAGAATAATACCACAGGAGATGCATGCACAGGAAAACCTACAGATTCTCCATCTATCACTGCATTTCTCACAATACCTTTCCACCGGCTCAGCGAGACAGTTCCCCGTCCCTCCCACCTCCCGATCCCTTACACTATTGTCCCATCGGAATTCGGTTGTAGCCTCCGTCGCAGTGATGTTTTCTGCTGACAGTGTCTGGGACGTAGGAGGCGGCGGGGGGGAGCGCAGCTGAAGCCGCTGGTGCTGGCCGCTGCCGGGCCGCCGCCGTGCCACTGCTGTGGCTGCTGCCGTGGAGGCCGCTGAGGGGGCCGCTGGGGGGGCTGCTACAGTCCGTGCTGCCGGTGTCGGTGGTGCGTCGGTCGGTGCCGCCTCGGTCGGAGCCGTCGGTGCCCGCGGGGGCCGTCGGGGCTCGCGGGAGGGGTGCGGTCGCAAGAATGCCGTAACCGCGAGCCTCCAAGCGCTCCATTTTTTCTAAGAAGGGCTGTGAAACAAGGTTGGCACTGTTTGAATTTCTCAGCGTCGGTGTTGTCTTCTTCCGAATACAAGCTGTCGTTGGCGATATTAGAGGAAGATCTTGATGAACGGGATCAAACACGCTGAAACACAAGTTTCGCTGCCTTTTTATCGCTTTCTCCCTGCTGGGGTGCTGGCAGGTATTTAGCACCTCATCCCACAGCTGGGCTGCAGTTTTGTCCCATGCTTCGGAAGTGAAAGCTTCGGTTGCTCTGGGGATAAAATCATGACTCCGGGCCCAAGCTAATAGCCCTTTCAAAATCCCAGAATCGTCAGTAATACCTCTCACGGAGAGAATAGCTAACTCTTTCAAAATGCCAGAATTATCAGTAGTACCTCTCACGGAGAGGACAGTTTGGAGAACGTTTAGCACAGCCTCTTCTGTTTCACGGAGTGCTTCGCCGTGCCTCTCCCCAGCCACTTTTGCAGCTTTATAGCAGTTTTGTCACCATATACGACCCAGTCCCACAATTTGTTTCCATATTCTCTCCAATACATCAACATTAAACACATCCTCTGACGACTTGAAAATTCCATTCTCTTTACCAAACTGCAATAAATATTCAGGACGCTTCTTTAAATCCACACCCTCTACACTGCGTTTCTCAAGGAAACTTTTAAATAAATTAAGAACTACTTCGCTTTCCATTCCTTGTGCAGCCTTTAAACCTAGAAAGCCGACAGCAGCTCTTACCCGGACGGCGAGCCAAATTCCAGCCCAGGCACGGTACGAACTCCCTACGCCAGCGTTGAGTCGCACTTTTGCCCCTCGATTCGCTGCTAATCAATGCTTGTCCCGGCTCGCCACCACTCCGACAGCAAGAAGGTCTCCGAAAGCCTCCTATTCCTCGTCGGGGGGTTCTTTCCCGTTTCCTCACTGGACCGTCCATCCCTGTTCGCAGGCGCCAGATGTTGGGGAGCGGCGAGGGAAGACGGCAGCAATCAATGTGATTGATAAGCACGCTTCAACTTTATTGCCCGGATACACAGCTTATATAGCATCTCAGTTAAATATGCACAAGCATCACTATTCTATTGGTCTCTGACTGAAGGCAACATTATAATATCCAGCCCACCTGCAATTAGGTCTGTGTACAACATCAAAGGCTCTGTGTACATTCTTAGAAAACTCCCTTCTCAGTAGCTCTTCCTTTCCCATCCAGTTATCTTGCAAACACACAGCTATGAGAACAGCTGCAAGGCCATAGTGACCTCACTGCCTCAGCATGCCAGCTAACTTATGGGCAGTAAACAACAAGATGGAGTACGGCCTACACATTCTGCTCGAGTAGCTGTTCCACAGAGTCATGTCCCTTAGATTTAAGCCATTCTCCAACAATAGGTCTAGGGGGAATGGAGAAAAATAGAAATAGGTAGACTGAGATTGGATCTTAGGAAGAAATTCTTCCCTATGAGGGTGGTGAGACACTGGAACAGGTTGTCCAGGGAGGTGGTAGAAGCCTCACTCCTGGAAATTTTTAAGGCCAGGGTGGATGTGGCTCTGGGCAATGTGATCTAGTGTGAAGTGTCCCTGTCCATGGCAGGGGTATTGGAACTAGATGATCCTTGATGTCCCTTCCAACCCTAACAATTCTATGATTACTAATATCAATAAGGCAAAAAATTGTCAAGTGCTTCCATCTTTCTCCTGCATGTACAATACAATACAATACTAGTTTAATGCCTAACCTGCTGGTAGGGTTTTTCCTATACAATACAATACAATACAATACAATACAATACAATACAATACAATACAATACAATACACCAGGTTGGAAGAGACCTTCAAGATCATCGCGTCCAACCCATCAACCAATCCAACCCACCCAACAACTAGACCATGCAGCCAAGCACCCCATCAAGTCTTCTCCTGAACACCTCCAATGAAGGTGACTCCACCACCTCCATGGGTAGCTGATTCCAATGGGCAATCACTCTCTCCGTGTAGAACTTCTTCCTAACATCCAGCCTAAACCTGCCCTGGCGCAGCGTGAGACTGTGTCCTCTTGTTCTGGTGCTGGCTGCCTGGGAGAAGAGGCCAACCTCTGCCTGGCTACAACCTCCCTTCAGGTAGTTGTAGAGAGCAATAAGGTCACCCCTCAGTCTCCTCCTCTCCAGGCTAAGCAACCCCAGTTCCCTCAGCCTTTCCTGTCTTCTAATACATCCTATATAAATGAGAAACCGATGTAGGAGCTGGTGTTTTCCAGACTGGATGCTCTATTTAACTGTTTTTGTGATGACATTTCAAGGGACTTGACAAGCTTGACAAATACTGACTGAAGTTTGGGAGTGAAATTCATATTTTGGTATGATTTACAAAGAGTAAGTACCTTGTGGGTATTAAAATCAGAATACTTACCTAAGTACTTCATTGAGGAGGTGCAATCACAAGACAGGAAAAATCAATTTTGTCATTTGGAAGGACATCCACAATGAGCATGTTGTTGAAAATGTGATGAATAGTGCAATAGTTATGACAAAGAAACATTCAACAAGAAGCACTACACATACTATTTTTTCAGTATTTCATATATGCAAAGTATCATAAATCAAGCACAAGTTACTGCCAGACAATCAAGAGAATGAAAAAGACATTAAAGAAATGCCATATGTAAATGAAACAGATTGTGTGTGGCTCTTAAACATGTGTTGAATGTAACAGGAACACTTGGTCCTGTATTGCTCACTGTATCCAATGTCACTTAAATGTGGCTGATATTTCTTACTATGTGACATACATCTTCTAATGTAATTTACTTCAAAGTGACCCTTGGGCTAGACACTTTAAAAAAGATGGGACAGATCCTGAGTAGTGAAAGGATTGTAAATTCCAGAGATTTGATAATCTGTTAAACCAGGGAATTTTATGGTTGCAGATGCTGTAAATAAGAATAAACTGAAACTATTCTTGAAGGAAAATATGAGTGGCTGATAGGACAGTCAAGCTTAAAGATAATTTGTTTCCCAAAATTGTCTGTAATAAGGATGCGCAGATATCAGCCTGTCATCTATAGCAGCTGCACAGTATATTAGTTCAAGCAGTGTAAAATTTGTTTTTAAGTATACCAGATTTTCATTAAAATTATATGACAAAAATTCCTATGTGAATCCAGGGCTGAACACAGGGGCTGAACTAAGCCCCTATCTGCAGCTTCAACTGAATTGTATACACACACACACATTTATATATAAAAATATTAGAATCTATATCAATGCTTGTAAAACATATGACATATACATCACAAAAGCAGGACCTTTGAACCTAGAAGGTAATAGATTGAGTTAATTAGAGAAATTTGAGTGTAATTTTTTATTACTAACATTACTAATTTTGGTCAGCCCGGTATCTGTTTGGTATTAGAGCCTTTCAAGACCTGGTTGCTCCACTTGTGCCAATTCTAAAGTAGTGACTGTGCCGATTCTAGCTGTTTACTCATAATTTTATTGGCAACTAAGCTCATTCCCTTTCTGTTATCCTTCCTGGAAGGTAGGAAATATTTTTTACTCATTTCTGAATGATATTAATGACAGCAGAAGCTGAGTAGGAGGACAGAATGTCTAGATAATTTTGAATTTTCTGTTTAATCTTTGTTTTGGGTTTTTTGGTGTTGTTTGTTTGTTTGTTTGCTTTTTTGGTAACCTGCTTTTGCACCCTTTAATCGCATGAGAAATACTGATTGCAGGACAGTATTAATATTAAGACCAGTTCAGGTACTAATCATGTGAGTACTTTATACTGTGTCTTTCAAATGAAATTCAATCTAGAGATACCACTCCTTTGATAGCAATATTTTCCTGCAGTTTCTTTTCCTTGTTCCTCTCTCAAGATGGGCTTTGCTAAGGCTACTACCTAGTTCAGCTACCTTGTATCAAATAATGCCACTAATAGCTATTGCATTTATTGTGCCAACAAACAGTTCAGAAAAATAAAATATTTGTTTAAAATTAACACAACCTAGCAGTGACAGATCAGAAGCAACATCAAGCACAAAAACAGTGCTTGAATTAACTACAGCTTTTGGGTTTTGTATGTGCTCTTTGAATTCTGGGACTCTTTATCATTTCATCCTAAATATCAAAGGTAAATGTGAAACATTTTTTTCTTTTCCTTTTAAAAGAGTTGCATTTTACTGAACTTAACAAAAAAAAAACCCAACACCACACTTTGCTGCTATGCTGCAAGTATTCTGGTTTAGCATGGTCTGGTGTTGTGGTAGCAGCTGATACCTCACATAATTCTTACTTGTATAGCAAACAGATTGAATGCTGTCTATTACACAGCACATTGAATATTGATCTTTAAGAAAGGAGTCCTTAGATTTTATATAATGTCTGTGTAACCATTTCCCTTTCAGATTTTGAAACTTACCATGCTCTTTAATAGCCAGCATTACCTCCCTCTTCCCAGGTTCACAAATGTCTCCAAGAGAACCACACCAACCCCTCTCCCCATCATTTGCCCAGACTGGGTTTTTATTCACATATGGTGAAACAGTATGGAGATGGGAATTCCTCCTTCAAGACAGAAAAAGCCCATTACTTTTACAGGGAGAAGTAAACACCATCACTGAGCACCTGCTTTACTGAGAGTAATGCTATGGTCCTCTGTGTTATGAAGTGGAAAGACTGTCTCACATAAGAGTGACACAGGCAGCTTTCAGGAACTGTAATTCACCTGCCTGACAGGAAGCCTTCCTTACATCTATTTTGCAAAGGGATTAGGGACAGATCCAGCATAGAAGAGGATGAGGACCCCAACATATAGTCATGTTTGTATTTGCTGTTGGCTGAGTATCCGGATCAATTTGTTGGCTTTTTATGAAAAATGAAAATTAATTTTTTGGCACAGCAAAGTACAAATAGAATTGAAGTTATCAAAGTTGTATCTCTAGAATCATAGAATCAACAAGGCTGAAAATTACCTCAGAGATCATCAAGTCCAACCTATTACCTAATACCTGACACCTCATGACTAAGTAAACCATGGCTTCAAGTGCCATGTCCAATTCCCTCTTGAACTCCTCCAGGGACAGGGATTCCACCACCTCCCTGGGCAGCACATTCCAAAGGCCAATTACTCTTTCTGTGAAGAACTTTCTCCTCACCTCAAGCCTAAACCTCCCCTGGTGCATCTTGAGACTGTGCCCTCTTGTTCTGGTGTGGGTTGCCTGGGAGAAGAGACCAATCCCCACCTGGCTACAACCTCCTTTCAGGTAGTTGTAGAGAGCAATAAGGTCTCTCCTGAGCCTCCTCTTCTCCAGGCTAAACAACCCCAACTCCCTCAGCCTCTCCTCACAGGGCTTGTGCTCGAGACCTCTCAGCAGTCTCGTTGCCCTTCTCTGGACACGTTAAAGGGTCTCAATGTCCTTCTTAAATTAAAGGGCCCAGAACTGGACACAGTACTCAAGGTGTGGCCTAACCAGTGCTGAGTACAGGGGCAGAATGACTTCCCCGCTCCTGCTGGCCATGTTATTTCTGATGCAGGCCAGGATGCCACTGGGCACACTGCTGGCTCGTGTTCAGCCATCTGTCAATCACTACCACCAGGTCCCTTTCTGCCTGGCTGCTCTCTAGCCACTCTGTCCTATAAAGCAAAATTTCACCCAATTCATAGGGCATTTTCTGTTCAAGACATCATATCTCATTGTTAAAATAACTTGTGCTTCCAGGAGTCACAAAAGAAGAACTGCAGAGATTTTAAGATTATCCAAACAGAACTCTCTCCACGTTCAGATATTATGGATCCCTAATGACAACTGTCTCCACTCTAGGCATATAATGACAAGAGGGCTTAAGTGTTGTAAACAAGGAAAAGTTTGAAATTATTTTTCTCTACTATGTCCTTTTCATTTATTTAGACACCAAGATTAAGTATCTTGGATGCTGGAAGGATGTTCTAGTGCAGGCAGGATCCAGCATAAAACAACCCAAGCCCGACCAAACCAAACCAACCAAGCCAAACCAAACAAGTTACAGCAATCTGTGGCAATCCCATAAATGGGGGCCAAGCCCACAGTTTGGACAGGAGAAAGTCTTAACACGTCAGATTGTGAGAGCAGAGACATGAAATAGCCTTTGCACTTGTAGGAAGATTTTTATTTAAATATTTCCTGTTGCACTGATTTTTTTGAAAGCAGAACACTTTACATGCTGCTTACAAAAGCTTTGTAATCCCTTGAAGTACCTTGGGCTCAAATTTTGAGTCATTCTTTCTCAGTTCTATGAGACTGTTTTGAAAGTATATACAAGTTTTTGTTTAAATGTAAATGGTGTAAACCCTTTGTTTGAAGTGATAGTAAGCATCATGTTTAAAAGCCTTAATTTTTTTTAATAAGACTCTAAGCAATGATATAGTGATATACATAGCCTACAAAAACCCAATATTGTAGCAAACAGACAACGGGGTTGGGTAATGCTTAAATGGGGTATACTCAGGGTTCCTAAGTGAGAAGCAGGTGACTTACTCAGAAATCACAGAATCACAGAATATTAGGGGTTGGAAGGGACCTTCAGAGGTCATCAAGTCCAACTCCATTGCCAAAACAGGATCACCTATGGCAGGCTGCACAAGAATGCATCCAGATGGGTTTTGTAAGTCTCCAGAGAAGGAGACTCCGCAACATCTCTGGGCAGCCTGTTCCAGTGCTCACCATAAAAAAGTGTCTCCTTGTGTTGAGGTGCAACCACCTATATTCTAGCTTGTACTCGGTTTTACCATCACAAAGAGACCATCACCTTCATCCTCACACCCACCTGTAATGGTTCCCCTTCCCCCCTGTCCATCTCTCTCATCTCTCTCCTTACCAGGAGATATGGGAGAGGACAAAGAACAGAGGGAGAGTTTTCAGTTGATTTATGCAAAATATTTTGCTCCTCTGCTACATCAATGCATATAGAACCAAAGGAAAAGGGGAAGGAATACCTGTCCAAATCCCATAACAAGTGAAAGTGCAGCCACCTGTTCAAGGACCACAAAGGCAAGAGAGCCTGAGAATCTGCTGTCCAGAGTGGTAATGCCCTACAGCCATAAATATTGTAAATGCCTTAAGTTCATGATTCTGACAGTGGGGAATATTATGTGGTTCAAACCACTACACCACCTCTCAGATATTTATAGACATTGATAAGATCCTCTCTCAGCCTTTTCTTCTCAAGGCTAAACAGCCCCAGGTCTCAGTCTTTTTTCACATGGGAGATGTTCAAGTCCCACAGTCATCCTCTTAGCTCTCTGTTGGACTCTCTCCAGCATATCCCTGTTTCTCTTGAACCTGTGAGTCTGAATCTGGACGCAGTATTCCAAGTGTGGTCTCAACAGATCAGAGTAGAGGGGGAGAAGAGCTTCCCTAGACCTGCTGGACACACTTTTCTTAATGCACCCCAGGATGCTATTAGCCCTCTTGGCTGCAAGGACATATTATTTGCTGGCCACTAGGACTCCAGGGTCATTGTTCATGGAGCTTTTTTTCCAGCAGGACGACCCCTAGTCTGTACTCATGCCTGGTGTTATTCTTCCCCAGATGCAGAAGTCTGCACTTGTCCTTATTAAATTTCATAAGGCATGCCCTCACCCAGCTCTCCAGCCTGTCCAGATATTGTTGGATGGCAGCGCAGCCTTCCAGTGTGTCAGCTACACCCCACCCAGTTTCATACCATCATCAGGCTTACTGATGATACATTCAATCCCCTCATCCAGGTCACTGATGAAGACATTGAACAAATCCGGACCCAGGACTGATCCCTGGGGAAATGGACACAGGCTTCCAAGTAGACTCTATACTGCTGATCACAATTTCCTGCTCTGTTGTTGATCCAGTTACCAATCCACCTCATGGGCCCATTGTCTCACCCACATTTCTTGAGTCTACCTATGAGGATGTTATGGGCGACAGTATCAAAAGCCTTGCCTACAAGTTGGGGAAAAGATCAACTATTAAAATCCTTCCTATTTTTCCCTTGTTGGCCACAGACAGCCACAGCTGGAAGTAGAATAACATTAAATAATCTGAACAAGTATGACTATTCTTAAATTACACTATTCTCATATTTCCCACAGGAATATTATTAAAACTTGTATAAGATTCTGATGTATCATCAGAATGGAGTCTCAAATGCTAATGTAGACACACCTTCAGAGTACTGCTGAAGTCTAAGATACTGAAAATAAGCATCTAGGAAGCTGACAGAGTTAAATTAAAGGTTTGTAGGTGTGGCTTAGCTTGCTGACCGCACCAAGTCTCTTCTTTGTGCCTACCTGGTTTCCCTTTCCCACAAGGTATGAGGAGCCTGAGGGACCTGCAGGCTATGGAGCACTAACATTTAATGCACACTGACAGAAAAAAAATGTAATATACCCACCACACTTACCAAGGGAGTCTTATCACAATGCAAAGTCACCAACCTGAATGTCAAATGAAATGTTTGTAGCTCACTACCCTGATCTCAATCAGTTTTGCTTAAGAAGTTGGTGCTTGAGGATCAGATGGAAGCTCAGGTGTTGTGCTGACCAGGACACTAGCACCTAAGAGATAGCTGCTCTTGTTCTGTTGAGGATGTGAAGTCCAAACACAGCAGTCTGTCATGCCCATATTGCTTTTTCTTTCTGACAATTTATGTGTCAAATCTCAATGTTTTCTTGGTAAAATTTCTATCAAGCTTTTTAATTGAATAAAAAAAGAGGTTAGAAAGCTTTCACAATTTAAGGATATCTTGTGGTAGCTGTTGCTATAGTTGCAGATGTTTTCATGACTAACAAATTCTTGCAGGATTTCATATGTAGAAGAAGGGAATATACCTCTACATTTCCTGTTTTTCTGTTTAAACACCATGTTTAGTGCTGCAGAGTTCTGATAAAAAGATTTTTGGACATAGTGTTGTAGACATTTTATTTGCAGAGAGTTTGTTCAAAATATGCAAGCAGTAGGTCATTAAGGAACTCAAGTCAAACTCCTTATCTTAGTGGCCCAGCTTTGCCTGCAGTAGCTTTATCTCCTAGCACTCTACACAGAGATGATTTCTTACAGCTTTGCACCCCAGGGATTTTACTTTTCTCAAGTGAGCGTTGGTTTATATTGCTCTCACAAGCAATGATGCATTTGTAATTGTGCTGCAGTCTGACTCACTGAATTCTGCTTTCTATTAATTTAGGCAGTCCTTTCACTGACCTCCCAGACAAATGTTAGGTAATTATTCTTCTTCTTGTACTGGATTTATCGTTTTCTCGCTTTAGCTTACAGAGTCTTCTTTGTTTGATGTAATATATTACTACCTTTTTGATCAGTTTTCTTATTTTGCTTAGTGACTGGAGTGGTCTTACTTAACTTGTCATTACTGGCATTGGCCCATTTTCACCAGTAGGCCTATAAAAATACAGACTTTTAATTTCCACTGTAAAACCAAAACAGCTGTTAAAACCCCCCACAATAAACAAACCCAGAAAATGAAGCTAGTCAAAAGATATTTTGCTAATTTCTTCTTTTTGAAGGTAGACTGCAAAATATGGCAATTAATTAAATATGAAATATTCTATTTATCTTGAAAATGCCTAAAAAATTAAAGCAAACAAAGTGTGTCTCAATTTGCCAGTCTTCTAGAGGAAGCAGCAGTTATAGTTCTTCTTGATCTAATAGTTTAAACAGTCACATGTTTTTTCTAGGAAACTCAGGTACCAAAAATGTTCTGCCATGAGTTAATTATCTTAAAGCTGGTTCTAAAACAACTCTTCTTCTCATTTCTGCTGGCAATGCTTCAGTTTGAACAGACCACAGGGTGTGCGCTGTTTAAAGGAAGAAATTTCAGTCTAATGAGTAGGACCATAGTGGATACAATTTTGGTTTGTGCTTCAGCAAATATTTTTAGATGATTTGTGTATGTATATACATGTCTATACACATGCCTGTACATACATATGCAGAAAATATATCTATATATGCATATTACAATATGCAAAAAGCCCCCAAATTCACATGTAAAAAATACACCTATGCAAACACATGTGTATGTAGGGATATATATATATAGATATAGATATATTAAAAAAATGATAAATATAATTTGATGCTTGTTTATGTGAAGGCAGATCAGGAAGGTTGATAGCACCCCTGTTTCCCAGGCAGAATTGCTGCAGGATCAGGGAAGCAAAGTAGAAGGGACAGGAGGTGATGTTTGCATTCACACTGGGTGCTCATAAATTACTCTTTCTAAAAGTTCAAAGAGTCACTCTTTTGTTTTGTGAAGTCAGCAAAAAATTTTTCAAATAAAGCCATGGAGTTTGCCAACAGTCCACCCTGTACTGCTGCACCAGAGCACCCTCAGTTACATCAGAGAGAATCAAGAAGGGCTGCCATGTTCTTTATATCATTTTTCTTTTATTCTTTTTAATATTATTTTGGGACCCACTGGCACTCTATGTCCCCACCCCATAAACTATAGCTCCCACTATTTCACCCTATTTCAAACATTTTTAAAAGATCCTTTCTGAAGGATAAACTTTAAGCATTGCCCCAGTGAATCTTCCTGAGACTTGTTTTCAGAGATTTTATCCTCTCCTCTATCTTTAAACCTCCTATCTTTAAAGAGTTTCTTGGTAGCTGCTCATTTTGTCCTATTCTAGGAGTAAATTATTTCCTGAAACACAGGACAAAGTGCTTGTTTTTTAATATGCCCGAATCAGAATAATTCCTTTAACTATGGCATATTGCAAATGCACATTAACAGTAAAAATGAGCCATTAGTTTGGTTGTCATCATATCATGAATTTGTTTTGGTTTTTTCTCCTTTGATACAGGCTTGTCTGTATAAGTATGGTTGGTGCCTCTTTTGTAGTTTCTAGTCATTGAACTGGTGCAGTTCAGTGTAGGTAAATGGAATATTAAATTAATTATTAAATCTAAGAAGACAAGTTTATTTAAATATCACCTGTTACAGTTTGAAGGGGGAACTTTAGCCTAGATCATGACTGCAAAGACTGAAAATAAATTACCATTGGATGCAAAAGAAAAAATAATGATAAGGTCTATATAATTCATTAGATTTCTAATGGGAATATATAACAGAGATATAAACAGTTGTCTTTCTCATTCTTGCTAATGGAAATATATAACAGTGTCATAAACGGTTATCTTTCTCTTTTCTTCTCCTGTCACTTCTGCTTGCAGCTTCTCTCTCTCTCTCTTCTGTGGGCTTGTCAGGGTATCTCTGTTTTGACTACTGTGTGAGGCAACAGGAAGGAGGGAGGGAATGAGGGAGGAGGTAAATGGGTCCCCTGGATCCATCCAGGGGGGTCTGAGGAGTTTCTGTATTGTTTATCAATTGTAAATATATACATATATATATACATATATATTACATATATTGTATGTTTTGTACATATTCATTGCATTTCACATTTCTAGATTTTAGTTTGCTTGTAAATATAGCTTCATTTGCTTCCATCCCAAACTGAGCTGGTCTGGCAATTTTATTTTGGGGGGTAGTTTCTCCAAATTAGTTGGGGGGTAATTTCAACCCACCACATCACCAACTTGTAATACACATGTAAGTATGCACTGATATAACCTCAATGATGAACAGCCTTGAAAATAACCTGTACTGGTTAACAGTAACAAGTGATGGTTTGCTGACTAACAAGTCAGTTCAAAAAGTCTGACTGCAATGTTATCTGTTTGGAAAAGGACTTATGTTTCAGAATACTAGTACTGAAAACAGAGATTGATCTGAATGAATTGACTACAATGATGCAAGATGCAGTTATGCCTCTGAGGCACTGAACTACAACAGGAGCACTGTGAGATTACCAGAGGCACAATGTCTAATAAATTTCCCAGCAAATCAGGATGGAACTGTATGCTCTGAGCATGGTGCCCTGTGATTTGAAAGAAGGGGACCAATCTCAAGTGGAGGGGGCCAATCTCTTTTTGGTGGTGCACAGTAACAAGACAAGGAACAACGGATACAAACTTGAGCATAGAGGAGAAACTTCTTTACACTGAGGGTGATGAAGCACTGGAATGGGCTGCCCAGAAGGGTTGTGGAGTCTCCTTCTCTGAAGACTTTCAAAACTCGTCTGGATGCATTCCTGTGCAGACTACCCTAGGTGATCCTGCTTTTGGCAGAGGCATTGGACTTGATGATCTCTGCGGGTCCCTTCAAACCTCTCACACTCTGTGATTCTGTGATTCTCTCTGAGTTCAGTTTCTGGCTCTGCTACAGGTTTCCCTCTAGGCAAATCACTCACATCTTGCTATGCCTCAGTTCTCCATCTGTAAAAGGGAGATCATAATTCCTACCTTGCAAAGAGTTTGTGAAGATTAGTTTATTAATGTTTGAAAGGTGTGTTGCTGGAGAAATCTCTGTCTCAAGCAGGTTGGGAATACAGCCTCAGCAATACCTCCTGAAGCACACGTTCTTTTTGGGGGGGGACGACCATGTGGCTCAGTTGGTAGCACATAAGACTTACCGGGAAGATCGTGAGTTCAAGCCTGCAGTGGGCTGGAGTGTTCTCTCTGGGCAGCAATGTCCTGCCTTTCACCTCGACTGACTGGACAGATGGGCGGAGTCCAATGGGATGGCATTCAACAAGTCCAAGTGCCGGGTGCTGCACTTTGGCCACAACAACCCCATGCAGAGCTACAGGCTGGGGTCGGAGTGGCTGGAGAGCTCCCAAGCAGGACCCGGGGGTGCTGATCGACAGCTGCCTGAACATGAGCCAGCAGTGTGCCCAGGTGGCCAAGAAGGCCAACGGCATCCTGGCCTGCATTAGGAATGGTGTGGCCAGCAGGAGCAGGGAGGTCATTGTGCCCCTATACTCTTCATTGGTTAGGCCACACCTTGAGTACTGTGTCCAGTTCTGGGCCCTTCAGTTTAAGAAGGACATTGAGACACTTGAACGTGTCCAGAGAAGGGCAACAAGGCTGGGGAGAGGCCTTGAGCACAAGCCCTATGAGGAAAGGCTGAGGGAGCTGGGATTGTTTAGCCTGGAGAAGAGGAGGCTCAGGGGCAACCTCATTGCTCTCTACAACTACCTGAAAGGTGGTTGTAGCCAGGAAGGGGTTGGTCTCTTCTCCCTAGCAACCAGCACCAGAACAAGGGGACACAGTCTCAAGCTGCGCCAGGGGAAGTTTGGGCTCGAGGTGAGGAGGAAGTTCTTCACTGAGAGAGTGATTCACCATTGGAATGGGCTGCCCGGGGAGGTGGTGGAGTCACCGTCCCTGGAGGTGTTCAAGAGGGGACTGGATGTGGCACTTGGTGCCATGGTCTAGTCGTGGGGTCTGTGGTGACAGATTGGACTCGATGATCTTCAAGGTCTCTTCCAACCTTAGCGATACTGTGATACTGTGATACACCTTGTTTTCTTTTCCCCTGGTTAGTGAGAGTTGCTGCAATCTTCTCACTTCAGACAGTGCACAGGCTGGAAAGAACTTGGAGTGAAGGGAATTGTCTGAACATCTATGAATGATGTGAAAAGAGTCATATTTTTGTTTTTCTTATTCTTGTCTCTATCCAGGTTACGCACTGATTTTGTTATTGAGAGTTTTTGACATGCAGTTGGTTCACACTATGAGAGGTTTACCTGCTTCTGTCTATCCATGGCAGAATGTAGCAACTGTTGTTTGCTAATTAAGCAAAAAAAGATGGAAATCCTTCCCTCTGCAGTGTCATTATTCAAACAACATTTAAATGACAGCATTTTTAATAACTGTAAAACTATGGAGTACTAGAAGTTTAACATTCTTAGTACATGATCTGGCCTGACAGCTCTCATATACCCTATGTCATAAAATAGATGACCAAAGGAAATGCTATCTGTTGTTCTGTTCCAGAGCTGGATTTCCAAATCAACCCTCTGCAAGTTTTAGTCCTCCACCTTCATAAGAAGCTGAGAGTAAATTGTGGACTTCTCAGGAAAATCCATCCAGACGAGGTGAAGGGGCACCAGACCATGGACACTTGCAATGCTTTACACCAGAGACGTTATACTAAGTAGTAGTCAAAAGATCCTTTATGAACAGTATTTATCAGGAAAAGGCCAATGGAAGAACGAACTCTTTGCAGTAACTTTGTGCTATTTTAGACTAAGATAAAATTTAGCCCTAAAGTTTCTCTGATTAAATGATATTTGCAGGAACTTTCTAGGGTTGAACACTTTTATCTGAAAACAGTGTGAGAAGGGAACACTGAAGTAGAGAGACTAAACAACCTTCAAATTCATGTGGCAGTCTCTGTTTCCTAAGTAAATCCATCTGTGGGAAGAACTTGTGCCTTTCTTACAGAAGGTGGTCCTGTTCCACATGGTGATCATCCTGCACAGAAAGTTTTTCAGTGAAGAGTTGAAAGTGAACACATTTTGACTAAGGTGTTAATAAGTTTGAATAAAAAATTGCTAGTAGCATGCTGACAGCATGTGGGTGGTTTCAGTGATAGCTGGAAGATTCTCTGGAATATTCCACATTTTCCTTTCTAGAAGATGGTCCCAAATATTCGTTATTGGAAGAGAATGCTCTTCTGAATCATCTGATTCTGCTCATCTGATTTTCCTAGAGAAAATAGTTTAAGGCAATATAGTAAGAAGAGAATTTGTAGTTGCAGTACTTAGAATCCTTGCCTTCTGTAATATATAATAATAATTCATACTATTATGCAAACAGGTCTGTGAGGGTATTTTATAACATCTCCTATTTATTTTATTATTTATTTAGCAGAGGAATAAAAACTTACAAACCATGGGTCTCCAGACCTTGAAAATGCAGCTTCTGTGTGTGATGTTTGCACCAGGATGGAAGAATAGAATCCCAACATGCAGCCTGGCTTATGTTCAGCACAGCATTTAGCTGTAGCCTGTGGGGTGGGGGAAAGGCAGCCTTCATGTTTTTCATATACTTACAAAAAAGGAACAAAGACCCTGATGTTATATTGTTTAAGCTTTCCAGCATTCCTGGAGTGGAAGTCTGTGCTCTGTAAAAGCACTGGCTGGGATGATATTCAACCACACGCTCAGTCTTTTGCACCGTGGATGTATTTTTCTGTATTAGTATTACTGCTGTTTAATAATTGCTAAGTAAGAAAATTAGATCAGTTGTTATCAAGGTTTTACACAAATTGTGTTAGAGAATTTAGGAAATTATGTTTGTTAGATACAAAAATAGAGTGTATTTGGCATACACACACACATATATGTATATTTTTCCAAGTGTAGGATTTTATATAAAATATCAACTATGTATTCACAGATAAAGAGTGGCTCAAAACAGACACAGAATGTCCTGCAGCATGATGAAGTGTTTGAAGTAAGGCACTATTGAAGATTTTGATATATGTCAGAGGTTTTAATCTTAGCCAAGGCAACTGAATTTATTCAGTTTTTCTCCCAGTAGTCAGTTAAATTCAGTATGAAGCACTACCCTGGTGTCAGAAACTGCTCCTATTTAGGTCTCAGGTGGAGGCACTGGCACAGTGGTCCTGACCACTGCCTGCTGAGGGCAGAGGAACATCTCCACCTGCTCGCTAGGGCTGTACTGATAGCAAAGCACACAGACTAGGTGGGTGCTGGGAAACCAGTCACATAATGAAGCCCACAGTGAAGTCATAAGAAAGAATGTCAGCTCTTGACATCTAAGACAACTGCTAAAATTATATTTAATATTGGGCTCCATAGACATAAAGAACCTGGAAAACATTTTATATGTAGATCCCTATCCTCCCTCTTGATGAGGGAATACATCATTTTCCTGATTGAGTTCTGCGTGTTCAAGGATTTCTGTAGACAGGTAGGAGAAGTAAATGTGAAAGACTGATAGAAATCCCTTCTTTCCAGTAACTTTCTCAAATTCTTTTCAGCAATCATATTCTTTTCGAATTACAATTATCACATTGTTTCCAAATAACATAATTGAAATACTAAAACATTCTATCAACAATTTCATGTCAATTTCTTTTCTCTTTGTCTAGACTAAGCCTTGAAAATTTATCTCCATCTTTGTGTCCCTTTTCCTATTGCAACAGTTTAGTGCAGAGGCTAACTTGTCTGCTCCCCCAAAACAAAAGTGAGGTGAAGAGTAACACACACAACACAGGGTTGAGGTAAAGAGATAAGAGTCTAATACAATGTGAGATACCATGAGCACAATGAGCAATTTACCTTATCTAATAATCTAATTAATTTAATAAGCTATAATACAATGCAGGTCTAATAATACAATTCATGATTACCTTATCTTAGACTATTTGCAGAGGAGGCAGAGTGAAATATGGGGAAAACCCAGCATAAAACAGAAAGCCAAAAGCAGCAGCTACTGACTCCCACTCATTCTGCCACCATGCCTGCAGAAAAGAGACTGCACCCAAGAAGCCAGAACCCAGACGCAGCAACTGGAACAGGAAGCCTCTTGTGTTGCAATCTGAATTTCAAGCTCCATAATACTCTACTCCAGTCAGCACTCCCATTTTTGAAGCTGACATCACTGCAGCATGCTATGAATAATAGCAGCACATTTCTTCAACTGCAGGTTGATTAAAAACATATTAATAGAGAGGATATTCTTAAAATAACGGGGCTTCATATCTCTTCGATAATCTCCCAGTTATCTCTAATCTGGGGTTCTTCACTCAGTCCTTATCATCCAGAATGTATAGAAGTCAGTGTCACCTAGCTTCTGTGACTGTTGAGCACCAGCCTCACAGTAACAACCATTGATTCTTCTTAATTTCCATTGCATCTGAATAGTTTAACGGATTAAACATTTGTACTTTGCTTGCAGCAGCAGACTGAAATAGTGCCTTATGCAGTTCAATACAATCATCTGTACTACTTTTAAACAAAATCTGAAGTGTAACACTTAAAACATTTCAATGCCACAGGTAATTTCAATTGCCTACAGATCTGAGAAATAGAACTAGAAAAAAACAATCCAAATTAGTCTTGTTTATCTAAGCCATTATGATCAGCTGCTTGCATTTAGACCAAAGAAAGTCCTGTTGAGCTTTGATGTGCGTGATTTTTCAACAGTTAAAACTGGTATCCTTTAACAATCACTTGCAGTAGTAACAGCCAACCTGAGCTGGTTCTGTCAAATTAATATGTGGATATATATTTATCTAAATGTAAGCTGTTCTGTTTTTACTGATTAGCCATGAAGAATTATATCATTGGGTGTGTAGATTGGCTGTGTTGATTAAAAGTCTGCCTGAAGTCTAATACTCATATTTTCTGATTTTCCCCCCAAATTCAATTCAATACCCTAATCAATTTACTTGAATTTTTATAAATGAATTTCTTGAACACCTATTTTGAGCACATCATGTATTATTTATGTGTGCATTGTTCGACAAGATATAGCTATAGTATGTTTTTCCACTTCCATTTTTTAAGATTAACAAGTTCACACTTCAAGAGGGGTTTTTTTTTAGTAGCTTGTGCAAAAGTGATTGCTACAACTTCTTTGCACAATTACAATGTTTTGTTCTAGAAAATAACACAATGGAAACTGTTTTTCCTTTCCATTTGCACATTTCCCAAAGGGCAGAATTCATTTCATCTACCTAAAAAAAGTGTAAGAAGTGTTTTCTGGGTAAGTTTTGATGGTTTGGGAATTCATTCACATTACCTTATAAATGTAATTTTGCTTTGAGAAGTATCCCAGCATATTTACCTGTAGTTATAACCTACACCTGACAGGAAGAAATAGCATCAGTCCCAGAGGAGAGGAACTATTGCAGGATGCTGAAGACAGGAGATAGGATCCTCCTGAAGGCTAATCACAAAAAAAGAACCCAGGGGGATCAGCTCTTGATGCGGGTGGGCTGTGCTAGTGTGACATTGAGCCTAGTGGATAGTTTACACAGAAACCCACATTAGCTGATGAGGATGAGAACTCCCTGCTGCAAACAAGTAGGTGGGAAATTTGTCAGTCTTTCAACCATAAACTGCCCCAGATGTGACAGAAGTAATTATGTGAGCAAAGAGGCAATAAGACATTTTCCCCTGATGGAGTCTGTGTCTTTGCTGGGGCAGCAGGGCAGAGGGGTCTGGTGGTGTAGTGGCTGTTGCCCTATGGGGTAGGTGTTGCCAGAAAGGGAGACTATGGGCAGCAGTACCCTAGGCAAGAGGTTGCATAATCTATTTGGAAGTGGGGTGGCATCAATGTTTAGTGCATCCATCTAGATCTCAGTCACACTTCCTGGTCTCAGAGGCTTGCTGGAGATGGACAATGGAGGTCCAGCCACCAGTTTCTGACATTCCTCTAAGTTCCTGAGTTGGAAGAAACAGGGCTTCTGCTGGCTTTGAGGTCCACACAACACAACACTCCCATGAAGCTGCATCTGTTTACAGGCATTTCAAAACAGAAACAGCAGCATGCTGCAGCAGGAGGAAATGGGAATCCCTGGTAGTAAAAGAAAAGAAGCAACATGCATTGTCTAAAATAGCTTACAACTCACAAGTGGACTGAAAAAAACAGAAATCATACATAAGGTGGCTACTTTGATGAATATCTGTATCCAGGCTAAACAATCACATTTGCTACAGGGCATTTGTTTTCTTCATAGAATGGTTTATTTGAAAAAAAATCCTTCTGTGTGGTTAAGATATGACCAATTTCAAGAAACTCTTATCCATTATTTTATGCAGACTAGAAGACATTAAATATACTGGTGCAATTTAATATTTTGTCCCGAAGGGTCAAGCCCCAAAATATGCCCTAACCTCAACAGTGGGTTAAGCATCTGTGAATGTGCAAACCTGAACACTTCCTGGGGTTCAGATAAACATGTAGCATGTGTAATTAACTTTGTAACACAGCTGTGAACTGTGTGCGCTCCTGGCCATGTTTGGATATGCCCCATCCAATAGGTTCAGTTATGAGGGTTCTCTGTTACCAAAGGACATTAATTGTCTTGGGGCAGTATTTAAACCAGATAAGAATGCAGGCAACTTGCCTTGTTCTCACCCAGACATCAAGAGCTGAATGCAGCCAGAGCAGCAGCTGAAGAACTTGTCCTAATAGGCAACAATTACACCCAGGCCTTGCACCTGGACCTAGGCAGAAAGGGGAAAAGCTCCAAGAGAACTGAATCCCAGAAGAGCCATGGAAAGGCTACAGCCTGGCAACAGAGCACACGAAAGAGAGAGAGGGGGCTCCTAGCCCTCTCTGGGCCAAGTACAAGCACCAGACAATGAACTGGGCATGAGAGGAAAGAGGCCCCTACCCCTCTCCTACCCAAGAGCTGCTTGAATTATAATTACAGCCTCTGGGAAGATACTGGAAAAGGAGCAAGCCATGAGTAACTGGCTATTTTGCTACAGAATCCTCTTTGTGGGAAACCGCAGATGGCAACACTTTCATTTCCCGTTTAAATCACTGTATTGGAAATTCTTAGATATGTGCTCAAATTGTTTAACTGTCTTCATATGTGAAATGTATCACTCACAACCAAATAACAGAACCTGTAAATACACTCTGTAAATAAGTAACAGCAGTGTCTGAAGATAACACTGCCCAAAATATTAAATAGTAAAATATATAAAAATATACATTTTATTACATATTTGTATAAATTTTCTTACCTAATATTCATGTACATTCAAGTAACTCTTTCTAGTAAGGATTTGTATAACCCTAAACTGTGACATCCAGATGAATTTACTTCAGAACATTTATTAAGCAGTTATTGCAAAAAAACCAGGGCCAGTAGCTGATTGACTGCCTAGGAAAGCCATGGGGGGAGTTGCAGGTAACAGGAACTTCTATAAACTTAGTACCATGCCTTGACACTCTAGAGAAGAACAGAATTTCTTTATTTCCTACAAACTGATGTATTCTTTTCAATATATCAAGCCTGTAGTTGAACCTGCCTCAGGTAGTTCCAAGAACCATGCAACTTCAGTCTTGCAGCCTGAATGAAGTATTAAAATTTTCAAATAACCTGCAATGGAGTAATTAAACTCATCTGTCTGAAGTCTAAGGCAGATAGTTTTTGATTTATGTAGTTACAGTAAATTCCTTGAACAATTTTTCTCCTAGTGCTCTGTTATGCTCTGAGCGGGATTAGCTATATCACAGCAGAAAAATGCCTGGCAGGTAATTATATGTTATAAAGCAAAGAAAATTTCTGCTTGGGAAAAAAGACCACAACAAGAAGCCTATGATCTTTAGGTTGTTTTGCTTTGGTTTGTTTTGTTTGTCTGGTTTTTTTAAGTTTTTTTGACAGCTACTTTTTACACTGCAACTCTTATGATAAAGTTTCTTCTATCTGTGCCTTTAGTGCCAGAGCAGCAAGTAATACAACCTTGAAAACAAGGCAGAAGGATGCTATTGAGTTAAAAAGAAGCAATTACTGGCCGCATACAAATACTGTATGCCTTTCTTACCTCTGCATCAAAAGTAAAATAAAATATTAGTGAAAAAATTCTATAGCTGTCATGAAACAGATTATAAATTATTAACTTGAACTTTCCAGGAAAATACTGTTACCTTCCCTTCAGTACACACATCTGAATAGTGGCTTTCTGTTTGAAGTGGTGTTCCTATCTTCCCAATGAGTTTTTGAGCTGCCTGTCAGATATGCAGAACCAAAATCTGTAGAGTTTAAAAGGGAAAGGTTAATAGTCATTCTGAAGCTCCTCAACCTCTCTTTGATAAGTAAGAGTATTAAAACCGTGTGCCTTATCTCTGTAGCATAATGAGTCAGAGTTATCAAGGATAAAGTGGTAAGGTCCACAAAATCACAGGATCTGCTAGTAGTTTATGATAGAGATCTAAAAGACATGTCAGATGAATATTATTTTTGGGATGCAGTTAAGAACATGGAGTATTTCTACAAGAATATTTAATAAAATCTATCTTCTCTCCTGAAGAATTATACAGATCCAGCTCTCACGCATAAACCAGCCGTTAGGTTCCAAGTACTTCATACACCTCAGTTAAGACTCCCTTTTGTCTGGCAAGACCATACACTCCAAAGCTATAAGGTATATGGAATTACAGAGAGAGGTGTTTGCTTTAGGTTGAACACAGAAAAAAATTACATAATGATGACAATATTAGAAATACACTTGAAGGACACAATTTGAGACAAGAATCTTTAAAAACCACTTGAACGATAGAAAGACAAACAAACAAAATTTTAAAGTTATGTAAATACTGTGTCTATATAGAAAGGTCTGATGGCCCTGGAACTAAAGAGGATATTACTTTGCCATTCAATTTGTCAAAGCACTCTTCAAGACTAATACTTTTATCTGAGGGAGAGAGCAGGGAGGTAGGAGTTTGGAAGGAAGGAATTCTGAAGGGAGGTAAGAAAGGAACTGGTAAGGAATTTGGAATTGGGAAGGAATTCAGAAGGGAGGGAAGAAAGGAATTCAAAAGGAAGGAATTCAAAAGGAATTTGGAAAGAAGGAACGCAGAAGGAAGGAAGGAATTCAGAAGTAATTTGGAAGGAAGGAATTCAAAAGGAAGGAATTCGGAAGGAAGGAAGGAATTCAGAAGTAATTTGGAAGGAAGGAATTCAAAAGGAAGGAATTTGTAAGGAAGGAAGGAATTTGTAAGGAATTCAGAAAAAAATGAAGGAAGGATGTCATATGGGGACAAAAGCTATTTTTTAATTCATTCAGAGCTATGGTATTTGGATTACATGGCAAGGTTTTGGTAGCAAAGGGGAACTGCACAGGTGGCTTCTGTGAGAAGACATCAAGAGCTACCTTCAGAGGTTAGCTGTACTTGTATGTCACCCTTCTCCAGGAACAAAATTTGACTGTTGCTTTGTTAGATAGGGCAGATGAGACCTACATGTAGCAGAAAACACAAGAGAAGGAGAAATTGTAGAAGAGCTGTCACAGCAGTGTTTGGAATTAAAATAACATGTGTTTTGGAAAATCATATGGGCTTTCGGCTCTCTTCCACTAGTAACTCGGCATTTTCTATGCAGTGAAAAAAATGGTTTTGGAGTCCTTCTACACAAGAGTGTTTACTTGTGCAGAACTATTGTCGTTCTTTAAAATGAATAGTCAGGAAATTTTCCCCTGTGATTTGCTGTGAAAATGAAGAATAAGAAAAAACAAAATGGCCCAAGATCACATCAAATATAAGTACTCATCATCACAATGATGAGAGTCAAGTTCCCATTTCTGAAGGTTATAAGAGTGCTACAAACGTGCTTTGATTTTGCCTTATTACAGGAAAAGGCCAACCTAACTTATCCATTTGGGAACAAGGCACTGAATGTCATTATTTTTTGTTATTACACACATGTGAAAGAAATGGATTTTGGTAGGAGAAAATATCTTTGGGGATTCTTTACAAATCGCATTTGTAGGCTGCTAATACAATGCTAACTTCTTAAATCCATACTTGAAGGTTTTATAAATTCCACCATTTGCCTTGGCTGTTATCAAGCAGTAATGATCTGATTCAAAGCACTCTGCAGTCAAAGATGTGGCTTATTACATCTGGGAGGATAAGTTGTGGGTTGCAAATCAAATAAGAGGAGAGAGCTGCAAGTATTTCTTAGTCTTCATTGAGCACGTTCATCACATTCATGAGGATGACACAGAAAATGGGCAGAAATTCTTGTCCTGTGGATTTATTTACAAGTTGCAGTTTCTGTTTCTGTGGAATCCAACTGCAGTGCTCTATCATTTGCTAACAGTGTTTTCTTATAAAACCAAACTAGTTGAATTATTAGTGACAAGAATGGTGGGTCCTCAAGGATCAGAGAACTGATGCCAGCTATTGTCAACGATGCTGCCTGTGAGGAAAGTTCACTGAAAAATTTAACAAGGAAGAAAAAGAGCACAAAATCAAAGAAAATATTCTCAGAGTAAAAATTATTTTGAAATGCAACAGTTTATCTAAGAATAACCAGCAAATATCTGCAGAAAAATGTGCTTAAAATCAAATAAATTACAAAAGTTTTTCATGTGCATGCCAATTCAACTTAGGCGTATGCTGTCTGAAATATATTTAAAAGACATACTGTATCACAAAACCTTATCTTTCATGAACTGTATTGTGTGCTACAGCTGTGTGGGTGAAATAGCCTAGGAAAACAAACTAATGTAATGTTAGGAAACCCTAACAAAAATTTATGGAGCTTGGGGAGTATCATATGTCTGGCAAGCCTCACTTCAGCAAAGATTCCACACAAGGTAAAGTGACATGAGAAACCATACTTTTTTGGTCATTTGGACCTTTTTTCCCTAAGCCAAGGAGCAAAGCATCATTATACAACTGAAAATATCTATGAGAAACAAACCAAAGCCCAACCAGGTTTCGGCCAGCTTTATGAAGAACAAAGCAAGACATGCAGCCAGTATAGAGAACAGACAGTAACATTTGCCAGAATTAGGAGGGGAATTGTAGACAACTTAAAAAGCTGACATAGTGGCACCTGGATTTATTGCAATAGAGATCAAAACAAGTGAAGAAATTAAGACTGTCTACAGTGTTTGAACACCAGATATTAGCATACCTGTAGTGTTACAAAAGATCTATGCTTATAATTTGTCTGCACTAGGAAGGATCCATACCTTAAACAACACCGGTGATTGTCAGTTTTGAACTTGGAGTGTCATGTCTTCTTTCTCTTTCTATTTCACAGATAAAGCAAATAAATTTACAAAGCAAATGCTTTCATTGTTCTTGTTATTTAAGATCTATCTCCTTTCAGTAAATTCTTATTACTTTATCTTTGAATGATTAATGCTAATTGGATGGCAATGCTAAAAATCCAGGAGCCAAGGGCCACTCAAATTATAATTACAGCATCTGGGAAGATATCAGACAGAGCAGCAAGCCATGAGTCCATGGCTAATCTGCCACAGGATCCCATTTGTGGGAAACTGCAGATCATGGCACCTTTATTTCCAATTTGAATTTCTGTATTGGAAATTCTTAGATTTGTTAAACAATTCTTAAATTGTTTAACTGTCTTCATATGTGAAATGTATCACTCAGAACCACACAACAGAACCTGTAAATGTACTGTGTAAATAAGTTACAGGGGTGTCTAAAGATACCACCACCGAAAATATTCAATATTAAAATAGATAAAATATATATTTTATTACAAGTGAGTGCCAGCTTATACAGGGTGAAATTCAGTGTGATCTAAAGAGATTATAAACCAGCTATCTCATCTGACAGCTTTTTTGAGAGCTGTGCACTGGCTCATAACAGGAAAGCTTTTCAGTTCATGTTTCAGAAATGGAGTTTCAGGGCTCAGGAAAGAGGACATTAAAACAATGGTTTAGGCCAAATGTTTTCTCTTTCCCTGTGCTGCATTATGTAAAGTTCTGGTGTTTTTTTGCTTCTGAGCCAGCAGAAAGGGAAAATTACCTAATTGTCTAGAAACTATGTACAGGCACCATAATATTCAATGCTTTGAAAACATACTTCTCCCCAGTACCAATAAAAGTGTACAACTGTATATTCACTTCTTATCACCTTCCTTTAAGCATTTATATCCTGTTAATCTTTGGCTTTCTCTGTGTGTCATTTATAGATACGGCATTGACCTCCTCCTAGTTTTCCTCCTTCTGTAGAGTAGCAGGTTGGAACAATACAACTTTTGCACTCTGGCATTAGCTCAGAAGTTAAAAAGTTCAAAAACAAACAAATGAAAGATATACCAATTCTGTGACTGAAGTCAGAGTCTCTCTTAATGAGATACTAGACAACTCATCTCTGAAGAAACTTCAGGGAGCTTTATTTCTTGGCAGGTAAAACTCATTAACTGTGCTTTCAGAATGTGCCTTTTAAATCCCAGAACATATGAGTCACTTCTCCAGTCTGGCTCATGGCAAAAGGCTGAGGAGGAATAGTTTATGAAACATGAAAAACAGAGAGAAAGCAGCATATGGTTAGTGCATTGACTGACACAGAAGCATGGAGAGTATTAATGTCACAGTACACAGCATTCTTGAATGGTTCTAAGGTGCTCTGGCTCTGTTATTCCTTCATTCTCAGCCTAAGGTAGAAGGGAGGAAAAAAAGCCTCTCATAAGTTTCTTGTATTTACCAGTGATTTATTTAATTTGCTGAAGTACCATTCCACTTCAGCAGTGTGTGGCAGTAGTGTTGCAGTCTCTTGAAAGAAAAGCAGAAGTGTTAAAGCCTATTTCATTTTCCCTGACTTTAAAGAAGATCAGTTCAGGGTTTGGGGTGTTTTTAAAGGCTTTGGGTGCTATTTCAAACACAGATGCAAACCCTAAAATAATGTTTTAAATAATTTGTCATTTATAGTAATAATTTTTCTGAAGAGCCATGATTCCTACACACCTTTCATGCCCTGTCTCATCCTGACTCCTGATCATACTGCCCAAAATTTGTGTTAGGCACTCAGAAATGTTACAGTTTGCTGGTTTTGAAGATCTAACCAAAAAAGGTCACTTGCAGGACAGCTTGCTTGAGATCTAACTCTTCTGTCAATGCCCATGTTAGCATTTTTATTTCATTCCACCTCTGTGATCTTCATTTAGATATATTTAACTGATTTTAGCACTACACAAAAATCTGAATATGTTTGCTGTGTAAAGCTTCTTGTCACTCTGGTAACATGTTTCTAGATGTTAAAAAGCACATATCAGTGAGTGTGGCTATCAAACCAAAAAGCTGGTTTTCGTTTGGTGCTGGAGGGGACCTTGTGACATTTGAAGATAAGTATAGGTAAATTCTACACAAAAGAGAAACAGTTTTATTTGTATCTATTTTGAGTTCTGCATTTTATTACATATATGTAAGTTCAGAAAAGGAACAAAGTCTTACGGTGTCTGTTTTGGTCTATAAAAGGATAAATTCATGTTCAATAAGTGGAGCAATTAATAAAAATATTAATAATTGTATTAATCACAAAAAATCCTACAAAAATATTAAATAAACCCTATTTACAGGTTCGAGGGGTTTCAGTCGTGGAACAGATACCTCACCAGCAGGAACAAATAACAATTTAAACAATGTGTACAAAAATCCAGAAACAACAAACAGCACTTCAAACTGTAAAGAAAAGGAACCTCGGCAATGAAGCTGGCAGTTGCCCACAACGGGGGGAGGGGGAAGCCCAGAATTCCCCAGGGCAACAAACCTGCAATAGATGCTTATAAAAAAATCAGGTATTGTAATAAATCACTGATCCTGATACCTCGTTGCACACGTTAAGATCTAGGCAAACCAAAATGGCGCTGACCACATGGAAGCTGCAGGAGCAGAGTTTCACTTTCTGTTGGTGTCTGCACCTTATTGCTGAGGCAGGATTTGCTCCCCAAGGGTTTGTAGCTAAAAGCTTTGTAGAGAGGAGGTTTCTTGGCTGTAATCCTTTTGCAGCAGTGCTCGCTCCTTGCTGCAATCAGACGACACTGTCCCGGGGACTCGGCTCCTCTTGGGGTTTCGCCTCTCGACCCGGCAAGACACATATCTGTCCTCTGGGCTGTACAACGCTGAGAATAGCGAGGGGTCTTTGCTGTCTTGTCTGGGTAAACTGGAACACAGTTCAGCTTCCAAGCGAAGCTTGTGGTTCCTTCCAGAGCGTGGACAATGGCAAGACAATGCTCTGGCCCTTTGGGCTGGTACTTATAGGTTTCCCGAGACAATAATGGCCAGTAGCAACACAAGTCTAGGGGTAAAACCCTGGTATTGCAACCTATAGAAAGCCTTCTTTCCAAACGTGGCCATAAGCACACCCACCTGGCTCATCCTGGCTCTGAAACATGTCCAGGCAAGCCTAAAGAAGCAGATCTACTAGCTTCTGCCTCATTGTCTGGTTCAGAGCCATTTTGAGGCTTTTTATGTCCATTCAGGACCGTGTCCCAGGGAAACAAAATAAAAGTAATAACTGTATTTTTTGCTGCAACTGTGCCCGTTGAATAACTTCTAAGAAATATATGAGTACCATGCTTGGAAAGAGTCTGGAATTTAACCAATACACGACTGGATTGGCCTGATCTATCCACTTGTCTGAGGCTGCTGCTTTTGCCTGGTTCTAACCAGTGGAGACCCCTGAGCAGCTGTTTGTTCACTGAGCACCAAATTTAATAATCAGTGACAGATTCACTTGGAAAACTGGCAGTGGGTAGAAATGTTACTTCTTATGGGTTCCACAGCCTTAACAAATCTTCCAGGTTGCAAACATAAAAAAGCAGAGTGTTTGTCTTGTTCATTTTCAGGGAAATAGCAAAGATAAATGGGCTGGTAAAAGGAATAATATATTAAATCATCCTGTGCTTTCACTCCTTAGATGAACAGTTGGGACAGCTGTGGTATGCAGAGTGCTGGGTGGACTCTAAGGTGTCTAGACATGGTTCCCTTCTCCCCCATTCTTTCTGCAGAAAATCAGGGTAATGCGGGAAAAGGAACAAAGGGGACAGGACCATGTGTGTTTGCTAAATAACCCCATACCTGGGGAAAGGACGCGTGTACTAGTCTGGCAGAACCCCTTCTCTTGGGGTAACTATGTGCTGGCTTCAGCTGCCCTATTGGCCCAATCAAATCTCAGGCAAGATTTATATACAGGCTGATTTCTAGTTGCCCTTGCCTTGTTCAAGCCTTGCCTGCTTGAACCTGCTTGGACCTTGTCTGGTGTAAAGTTGCCTCGAATTGCATTGCCTCAAGTGCCTGGTCCAGGGCCTGGGATAAAGCCATGAGCCTACACACTGCAATCTATGAGAGAAGCCACGAGCTTAGGAGTTAGAACCAAGCCTGCTTCCCCTTGTAACTAGGATTTTGCTGTGCCCCAGTTTCCCTAGGACAAAGCAAGTGCCTGTTGCAATAGCATCATTAATAGCCCGCCATCCGCTGAAGTCAGACCAGCCATCAACAACCACGTGGCCTTCCTGCTGGCAACCTGCCATGCCTGGTGCATGAGTGCCCCAAAGCCTCTAGTACACAGTAGCAGCACACTCCACTTGAGTACAACCAGCTGTGAGTAATTAATTCATTGCCTCTTTGGCTTAACAGTTCTCGTGGAGTCTCCCCTCCCCATGTGGTTGAGCACCATTTTGCTCCCGGGGTTCTCTCTTTCTAATATTCCTCCCGGTTTGCATAAAATTGTTTAAATTGTTAGAGTTGACAAATTACTGTACATCTCAATGTAAATGCATATTCTAACTGTACATAGAACCTTTTGATATGTTTTGGCAATTGTTCATATTAATAAATGGTTATAAATATCTTTATTGACATTGCCATATCATTTATAAATAAAGGAAATACTATATCCTTTAACAGCAGGGCATAACGGCAGAATTACTTCTGGCCCACAGGTGGCCTCCTCTGCTTCAGAATTCTGCCAAGTGGAGAATTATGGGTACTTCCTACATTTTCTGTATTCAAAATGTCCTTTTCTTTCTTGAAACTAAAGCTGTGTTACCAGAACGTTCCTATGTACATGGACTTTTTTGTCAAGAGCCAGTAGGTATAACTCCCTGCTGTTGGCTGCTCTTGTCAGGTGTGATCACTGCTGGTGTGTCTTCCTGCACTGCTGCAAGTGTGGCACACTGCTATATGGCAGTGCCACACTTAATGATGTTATCTTGCAATGGAAATTGATCTCAGCAATAAAAGAATAGTTAGAAACCAGTAATAATTGTATTTTCTGCTGTTTAGGTCTTTAAATATCTGCTAGGAAGAATTACAGAAATGCAAAGGCCTCCTAAGTTAGATATTTATACCACTTCAAAATTGCTACTTTCCACCCTCCCCAAAATCAGTGATGACCAACTCTTTGTGAACAGGGTGTCAGATAGCACAGGAATATGGAAGAGAGAAATACAGTCTTGTTCGAGAGAAGCATCAAGTATTTGTGAGAGATCTGGGAAATCAAGGGAATGTTAATGTGGCAGTTAAATTAGGAGCCTAGGTAGATGTTAGGAACACTGTGCTTCATTTCCTTTCTCTGATTCACATTCCTTCGCTGCAAAATATGTCCTGAGTTTTTTAGCAGCCGAACATCAGCAGTAGAAGTTATTATTAAATTGAATAACAGTTTCTAATGTTATTCTATATTATTATAACAACTGCTTAAACCCACATATTAGCAACTTGATTTTAGGAAGAAAACATAGGAAATGTTGGTTTAAAAGTCTCTGCATCAAGAAGCCTATTTGTAAAATTGGGACAACACTGCACTAGAAAAGTATCATGGAGATTATTCAACTAATATTAGAGTTTAAGAAAAATGATAGGCTAAAAAGCATTAAAAGGTAGAGCCAGCTAATAATCTAGTTACCCAGTAATTTAAATATTTCTTCTGAATAAAACTGCATCCTTGAGTATTTTTATTTTGCAAAAAGTAGGTAATGATCCTAATAAACATATTAAAATTTATCATATTTTATATGGTTTCAATCTATTTTATATAGTCTATTCCTCAAGGTATTTTATTGCGTATGTACATCTGTTACTGTTTATTGGGTAAAGTACACACAATATAGGTAGCTCTGGCCCATTGATTTTACTATTCACCAACTCAAATTTCAGGACAAATCATTTCAGTGTCACTTATGTACGATATATTCTGACACTACAGTTTGTAAATAGAAGAGAGAATGAAGAAAACCAAACTCCATCCCAAGAAATCAAACATCATCTTAGCCAACTGCAGAGTGAGAACAGAAGATGGCAAAAAGAAAATTATTGTCATTGTCTCCAGAGCCCTTCCCTGGGGATCTGGATACAAGGTCTGCACAATTTCCCAGGTACCACTCAGCCATGTACCATTCAGTTCTTTGACAGCCTTATGCCCTGCTGGGATAGTATTAGTCATAGGGGTTATTTCCTTGTTCTTTTCCAGCCTTAGCTGAAATTGGCAATCAGATGTGGAAATAAATAGATCTATCTCAATTACTTCTGCCAGGTGTTACTCTGGAGTTCTCTAGGACAGATGGGCGTGATTTAGGTAAAACTGAGCATGTCTTTCTGGGGGTGGATGGGAGGGGTGGCTCAGTACCTGATGGTCGTTTCTTTGTATTTCGTTTTCAGCTCAGTGTTCTGGCTTCTTTGGTTCTTAACCAAGTATTTATTTGGAAAAATACTAGACTCAGGAGTTGAAGTCTTACTGTACTTGCTCTGCCACTTCTTCACAACTGATGGTGGCAGGCACAGCACCTTTGTTTGCAAGCCAGTGTTTGGCTCCTGAGGCTTACCTGCATGCAGATAGAAAAAAGAACTCCCTCAGAGAGAGCTCTACCCATAGGGTTGTAGTAGAAAGAGAAATGTTACCCTCATGACCTCCTCCAGGCAACCTTTTTAAAGTGATAACTTATGATATCACAGTATCACAGTACAGTAGAGGCTGGAAGGGGCCTCAAGAGATCATCAAATCCAACTCCCCTGCCAGAGCAGGATCACCTAGGGTAACACAGGAATGTGCCCACGTGGGTTTTGAAAGTCACCAGAGAAGTTGACTCCACAATCTCTCTGGGCAGCCTGTTCCAGTGCTCCGGCACCCTCACTCTAAAGAAGTTTCTCCTCATGTTGAGGTGAAATCTGCTATGTTCAAGCTTGAACCTGTTGTTTCTTGTCTTATTAGTGTGCACCATCAAAAAAGATTGCCCCCTCCACTTGACACTTGGCCCTCAGATATTTATACACACTGATGAGATCCCCTCTCAGTCTTCTCAAGACTAAACAGCTCAGGGATCTCAGTCTCTCAACAGTATCACAGCAATCTGGAACAGCAATCTGTGCTACACCAGACTTCTTTAACAAATTGAGTTCCCCAAAATTATTTTTGCAGTGTTATGTCTTATTTCTGGATCCTGCTTAGATAGTGGGTTTTGAGATACTTTGTCTAGGTAAGACAGATGTGCCACAGCAGTGAAAATTTAGGCTACACTTCTGAAAGCCAGCAAAGTACTGTCAGATCTCGGTTATTAAAGTGAAAACAGAGTATTTTTCAAAGTATGAGGCTTCTATTTGGGTGTGATCTAAATTCCACCCTGCTCTCATGTCAAATGATTTGTTAGATGAAAGCATCATTTTCACAATGATTACAATGATTGTCCTAACTCAGGGCAATACTTTCTGCAGACAATTCGTAATGGTCTCAGAAAACACATCACAGACTCCTTATATTCTCTGCCTTGCCTCATAATCAGATTCTGGTGGAATGAAGAGTATAGTCTGATGCCCTAGAAAGAAATACATATTTTGATCTTATCATGGTTTTTATTAGGGAATAAACATTTTGGTTTTTAAGATGTAAGTAAAACTTAAGAAGAAAACAAAAAAAGGAAAAAGAAAAAGCTATATGTGAGACTTAAGAGCAGAAATAATGTTAGGAATATTTTCTTTAAGGAAAAAATGCATTTCTTTTTACCATACATAGCCACTTATCAGAAAGCAAATGAGCTATAGTGAGCATAAATATTTAAAAAAAAATTAAAATTAATGGCAGTGGTACTGTTAGACTGAAATCTTTCAAAAATTTCCCTCAGGATGATTATATGTGTGCTTACAAATACAAAATTTTATAAACTTTATAATTCAGTAATCAGATATTGACAGATACAAAATCTTGCTAATAAGTCTTGGGTCAGAACAATTAATGAGAATGTGAAGTTTGTTTTTTTTTGTGTATGTATGTAAGTATACACACATAGTATCATAGTATCATAGAATCAGTCAGGGTTGGAAGGGACCACAAGGATCATCTAGTTCCAACCCCCTGCCATGGGCAGGGACACCCCACACTAGATCAGGCCGGCCAGAGCCTCATCCAGCCTGGTCTTAAACACTTCCAGGGACGGGGTCCCAACCACCTCCCTGGATAACCCATTCCAGGGCTTCACCACTCTCATGGTGAAGAACTTCCTCCTCACATCTAGCCTGAATCTCCCCACCTCCAGCTTCATGCCATTCCCCCTAGTCCTATCACTACCTGAGATCCTGAGAAGTCCCTCCCCAGCCTTCCTGTAGGCCCTCTTCAAATACTGGAAGGCCACATGCATAATTAGCTATATTACCAAAAAAGTTGCAAGGGCTTATAAAATATACAGTGATATACCATGACATTCAGACAAAAAGAAAATAAACACCTTTAGGCAAATCAATTTGTAAGCTGTGGACTAAATCCATTAACAACATTCCTAATATAAATCTGATAGACAGCTGATATTACAGAATGAGCAACAAAGCTTTGGAATACAAAATAGTTCCCCAAGTCTGTCTCTCTGTTACACTAGTCTGGGCATTTTCCCTCTCTTACCTGTGCACATAATTAGGAAACTTTGTTAGAATAAAACCCCAGAGAAAGACCTCTGACTATCCAAAATCAGCTGCTTGGTTCTTAGAAGTCTGAGGAATACTGGAATAAGGATACTCCTTGCAGGGATCCAGGCTGAAAATACGAGTTTGACTGGGTCATGTCCAGGACGCAATGAATCAAGAATTCACTGAGTAAACTACCTGGGATGGACAGACTCATGAAAAAAAATGTGAAGTCATAACATATCTCATTTATCTTTGCTGGAGAGCCAATTAGCAAGCTTCACAGTCAGGACTGAAGTCATCAAATTCACAAACATTTGGACAAAGTAGACACAGAATTTTGTGCTTCTTGGAAGATGTGATCTCAAGCTGTGGGAGATGCAGGATGGGCTTCCTGTTTAGCTTGAGTAGGTTGATGTAACACTAACTCCATTGTAAAAGGACAAGTTCACTATTGTTTCTTCACTCTTCTTGTCTTCTTATGGGTATTTTTCAGATGTACTTTTGGCCACCAAAATGGTGCTTCTTAAATATTCTCAATTTCAGTCCAGTAGTTTGGTAAACAGTATATTTTTTTTTTTTAACTGTTGGAGTTTAATAACTTTTTCAAAGAAAAACTGGTAAATAGAAAGTGTTGATGTGCTCAATTTCTAACATTCACAAGTGATAATTGGTAAAGGAAGGTGATAAAAATTAGCCTGGAATGCTCTGGATAACCAAACCAAGCAGAATATAATGAGATTATGTACAATCTGAAAATCAATGGACTATTGTTTTAAAGTCAAAAAGGAAGATGACTTTTTGTTTCACAGTTCAACTGATTTGCTAGAGAATCACTTTCCATTGTTCATCTGTATGTTACACAAAATAATTTTGGGCAGCAATAGCTACCTCCTGATTCCAGGTAACTTAATGAGGATACTGGAATTCAAGGGAAGACCTCAAACAGCACATAGCAGAACTTGCATGGAGAACTTGTACAGAAGCAGCAATAGGGTTCAGCAACGTTTAGTCTAAAAATGCCTTGACTTTAGACAGCTATTGCTAGTTTCCTTTCAAAGGAAAAAGATGTAGTCGGACACAAGAGGAATGTTATAAGGACATTTGAGGGTAAATTTTTCATAAGGATATGGTGATAACTTAAAGTAACTATCTTGTTGATCCAGTATATCAAAATATTACATTTTATAAGGACTCATTCTTCCCCTTGAAAAACATATGAATGAGTGAAAATTTGTCTTTTGGTCACTTTGTTGAGGCACCAACAAAGAGACTGTCAGCAAGACATTTGCAACTGCAGGGTACTGTGTGGTTTCCCATAGCCAGGCATGGCTCTGCCAATGAACTACTGACAATCTTCCATCAGTCCTACCTCTGCCTGCAATTCTACCTTTTCTAACTTGCTTAGATCTTGTCTACATTTCCCCACAGCTTTCTAAGAAACACAGGAGTCATCACAGATCCTAGAGTGGAGTATAAGTAGTTCTGCCAGGTCAAGGTTTGGCTGTGGATCAGAAAGCTGGATCATAGAATCATAGACTTGTTAGGGTTGGAAGTGACATCAAAGATCATCTACTTCCCCCCACACTGTGGGCAAGGACACCCCACACCAGACCAGGTTGCTCACAGCCACATCCACCCTGGCCTTAAAAACCTCCAGGGATGGGGCTTCTACCACCTCCCTGGGCAATCTGTTCCAGCATCTCACCACCCTCATGGTGAAGAATTTCTTCCTAGCATCCAATCTGAATCTACCCATTTCTAGTTTTGCTCCATTTCCCCCAGCCCTATTACTACCTGACACCCTAAAAAGTCCCTCACCAGCTTTCTTGTAGGCCCCCTTCAGATACTGGAAGGTCAAAATCAGGTCTCCTCGTACCCTTCTGTTCTCCAGACTGAATAGCCGCAACTCTCTCAATCTGCCTCCAAGGGAGAGGTGCTCCAGCCCTCTTATCATCCTTGTAGCCCTTCTCTGGGCACATTCCAGCACGTCCATATCCTTCATATAACAGGGGCTGCACAACCTGAGTAGAGGGAGAATCACCTCCTTTGACCTGCTGGCCACACTTCTCTTGATGCAGCCCAGGATGTGACTGGCTTTCTGGGCTGCAAGTGCACACTGGTGACTCATATTGAGCTTCTCATCCAGCAACACCCCCAAGGCCTTTTCTTCAGGGCTTCTCTAAAGCCAGTCCCTGCTCAGCTTATATTGGTGCTTGGGATTGCCCTGACCCAGATACAGGACCTTGCATTTGGTCTTGTTGAACTTCATGAGGTTGTCAAAGTCCCTCTGGATGGCATCCCGTCTCTCCAACATGTCTGCTGCACCACATAGCTTGGTGTCGTTGGCAAACTTGTGGAGCATTTACTCAATGCCACTGTCCATGTTACCAATAAAGATGTTAAACAAGACTGGTCCCAGTAGTGATGCCTGAGGAACTCCACTTGTCACTGGCCTCCACTTGGACATGAACCCATTGACAGCCACTCTTTGGGTGCGAGCATCAAGCCAGTTCTTTATCCACTTAATGGTCCATCCATCAAACCCATACTGCACCAGCTTGGAGACAAGGATGTTTTATTGGACAGTGTTGAAATCTTTACTCAGGTCCAGGTAAGTGATGTCAGTTGCTCAACCTTCATCTATTAATGTTGTGACCTTGTCATAGAAGGCCACCCAATTTTGTCATGCATGACTTGCCCTTGGTGAAGCTGTGTTGGTTGTACCAAGCTGGGGTCAGGAGTTGATCTGCTGGAGGGTAGAGAGGCTTTGCAGAGGGACCTCGACAGGCTGGACTGATGGGCAGAATCCAACGGCATGAGATTGAACACATCGAAGTGCTGGGTTCTGCACATTGGCCACAGCAACCCCATGCAGTGCTACAGGCTGGGGTCAGAGTGGCTGGAGAGCGGCCAGGCAGAAAGGGACCTGGGGGTACTGGTTGATTGCAGGCTGAACATGCCCAGGCAGCCAAGAAGGCCAATAGCATCCTGGCCTGCATCAGGAACAGTGTGTCCAGCAGGAGCAGGGAGGTCATTCTGCCCCTGCACACTGCACTGGTTAGGCTGCACCTCGAGTCGTGTGTCCAGTTCTGGGTCCCTCAGTTTAGGAAGGATGTTGTCTTGCTGGAACGTGTCCAGAGAAGGGCAACGAAGTTGGTGAGGAGTTTGGAACACAAGCCCTAGGAGGAAAGGTTGAGGGAGCTGGGGTTGCTTAGCCTGGAGAAGAGGAGATTCAGGGGTGACCTTCTTGCTCTCTACAACTACCTGAAGGGAGGTTGTAGCCAGGCAGAGGTTGGTCTCTTCTCCCAGGCAGCCAGTACCAGAACAAGAGGACACAGTCTCAGGCTGTGCCAGGGCAGGTTTAGGCTGGATGTTAGGAAGAAGTTCTATACAGAGAGAGTGATTGCCCATTGGAATGGGCTGCCCGTGGAGGTGGTGGAGTCACCTTCATTGGAGGTGTTCAGGAGGAGACTTGATGGGGTGCTTGGTGCCATGGTTTAGTTGTTTAGGTGGGTTGGATTGGTTGATGGGTTGGACGCGATGATCCTGAAGGTCTCTTTCAACCTGGTGTATTGTATTGTATTGTATTGTATTGTATTGTATTGTATTGTATTATGGTAGAAAGACAGAGGCATTGCCCAGAGACAATCTTCTCAGAAATCAGTAAGTCACCTCTTCATTATTATTCTGTCAGCTGACCTATTCAGGAGTCCTGGCCTTGCGATTTACACTAATTCTATTTTAGTATATCCATTAGTATTAGCACTGATACTTATATTTTGGTCTACACTGTGATACATTGATACAGACTCTTAATAAATATAAGCCTGTTAAATATCTCTTCAATGAAATCAATCCTTTCAAATGGGCATGTGAATGCTGTTACAAAAAATATAGAAAAAAAGGAGACATGTTACATTTTGAAAATAGTATTAGTTGTTCTTTTTTCCTTTGATTGTTTTTTTGTTTGTTTGTTTTTCTTCTATCACTAGTAAGCAGTACAGTAAATAGTACACTCTGGTTATGATACTCTCAACCTTTCTGACTTAGCAAGAACAAATAAAAGGACACAAACCAGATATCTCAGTATATGGCAACAGATTCTGCTTTAATGCATGTATTAATGTCCATGAATACATCTGTGTATCCCCACAGATATCTACTGGACATGTGCATTTCACCAGTTAGACATACTACAGTATATTCTGGGATGCTTTTGCTCTTCATTACTATTGATTTGACAACATTTGCAAGATACAGTGTCACCAATCACAGGGCTGTAAAATGTTAACTTTGCATTGAAAACTTAATTCTTGACTCGGTAGAGTCTCATAAGGAATCTTAAATCAAAAAGAAGCTCTTTGCATGCAAATAGTTCCTACTAACATTACTTTGACAAAAGTATCCTGTGTCCTCCTCTACATTAATGCACTGTTATTGCCTTATATCTGAGGTGCTATGCTTATATTCTTTATAAATGCTCTTCTGTGCCTTTCAAGGAGTTATATGAAAGTGCTCACTTTGAGATGTCTCAGAAGTCTCCCCATCTTTGTATATCTGCCTAAAGGCCTAAAGGCCTGAGATAAAGAGGCACATTAAGTTTTATTAAGATGGTTTTGAAATGTGCTTTTTCATGGAACTGATAGGTTTGTCCAGAAAAACTGATAAACAACCAAACCTCTTCCCTCAGTGAAACTGCTGTTTAGCAAAAATGAACCTATGTATCTGTTCTTTTTTCTGATTTTCAGTGCTTGCCCTTTCCATTTTAATTTCTGTTATTATCTACCCCTTGCAAATAGAGCATGGGAAAATAATAGAAAATGAAAGACGGCTGAGAGAAGAAAAAAGAAACAAAAGCAAAAGGTAAAATTAAAAGGAAATTTCTTATTTCAAAATCATAGATTTTAATTATTTTAATAGGAATATTTTTTAATCTTATCTGATTTGCAATAATTATAAGATAAACATTATATCTAGACTGCACTGTGGTAAACCTTGTCTTGATTTGTGAACAAAATGAAACCACTTGGACCAATTGGCCTATGAATTATATAGAGGAACCAAAAAAAATTATCATTTCAAATACTACTGCTGGTAATGAATAATTCATGAATGAGGATAAAGTGCCTTGAATAAATAAGAGCAATGATTTATTTCAAGAGTCTGAGACTGAATGATAAAATAAACATTGTTTGAGATAATTTAATCAGTTATATTTTAATCAACGTTACTGAAAAAAATTACTCCCTCACATTGAGGAAAAAGGAAAACCTGTGTATCAGTTAAATGTGACTCATACAAGCCATGGGAATAACAATGAACTTCATGATATAAAATTAAAACAGAAAGAATAGAACAAACTTTGAGACCTAAATTATTCTCATAAATATATATTTTATATATATATTTATCTTTACAATTTTCTATATATATGCATGCAATTATTTTGATATATATAAATATTTTATCAAGTATTTTACAGTATTTTATGTACAAGGAATATACATCAAATAATCAGTAGCTCTGTTTGCTGTGCTTTGAAATGCAGAATAGAAAAAGAGAAAGATTTAGCAGGGAACATAAAACACATTTACAACCAAACCAAAAAAGCACTTGTTCTGAGAGCAGTAATCTGCTACAGTGTTGTCAATATAAAAGAGCTAAAGGACTATGTGGAAAGTACACTCTGCTTTTTTGTGGTATATGGAATAATGCAATTACTCAGACTTAAAAGAAACATGACAAAAAACCCAGGAAGTGGTAAAGGCTAAGAAGTGAGACCTGATTTTAATGAAGATCCAATCTTTACCGTGGGCATAAATAAATAAGTTGAATAAAAATGCCCTTATGGAATTATGCTAGATTTAAGGAGGCAGACAACAGAGAGATGTTCATGTTTTTCCTGTTGTTCTTTAACTCTAAACCTACAGTAAAAAAACATATTCAGCCTTCCTTTTTTTTTTCTTTTCCCTGATTACATCAGAACAAAAGCCATGAAATGTTGACACAAAATCTACTGACTCTAGACTTTCATTTTTGTTGATCAGAATAATTGACAATATAGTTGTGAGAGACTAAAGCTTGTCTTTCCTGGTGTGACTCAACAAAGATAAAATCATTTGCTGCTTGCCCAGACAACAGCTGATGTGTGTTGGGCAGAGCCACTGGAAGGACTCTTGGAAGGTGCAAAGATAACATTGCTCAGGGGACTGCAGCTGGCCTACAACAATGGCCCAAGGGCCCAGCATTCACACCTTCAGGACAAGATCATTTCCAGCCATCAGATATCCCAGGAAAGGACAATGGATTCACCACCTGTTTCTTGTTCTTTAAAGATGTGTAAAGAGTGTGTGGGTAGGTAGATGGAGTAGGAGGAGGCAGAGGCCTTCCCCCTCCATCCAGTGGCTGCCCAAAATCACCTGAGTACACAGAAAGATTTCCTGGGGAACAATACCTGGACATTTGCCTAAGGGCTAAAAAACTGTATAAAAGACTGGAGCAACTACTGGCTTAGTAGGAGAAAATTGGAGAAGCAAAATGCAGAAGAAAGCAGACGGCACCACTCGCTGGAAACATCACAGGACAACACAATGGATCTTGGACTCTCCGTGCCCTAAGTTCTGCCTGCTGCAACTCATAGAGCTGAAGAAGCTGCTCAGAGGACCTCATCCCTTCTACAGCCAAAGCCTCAGCACCCTTCCTCTACAGACCCAACATCTCCTGCAGCACCGTTTCTCTACAGACCCAACATCTCCTGCAGCACCTATCCTCCACAGACTCAAACTGTCTTGGGGGGTGAGGGGTGTGGTAAATATAATTCTTTCCCTCTTCTCCCCCTCTTCTCTCTCTCCCTATTCTCTCTCCCCTTCTGATCTCTCCACTGTATTTGTGTAATAAATAGTCTAGCTGTTGATATTTTGGCCTCGTTTGTGCCTCTAATTTCACAACACGGGAATATTAATTAAAAACCTGAATCTCTTTCCCTCTCCGTATCAAGACAATAGTACTTGGGGTTCTTCCATCCTCTATACTCATGATGCTATACTTTTTGCCTTCTTCACCTACATCATCCTTCAATTTAAAAATAATAAGGTTTATTGGTTTAAATAGCTTGATTTTTTTTACTATAATGTAATGTCTTAACAGTCTGTGTAGGCCTCAGCTTTTGGAAGAGGTGAGATTTTATGTGCCATGAACTTCACCACTTCTAAAATAGGACAGATAATTTTTCACTGTTCAAAAAGTGTGTTGACATCTTGCCTCTGTAAAGTACTTTGAACAGTTATAGTTGGAAAACGTGGGTAGAATTATTAATTTTATTTTTATTTGTTAAGTAATGTGTAAGATTCACTGCATCGTTCTGCAAGCTGCAGCCTCTGAATTATCAAAGAACAGACATCTTAATATTAAACATATATAGTAATGGTAACATGGATATCTTAATGCTAATCTTAATAATAATATAATCTTAATAGTAACAGATATTTTTTGGCACAGAGCATTAACTTAAATGGAAAATTAATATTAGCAATATACATCAAATCCTTCTCTTCAGTGCTGTAAAACCTCTAGAGACAAGGTTAACATTTTTCTCTCTGTGCACTGCCTAATTTGTTGTATCATAGTATCACAGTATCAGTCAGGGTTGGAAGGGACCACAAGGATCATCTAGTTGCAACACCCCTGCCATGGGCAGGGACACCCTACACTAGATCAGGCTGGCCAGAGCCTCATCCAGCCTAGTCTTAAACACTTCCAGGGACAGGGCCTCAACCACCTCCCTGGATAACCCAGGGAGTTGTTGTGCCCATGTAGAAAAAACCAAACAAACAAACAAACAAAAAATAGCTGGGACACACCAGTTAGGGCCAGAGAGAAGCTTAAGAAGGAGCTTGGTATGATGATGTTGTCAGCCTTCAGAAAAAAACACAACGTGCTCCTCTGCTTCTGTTTTCAAAGCTTTTATGTTAACTAATATTTTCTGCAAAAATCTTACACTGGAAAAGCCTACTGTTTTATGTAGTCCATTTCTTCAAAGGAAATACCTCTACATAATGAATTTCAATGATACTTCAGTAGAAAACAAGCCAAACAATGTCAAAACTGCAGGCTGAAGGAAGCTGCTCTAATAATTTCACCATCATTATGCAGTAAAAGGCAAAGTATAAATATTAATTTACACACAAATTGCACAGGCCCAGTGCCTTCAACTGACTACACTTTTCCTACACAGTTAATCTGCTCCAACAAAGGCCTGAAAAATATGTGTACATTGAAGGGCTCCCTACCCGTTCAAGTCTCTTACCTTGACAGAGTGTGTTAATTAAGCCTTGGGCTAAGTGAACATCAGTCCCTTAGGTCTATGCAAAAGCCATTCACATTTGTCAGGGCATTCAAGGGCATAAATGGCTACAGTTGCAGCATATGGAGTCGCAGACAGGCCAGCAATAATTACACTAATGCTGCAGTAGAAATAAAATGGAAGAAGGGCACATACATATTGTGTTCTCAATGCTTTGTAATGTTTTGATTACCAACTATGCCATTCATTTGAGAAAAATAAACTACAAAGACAAGGCTTAGAGGTATATTTCAATGACTTAGACTTATCAGATGGGTTGCGAGGTATATTTCAATGACTTATCAGTTCAGTTGTGAGGTGTATTTTGCTACTTAGCCAACAATTACTATTCTTGTTATATACAGTAATCAAAATCTGAATATTACACTGTAGTGGCCAGATGCCCACCAAAGCTGCTCTATCACTCTGCCTTTTAAGTGGACAGGGGGAGGGAAAAAATATAACAGAAGCTAGTAATAGGAGAGGAGCAATTTTAATAACAAAAATAAGCAAACAGCAATATACCGTGCAGAAGCAAAAAGCAGAGAGAGATATGTTAGTCTCTACTTCCCATCAGCAGGATGATGGTCAGTCTCGGGAAGCAGGGCTCTCTAAGCTTGGTGGTTTACATGTGAGGATAGACACCCTGGACGAATCACCCACTTCCTTCTTTCACTTATCTGAGCTGATGTCATATGGCATGGAATACCTCTTTGGCCAGTCTGGGTCAGCTGGCTCAGCTGTGTCCCCTCCCAAGGTCTTGCCCACCCCTCAATGTACTCTTGGGGCCAGGAAATGTTGAAAGGACACAGCCTGGATACTTATTCAACAGTAGCCAAAACACTGCTGTGTTATCAACTACTGCTGCAAAACACAGCACTAGAAAGATGCTGTGAGGAGAATTAACTCCAGCTCAGTCCAACCCAGTACAATCTCGGTGGAACCTCAAGGGGTGGCGTGTGTGGCAGTCTAGGTTGGGTGCCTCCTATTGCTGCCACACAAGATACACCTCCAGTGTCCCGAGTGTCCAGCCTATTGGGCGGACACAGGAAATAGCGTATTTCATACCTATAATATCCTGCGCCCTATAAATTCATCTGCAAAGTCTCTCACTTCCTCTTTCTTCCCTCTCTACTCCCATGGGAGATGCTCCCTATTGGGTAACGGTGGTGAGTATCTCAAGGCCTCTTAGGCCTGGCTAGGCCTAATGCCAGGAGGAGAAGGAAAAGGGCAGTCTCAGACCTGGACAGCCTGAGACTAGCCTAGCAGTGGGGGGCAAGAAAAAGCCCTGGGGGTTTTGGGTATACCCTCAGGTGGGGAAAGGGGAAGTCTTGGGAGGCTTTTGGGTATGCTGTAAGGGGGCTCTGTATGCTTTGGGTTTCTTTTGTCACTATACTTGTAGCTCTCTGTAAATCACAATTGCTTTTCCATTTAAACTTTCCATCACTTCTGCATTCCATTTGTGTGAGTGTCATTCTTTTGACCCTTTTTGGGGCAAGAGAGATCTGCCTGACCCCAAACTGGGACATACACTTACTAATTGGCATGCCAACGTTAAAAATAGATAAAAGATGCTTGTTCTGGTGTAAATGTGCCAGGACATACATGTGGTTATCCTTGGGAAGTTTATAAAATGTGAACTTCATTAGAAGTAATCTGATTAAATTGTGAAATTAATTATACTCAGCAGAATGCATCAAACTAGGAGTTTCTATGAATGTTAATGAGTGATACACATCCTATACTCTTGCTCACTCAAGTTAAACAAGCTGTTAATTCTGTGCCTTAGTACTGCAGACCAGTCTTAGTCTGATGATAATTTAAAGGATGTCAGAACCTTTTGAATAGCATTTACTTGTCCTGTAAGATAAACTATGAGCTACAAAGATTTAATGAAAATACCCTTAAAAATGAAATAATAAGTCAAATATAGGTAAATTAGACCATTATATGTTTACATTTATTGCAAAGGACTACAATTTTTCTAGTCACCTTAAAGAACTAATACACTTTATTAATTTCTAGTACTGAAAAGTCACTGAAATAAGAATTAGTTGGAACAGCTAATCAATCTGCTTTGGACCTGTATTTTTTCTTATAGCCAGGAAGATTGTAATATATACTTACTTTAGTGTACCACATACTTACTTTACTGTACTATATACTAACTTTACTGTACTATATACTAACTTTACTGTACTGTATACTTACTTTAGTAGTAATTCTTGAAGTACCAAAGTAGTAGAACTTCTGTATCCATACATATGATGAAAATCTGCTTTTCCTTATTTGATGCATAGAATGGAGGATGCAATATTCTGAGAAATGCTGTTGAGATGGAGATCAGGGATGATAGGGTTGAGTGCTTGTGGGTGAGAATTAGAGGGAAGACCAACAGGGCAGACATCCTGGTTGGCGTCTGTTATAGACCACCCAACCAGGAGGAGGATGTCGATGAGGCATTCTATAGGCAGCTTAAGGCTGTCTCAAGATCACCTGACCTCGTTCTCATGGGTGACTTCAACCTGCCTGATATCTGTTGGGATCTCAACACAGCAGAGAGGAGGCAGTCTAGGAGGTTCTTAGAGTGCATGGAGGACAGCTTCTTATCCCAGGTGCTGCGTGAGCCTACCAGGGGTAAGGCTATGCTTGATCTCCTCTTCACCAACAGGGAAGGGCTGGTGGGTGATGTGGTGGTCGGAGGGTGTTTAGGCACCAGTGACCACGACATAATAGAGTTTTCAGTATGCAGCCAAGCCAAGAGGGGCAGCAAGAAGACCTCCACTCTGGACTTCCGGAGGGCAGACTTCAGGCTGCTCAAGGAACTAATTCAGAAGGTTCCTTGGGAATCAGCCCTTAAAAACAAAGGGGTCCAGGAGAGCTGGACCTACTTCAAGGAAGAACTATTGAAGGTGCAAGAACAGGCTGTGCCGGTGTGCCGGAAGATGAGCCGCCGGGGCAGACGGCCAGCCTGGATGGGCAATGAACTTTTAATAGAACTTAGGGAAAAAAGAGGGTGTATCATCTTTGGAAGAAAGGGGAGGCAACCTACAGAATGTTTAGGGATGTTGCTAGGTTGTGCAGGAAGAAAATTAGGGAGGCAAAAGCCCATTTAGAACTTAGACTGGCCTCTGCTGTGAAGGACAACAAAAAGTCCTTCTATAAATACATCAATAGCAAGAAGAAGGGCAAGGACAACCTCCACTCCTTGGTTGACACGGAGGGGAACGTTGTAACAAAGAATGAGGAAAAGGCAGAGGTACTTAACACCTTCTTTGCCTCAGTATTCACTAGCAGGGCAGAACGTCTTCCAGACAGCTGGCCTGCAGAGCTGGCAGAAGGAGCCAGAGAGCTGCATAGTTTACCACTGCTCCAAGAGGAAGTTAGAGATCTACTGAGCCGCTTGGACCCCCACAAGGCCATGGGACCGGATGGGATCCATCCTAGGGTGCTGAGATTGCTGACAGATGAGCTGTCCAAGCCACTTTCCATCATTTTTCAGCAGTCCTGGCTCACTGGAGAGGTCCCAGAAGACTGGAAGCTGGCTAACGTGGTGCCCATCCACAAGAAGGGCCGGTTGGATGAGCCGGGGAATTATAGGCCTGTCAGCCTGACCTCAGTGCCAGGCAAGATTATGGAACGGGTCATCTCGAGTGCGATCACACAGCACTTACAGGATGACCAGGGGCTCAGGCCTAGCCAGCATGGATTTAGGAGGGGCAGGTCCTGCCTGACCAACCTGATCTCCTTCTATGATCAGGTGACCCGCCTGGTGGATGTGGGGAGGCCTGTGGATGTGGTCTACCTGGACCTCAGCAAGGCCTTTGACACCGTTCCCCACAGCAAACTCCTGGCCAAGCTGGCAGCCCGTGGCTTGGACAGGAGCACACTGCGTTGGGTTAGGAACTGGCTGGAGGGCCGAGCCCAGAGAGTAATGGTGAATGGCACCACATCCAGCTGGCGGCCTGTCACTAGTGGTGTGCCCCAGGGATCAGTACTGGGCCCCATGCTCTTCAACATCTTTATTGATGATCTGGATGAGGGCATTGAGTCCATCATCAGTAAATTTGCAGATGACACCAAGCTGGGGGCAGCAGTTGATTTGCTGGAGGGCAGAGAGGCTTTGCAGAGGGACCTCGACAGGCTGGACAGATGGGCAGAGTCCAATGGCATGAGATTTAACACATCCAAGTGCCGGATTCTGCACATCGGCCACAACAACCCCAGGCAGTGCTACAGGCTGGGGTCAGAGTGGCTGGAGAGTGGCCAGGCAGAGAGGGACCTGGGGGTACTGGTTGATGGTAGGCTGAACATGAGCCTGCAGTGTGCCCAGGCAGCCAAGAAGGCTAATGGCATCCTGGCTTGCATCAGGAACAGTGTGGCCAGCAGGAGCAGGGAGGTCATTGTGCCCCTGTACACTGCACTGGTTAGGCCGCACCTTGAGTACTGTGTCCAGTTCTGGGCCCCTCAGTTTAGGAAGGATGTTGACTTGCTGGAACGTGTCCAGAGAAGGGCAACAAAGCTGGTGAGGGGTTTGGAACACAAGCCCTATGAGGAAAGGCTGAGGGAGCTGGGGTTGCTTAGCCTGGAGAAGAGGAGACTGAGGGGTGACCTTATTGCTCTCTACAACTACCTGAAGGGAGGTTGTAGCCAGGCAGAGGTTGGCCTCTTCTCCCAGGCATCCAGCACCAGAACAAGAGGACACAGTCTCAGGCTGCGCCAGGGCAGGTTTAGGCTGGATGTTAGGAAGAAGTTCTACACGGAGAGAGTGATTGCCCATTGGAATCGGCTACCCGTGGAGGTGGTGGAGTCACCTTCACAGGAGGTGTTCAGGAGAAGACTTGATGGGGTGCTTGGCTGTATGGTCTAGTTGTTGGGTGGGTTGGATTGTTTGATGGGTTGGACGCGATGATCTTGAAGGTCTCTTCCAACCTGGTGTATTGTATTGTATTGTATTGTAATTTTCCTTTTCAGGAAGAAAGATTGAGTTATGAATATCCTCTGATGATTTCATCCTATCTGAGGAGTTGCTTTTTTTAGGAAGAGTTCTGAAGCAGTATTTGGATTACTGTAGAAGCAGATAAAGTGAGCCAAGAGAATATGGATTTATGTACCTTCTGTCCCTTTCATTTTGAGCCACCTGGCAATTAAGACCTAAGCCAGACTCCTACAAAAATATGATGGCATCTACTTGCTGTGTGAATATTTTCTGTTAATATGAATAGAAATGACACCTGAAATCTTTGTTAAGAGAATAAAGTGGATATTGAGTTCTGTCTTCACTTCACTAGAGAAAATGGCCAGAATTGCCTCTGGCCTTTTATGTCCTTAGAAATAAATTCTTTAGTTTCCACATTCACTGATTTCTTGCTCCTAGCACATCTGACACACTTGTGCACATTACTGCTGCTTCTGCATCATACAGTTGCATCATATACCTTTTATTCCTGTTAATTCTCTCTACAACTTATCAAGATATTTCTTGATTTTTTTTTAGCATTTTTATTATGAAGCTGTCGTATACAAACTTCAGAGGTCATTATCCTGCTCCTTGATAGAGCTGGAGTCCATTTGCTTTCAAATGGAGTTCATTGGAGTTCAAATGTATTCGGGTGTGGGGAAAAAAAAAAAAAGAAGATATGCAAGGGAAAGTGTGGGTTCCTTGTAAACGGAGGCTTTGAAGAACATGTTAGAGAAAAGTCTGTCAGGAATGATCCAGTACCATTTGATCCAGACATGAGATAGAAAGCAGTGAAAGGATGGACTGCATGTTCTAAAATTTCACCTCATCCTCTGTGAGTTATGTGCTCTCTTGAAGTAATTTTTTTTTACAGTTGTCCAGTACAGTAAATCTCATGTCTCATCTGGCAATCCTTGTGTGCAATCGGGAAAATTCTGTTTCTGATTAAAGTGATGTTTGTCTGGATCACTTCCATTACATTCTAAGGATTTACTCAGCATTACACAGCTGCAGTGTTCAGATACATGTCCACACATGTTCATAGAGTTGTGTCCTAATGTAAGTGTACTATCCTTGCAGAAAATCCTCTAAGAAAACATTAACCGCTTATTGCTGACATATTGTGAATTTCCATGCTCATCTCCATCACTGTCAAACTTAGCCAGCTAAACGCATCAGAGTAGGAAAAAAAAAATAATCTCTTCCCCTTCTCTTTGTGCATTGCAATTCAAATGAACCTAGCAGAAAACATTCTATACTGCACATGAAGCCTTCCAAGACATCAGCATAGGGGAAAACTGTTTTCTTGATAATGTGATATTTTACCAGGGTCCTTGATTTATGGTTGCACTTTTCTTTCTTCTTCAGATGTTAACCAGTTTACCCCAGAAAGAGATGAGAAATGACAAGAGGGGAAAGAATACAAGAAACCTGTCATTAGTGTCCTGAAGGAACAAGCCCCAAAACATGCCCTAACACAGATAATTGGCTAAGCACCTGTGAATGTGCAAACTTGTACATGACCTGGGGTCCAGATGGCCCAGGTAAATATGTAGCACATGTAATTAATCTTGTAACACATCTGTGAACTATGTGTGCCCTTGGCCATGTTTGGGTATGCCCCATTCTATAGGTTCAGCTATCAAGTTTCTCAAATTGTCTTCAGACAGTATTTAAACCAACTGAAATGGTAGACAACTTGCCTGTTCTCACCAAGAAAGCATCAAGAGCCAAATGCTGCCAGAGTTGTAGCTGAAGAGCTTGTCCTAGCAGGCAAACCACACCTGGGCCTTGCACCTGGACCAAGGCAACCAACACTCCAAGAGCCCTGCGCCAGGGACAGAAAGGGGAAAAGCCCCAAGAGAACCTAATCTCAGAAGAGCTGCACTGCTACAGCCTGTGAACTGGGCATGAGAGGAGAGAGGCCCCTTAGCCCTCTTGGAGCTGAGCTGCTTGAATTATAGTTACCAGACAAAGGTAATCTGGTACAGAATTCCCCTTAGGGAGGTGATTGTCCCCTTGTACTCTACTTTGGTGAGGACACACCTCGAGTATTTTGTCCAGTTTTGGGCACCTCAATACAGGAGAGATGTAGAGATGCTGGAGCAAGTGCAGAGGGCAACAAAGCTGGGGAAGGGCCTGGAAAATAAGTCTTATGAGGAGCGACTGAAAGAGTTGGAGCTGTTTAGTTTGGAAAATAGGAGGCTGAGGGGAGACCTCATTGCTCTGTGCAACTACCTTAAAGGACATTGTGGAGAGGCTGATGCTGGTCTCTTCTCACAGGTAATTAGTGACAGAACAAGAAGGAATGGCCTCAAGCTACAACTAGTTTGGTTTGGACTGGACATTAGGAAGAAAATTTTCCCAGAATGAGTGGTCAGGAATTGGAATGTGCTGCCCAAGGAGGTGGTTGTCACCAACCTTGCATATGTTTAAAGGTCATTTAGATGTGGTGCTTGGGGATATGGTTTAGGGGTGAACTTTGCAGGGTAGGGTTATCAGTTGGGCTTGGTGATCCCAAGGGTCTTCTCCAACCTGAATGGTTCCGTGATTCTGTGAAACTGCAGATCGTGGCACCTTTATTTCCAATTTAAGTCACTGCATTGGATATTCTCAGATTTGTGCTTACATTGTTTAGCTGTCTTCATATGTGGAATATACTACCCACAACTGAACAACAGAACCTGGAAATCTACTTTGTAAATAAGTTACGGGGGTGTCTGAAGATACCAGAGTCAGAAATATGAAATATTAAATATAGATTTTATTACAATTAGTGCAGTACTTTGCATAATCTGCACATTTCAAAGCTTGGATTTGTACATATTTATGTAATATCTATCATAACAGGCCTTTAATTTTCAGTGAGACCTCTGAACTGTTGTGTTACAATTATTTCAGAATCATGAAAGAGTGTCTCCATCTCCATGTACTTTGTCTTTAAATCTCTGGGAAATGCTGCTGTTTATCACACCCAGCAGCTGCTTAATGTTTGTGTCAGAGTGTACTGTAGGGCAGGACACATGCTCTGCCTCCTCTCATGGATAATTTACTACTGTGTTTTCTCATTCAGCCCTTCTAGTAACAGAGAAGAGGGTGCTGGGGGAACTTTTTCAGCTGTAAAGGATGAATTTCTTTTAGCTGCATGAAAGCACAGCCTCCGGAAGGTTAAGAATCCCTGCTTGAAGTTGCAGGATTGTATTCACACCATCAAGTCAGCTGCCTGGATGTCAAGCACAGACTGCTTGTATAATGAATGGAGCATCCAGAGTGTAATAAAGCGCACTTTTAAAAACCATGAGTGCTTTGAATTTATGCTGTAATGAGGATTTTAGCTGTAAAAACAAACATGCATGCTGTGTCTATCTCTCGGCATCCTTTCTCTTCCTGCCATTTTGCTCTAGCTGACAGTTTTGGATGGTTCTTGATTCCATTTGTAAAAGCTGCACAAAAGGTGCCCAGTTTAGTATGCTTCACCAGGGAGATACTGGGCTTTCAGCACACAAAGATAGCTGTGAGAGAGTCCACAGCATCACAGAAAGGCTCAGAAGTGAAAACATCTCTGGAGATTGTCTGGTCCAGCTCTCTGCTTAGACCAAGGTCATCTAGAGCAGGACACGATGCTCAGGACCATGTTGCATCAGGTTTTGAATATGTGCAATGATGGAGACTACAGCTTCTCCAGGTAAGCTGCCAGTGCTCATTTAACAGTGAAATTATTGAATCTACCCTCCTGCAATTATTAATTCCATCTAGATTAGATAAAACAAAACATCTAACATATGCCTATATTACCCTTTCTAGAAGATCTATCTAAAATTCACACATTCATTCTTGCAGAAAACTAGCAATGTTTGAATTGTATACAATGTAATACAGCAGCAACTAGTCAGGTGATGTGTTTGGTTTGAAACAAACAAAAAGAAAGTGCTGGGGATTCATCCGAATAATATGCTTTAAAAGATAAACAGATGCTCCAGCACTAGCATAAAAATAATTTTATGTAAAACCTATGCAAGCCACTTCTATCACAAAATTAACTGCCTTCAAAACAATATTTGTTGTATTTCCCACAGGCGAAGTAGTGCTTGAAGCTACTGTTTAGGGCATAATTTTCATGATCAAATAAGGGTTTTCTTATTCAAAGTAATGTTTGAAATATCATTGCCACTCTTTACAACCCTTTGGTAGTTTTTGAAAGCCTCTGAAAAGTAATAGCTTACATTTAAAGTAAATCTAAAATCAGTACATACTACTTAAGTATCATAGTTAGGATTCTCTAAGAAGGAGAAGGTTTAAATGTGCATGGCAACATTATTTCTCTGGCAAAAAAATTAGATTACACAGGAAATAAAGGAATGCAATTGAAACAACATATCCACAGCACCAGAGCCTTGGATTGCAAGGCAAAGCATTCAAGGTTTTCCTTTGTTCTGTTGGTCATATATCTGTTATTCAGCATGATGTTTCCTTCTGGAGGTAAGAAGGAGAGAAACAAAAAATTAGGAGGATGAAACCGGAATTCACTTTTAAGGCCCTAAGATCTATGTTATTGTTATCTGTTCTTCTGACACAAAGATTCTAGGTACAGTGCATGTTTGCAAATTCCCTACAGGTTTCATTAAACTGTATATTTTTTTTAAGCTGTAGCCCTGTTAAAATATTACTGTTAAACATAGTTCTAGCACATTCTCAACTTTTTCTCTTCTTTTGATCCATCTCATTGGTTATGTTCTATCAAAGCAACTAGGACGAGATATCTACCAAATTACAGTCATATCCAGTTAAGTATTTTTTTAATTATTATTATCATGTATAACATGTAGGTAAGAGTTCCAAGGATATATTAATATATTTGAGTATTTTCTTGTCTATTTATCTACATAAAAATACAAATATATAAAAAACGTTATCTTAAACTATTAAAACTTTACCATGACTCATTGGTAGTCCAGGGGAAGATTATTCAAGACATAGTATCATAGTATCAGTCAGGGTTGGAAGGGACCACAAGGATCATCTAGTTCCAACTCCCCTGCCATGGGCAGGGATACCCTATCAACAGTTGCACTTGCAGTGTTAGCCAATATGATTTCACATGAGCCATCTGAAAGCAGAAAAGTACTTCAGTTGCATGCACAACCTAAATAAATCTCTGTATGCACATGCTATATCCATATATGTGTTTGTATATATGCATAGAATAGAATAGAATAGAATAGAATAGAATAGAATAGAATAGAATAGAATAGAATAGAATAGAATAGAATAGAATAGAATAGACCAGGTTGGAAGTGACCTTCAAGATCATCGTGTCCAACCTATCATCCAACACCACCTAATCAACTAGACCATGGCACCAAGCACCTTATCAAGTCTTCTCCTGAACACCTCCAGTGATGGTGACTCCACCACCTCCCTGGGCAGTCCATTCCAATGGGCAATCACTCTCTCTGTATAGAACTTCCTCCTAACCTCCAGCCTATGTGTGTATATGTACATTTTTATTAGAACATTGTTTCCTCAGAGACTGCTACATTCTTTAGTAAAAAAATTACGTCTTGTGCAACCACCCTTGGAATTAATTGCAGAATTAGTATATTTGATAGATGATAAAATTTATAGTGTACTTCTATGCTTCACATAGCTTAATTTACATGTGATTCTCATTAACTATATGGTTTTGTAATGGAGTAATAGAAGAGGAATAGAACAAATAGAATGGAAACACATTAAATTCAATATAATTTAAAAAATTGTACATTCTTTGTATAACAAATAATTCTTCAGTGAAAGTGCTTGTCAGAAGATACTGTGGATAATTGCCTAATAGGATGAAAACAATTGGATAGATATGATTCACTGTGATAACATGCATAATTATATTAGCTAAGCTGAAATTGTATAATGGATATCAGTACTCATGACATGGGATCAAATGCAAGTTTACTCATTTAACAGAGGAAGAAACATCCCCCACAAACGTGATTGCATAATCATCAGTTATGTATTTTGAGATGCATACATTTTAAGGCCAGGAAGGATTGCTTCAATTATGTGATCTGATTTTTGAATAAACAGAGAGCATATTTTCATTAATTGCCAGTTATATTCTATAAAAAAAGATGAACCTTTTCATGCCTTTGCTTTTATATTAATTTTTCTAGTTTCAGATCCCAGCTTCTTATTGGATGCTTACTGAAACCCTTGTCTTCTTATGGACTTTTATTTGGAGACAATCAAGAGTTTCTTCTACTTCCAGGACTCTTCCATGACTTTGATGTAAACATCTTACAATATCATCTATGTACAAGTGTAGAGGTTGGATATTTTTTTTGATCCCAAGAAAATATTTTAAACTGAATATACATATGTATTTATATTTGTGTTTATTCATATGCAAACTTGCCTTTGTCAATCAGTAATTTACAAGTTATTAAGGCAGTAAAATCTTTAAGATCCAGTTTTGTGAATCTTTAAAACTGGTTTAAATGATACTGAGATATTTCATTTCAACATTGATTTTTCTATCCAATTTTAAAGTGTTAATTGCTTAGTAATATGGAAAAATCATTACACTTGGGAAAACTGTGCCTTTTGACATTTAGAAGAGAAGCCACAAAGGCTTTTCCCAAAATTTTTAATCTTCTTCACATTTTTTGATTAAAGAGTATATGAAAGTAATTTTCCCTGTGAACAGATTCAGCTGCTACAAAACTGTATTTTGGGAAATTACAAAGCAATAAATCCAAACTGCTTATTTAAATACCTGTTACTACCTATAGTATTGTGGTGAAGGCACATTCTGCCCAGATACTAGATCTGACCCCAGCATGTGGATAGGTTTCCCCTCCTTCAGGAGGAAGACAAAAGCCAAGGCATTAGCCAGGCCAGCACACATTCAGCACATGCAGTGCGTGTGCAATTACCAAGTATTACCAAGTATTGTGCAATTACACAATTTCAGCTTCACGCTTTCTATAGGCTGAAGCCAGTTGTCTATGAGAGTGCCCATTGGTCAAACCCAGCCTCGAGGAACCTATAAGTATCACCCCGTTGGAAAACAAGTTGCCCCCTCTCTTACTTTGTCTCTGTACTTGCTCGAGAGAGCAGCTCTCGAGCCACAGCCTCTGCCATTGAGCTTGTTGTTGTTCGCTTCTGGTATACATGCATGCATACTGAAGCCTCTGCATCGTGAGATGCATTCCAGAAGGAGGACCTTCGCTGAGCCCGAGCAGCCAGCGTCGCCACAGCCAGTCATACCTCCAGGAGATCCTATCGTGCCACCAGAAGACTGGACCAGCCCCCGAGGGTAAGATCTGCCCAGTTGTTGGGGAGAAGGGACTTTAGATAGAGACCGAGTCCACATATACCTAGCCCCGGGACTATTCCAAGCGTCCCGTTGTTCCAGTAGCAGAGAAGCCGCAGCTCGACGTAGCCGCATTCTCTCTCCGAGACTGTTTCAGCCTCAAGACTCGTCGCCACGGGACCGACCCCATAGCTATCGTCCAACCGGGAACCTCTGAGCCCGCCTACCGGCAACTGTCACCCTGCCCTGCCGTGCGAGCCAACTCCCAGGGCCGACCCCACGGGCCGAACCCGACCAGGAACCAGTCCAGCGGCAGTAGTCAGCCGGACCCCCACCTTGCTACAAACAGCAGCTACAGAGTATCTTCCACGTGCTTTCCACCCACTAGCACTCAGTTCAAAGTATCTGCGTGTAGCAGAGTAATCGCTGACGCACAGAAAGATTGCAATATTGCTGTATATAGCCAGAAGCCGCCTGTGTTCTGCCGAGTCGTCATCTAGTGGCCAAGCGGTGGAACTGCACCCTTCATTATATAAAACATAGAGCTAGTCTGTAGGTAGTTTAATTAAGTTCTAATCATAATACTAAGCCATTTATGGAATGTATTTCACGAACGTGCACTAGAACACGGGAGTGATTCGTCATTGGAATGGGCTGCCCGGGGAGGTGGTTGAGTCGCCGTCCCTGGAGGCGCTCAAGGGGGGACTGGATGTGGCACTTGGTGCCATGGTCTAGTCGTGAGGTTTGTGGTTACAGGTTGGACTCGATGATCTTCGAGGTCTCTTCCAACCTTGGTAATACTGTAATACTACTGTAACATGTATATAAGTTGTTGATTCATCGGTTATTAATAATTTGATAATAAAATTTTATATTTTTGTACTTCATATTTAATATTCATAAATTTAATAACCTCTTCACAACAAGTATATAATGAACTCACCAGATAAGTTTTGTAGTTCTTTTAAAGATGTCTTCCAGACTGTCACCATCTTCTAAGGAATAATGTCAGAACTGCACCAGTTCCTCCTAACACTCTTGTTCTACTCCATTTCTACCTAATGGTTTTATGTATAAATTCCCCCGCCCCCTTTGCTTTCTTATCACGTGTTCTGTACCCGGAGGATATTTTTTTCTGTTGCAAATTGTTGCAAACAAGGGCTGTGGCTAGGAGGTGTGCCCAGCATGTGATTCTTTGGGCAGCAAATCCCATGCTGCAAGGAGCAAAACAGCAACATTCCTGAGGAAAGCATACTGCAGAAGCCAGCTTCCTTACATCTAACACCTTTGAGTGGAACATGCTTTGGATTATACACACGGCTGGATCCTACTGGTTTGATGGGTCAATGTGAGAGATAAGAAAGTACCTAAAAAATCTGGTACTTTGGACAATAGATAGGGCTTTGGTTTAGGGATACTGCTAGGGATATACTTGGGACTTCTGTTAGCTACTTCCTTTAAGGGCTTCTGGGATTTCTGATGTTAAGGGCACTCTGAGACTGTAATGCTGGGGATTCTACAATGCTTTAATAAAGGACTTCTGAGAGCACTTTTGAGATCCTCTATGCTCTACATGTCTGGAATCTTGTGGAGCAGGGTTCATTCCTTGTTAATCACCAATAACACCTTGTTATCAAGGGTTACTAGTATGACTACATCAGCACCCCCAAATGGGGGTGCAATAGCAAATGTTCAATAATGGCATGTTATTTTCAATCTGCAAATAAAGATCACTCAAGTGTTTGTCATTATGGATTTTTGGTCTGACCTGTTGGTATATGGTACACCACATCTGTGATAGGGGTCTTACTGAATAGTAAGAAAGGTGTGGCTACTCACTGGCAGTGACTCAGAAATATCCTAAAACTATGAAAGGTCCAATAATTATCTATCAATAATTCAGTCTTTCAACAAAAGTATATTTAGTTTCCAGCTGTACCATCTTTGGCTTAACATTGTAAGATATGTTAATGGCATTTTCAGAAAAAATTCTGAAGTCCTTTGGTTTCTCAGTATGTAATGTGCATAGGAGACTTTTATAAAAATGGGAGGAAATGATACAAAATCTTTGAGAGTTTCTTGTCTGTAGAAGTCTTATTTGATACAATACAATAAACCAGGTTGGAAGAGACCTTCAAGATCATCGCGTCCAACCTATCAACCAATCCAACCCACCTAAACAACTAGACCATGGCACCAAGCACCCCATCAAGTCTCCTCCTGAACACCTCCAACAATGGTGACTCCACCACCTCCCCAGGCAGTCCATTCCAATGGGCAATCACTCTCTCTGTATAGAACTTCTTCCTAAAACCCAGTCTAAACCTACCCTGGTGCAGCCTGAGACTGTGTCCTCTTGTTCTGGTACTGGCTGCCTGGGAGAAGAGACCAACCTCTGCCTGGCTACAACCTCCCTTCAGGTAGTTGTAGAGAGCAATAAGGTCATCCCTCAGTCTCCTCTTCTCCAGGCTAAGCAACCCCAGCTCCCTCGGCCTCTCCTCCTAGGGCTTGTATTCCAAACCCCTCACCAACTTCGTCACCCTTCTCTGGACACGTTCCAGCAAGTCAACCTCCTTCCTAAACTGAGGGGCCCAGAACTGGACACAGGACTCGAGGTACGGCCTAACTAGTACAGTGTACAGGGGCAGAATGACCTCCCTGCTCCTGCTGGACACACTGTTCCTGATGCAGGCCAGGATGCCACTGGCCCTCTTGGCTACCTGGGCACACTGCAGGCTCATGTTCATTTCTATCTGTAAAGGAGGCTACATATATTTTTGTGTCTTTTAAGAAAAATACACTATTTCCATCTCTTCAGGATTTGTTTAGTTTTAATTAAAATTTTGCCAGTATTTAGTATCTTGTATGCGACAAAGAGCCATTCACTTCTGAGATTTGATAAGTAATGTTTCAACTAACATATTGTAAGCACTACTTCCCCCATAAAAGGAAAATAATTTTTCTAAATACACAGTTTCATCCTCAGCAGCTTTCACAAGGCTGCATATAAAATACATCTCTTTCAACAGCAGCGTTATAGCACAAGAAGTGTGAAATACACAGATGAGTAATGGACAGAATTTTATTTGTATTAAGCATATTTAGATATATATATTTAAAACATCTTTGAAAATTCTGCTAGTTAGATGTCTGTGTTGTTCTAAATAGGAAATAGATACATTCTTTTGAAAATTCAGCTCTAGTAATTCACTGCTGTGGCCATAAGTCCCTATTTAACTTTATGCTTTCAATTAATCCAGGGTATGTATCAACTCACTCAAAGAAATTATTTGTCCAGGCTCATGTTGAATAAGATCATAAAAAGTGGTCTTGCAGAAATAAACCTATCTATGCAGTCTATTACTTTTGCTTATCATTAAATTGCTCCTATTTTATTACTGGCGGTTGTTATATTTTCCACTCTTCCCTGTCAATTTAAGAAGAGGAGTGATAGAGCCGCTCTAGTGGGCATTTGGCCCCTAGCCAGGGCCAAACATTCACAGAAATTAATTTTAGAATTAAGTTTTGTAAATTAGTAATTACTTACAGGTGGTAGAAATTTTGTCTTCCAGATATATTTCTCTCTACTCACTCCTCATTTTGTTTTTCCTTTGTCCTTTCTTTTGCTCCATAAAGTTCAGACAGTTTAAAAAAAAAAACATGAAAGCAAGTGTTCTGAATTTTATTTCACTCCCCCACATTTTCCCCACCAGTTTCTAAACAGATTCCATAACACACACACCCCTACACCCCCCACCCCCCTACTTTAAAATATTCCCTTTTGTGTGTTACACGTGGTTTCAATAAGAATTCCAAATGCTATCAATGTGGCTTGTAAGTCATACAAATCTGAAAAATCAATGCAGGAATAGAGAGAATGAAGATGCAGTATTTATTCCACACAGCCCCCCACCCCCCGCCTCCCCTTTTTCTACATCAAACAAACAGAGAGCTCTATTGATCATAATAAAACCTGACTACTCAGAGTCAGCTGTCTTAGAATACTTAGTCCAGACAACAGGACAGGACCAAGTAGCTATTGGTTATTTTTACCTATTTTTGGAAAACACATTCAAGCATCACTGTCACATTTAGAGATGTTCAGCTTCATGTACTTCTAAGAGGGGACAGAAAATGTTGTTTACCTGTATAAGCAAGGCTAATAACAGACACAGAGCTTGTTAAAGAAAATAGAATATCTGTAGTTTTCTTACACTACACGTGTTTAAAAAGTAATTGCTATAATTGTTTAACCTTAATTTCTTTACAGGCAAAAAGGCTCAATAGGATCCTTTGGTTACATTCTGAGTTATCTGATGTCTTTTTTTATTAGATGTTCCAAATCATTGGACTAGCCCTTGGGTCTGTTTGTCTACATTTATGCGTCTTTTAATTGTTTCCCAAAGCATTTCACAGGTATTAATTTAAATTCCTTTAAATTCCTTTTTGATTGGAGGCATCAATATTTGAAAAAAAGCACTTGAATTTTATGAGCAGCTGACCTGTAATCCAAATAGGTGGTATGATCTTTTTTTAGAGATAAACATAATATATTTTAATTTGCATCAAAAGAGATCAGAGGGTGCAAGATACAATAATGATGAAAATCTGAAATCACACAGTAAGTCTGTATTTGTACTCATATTGGTTTAAGAAAAAACATGTATATCTTACACCATTCTGAGCAATGCTTGCTGTATGACAGGAATGGCAATTGTCAGGATTTGTGAGACTGGTGGGTATGTTATGTAGTTTGTAAGTTTCCTTGTTCTGGGGTTGGGTGTTCTGTTTCTTTACAGTTTCAATTTTGTGCACATGTACCTGTACAAGTTTGATCAGATACTTTCCTGTCTCTTTTGGTTTAATCTGATATGCTTGCAATAGAGTAGTGAATTGCAGTTTATCTCAATTAAAACTACTGCCTTTCTGTTATCTATCCTATCAGCGGGGGAGAGAGAGACAGGGGTTTGTGGGTGTGGAAAATTATATTAAGCCTTTAGAGTATTCTGCTAGTTTAAATAATCTAAACCACTTTGTATTTGATAAAGACCTTTTTGCTGGTTTTGTTCTAAAGACAAAAAATACTTCAGGTTGATGTTATTTTTTGCATGCAAAAATTGTTTGTAATAGAGAGTAGATCCTACAGAAAAGTAGTTAACATATAGGTAACAGAATTTATGCAAGTTAAATATATTATCAGGATTTATCATCTTCAGAGGAGTACATCATTTGATGCCCTGATACTATATAAAAATCAATTAAAGCGATTCTTTAGTGCTTTGGCTATCAGCAGAAAAAATCCTCTAGAATTTCAGTGAAATGTCCACTTACTGCTCAGTCAAAACTCATCTCTTTTTCACCAATGCTAGCTACATTGTTCACATGAATGAAAAGAAATTATCTTACCTTTCTCTTTCCAGGACAAAGCCTCCCATAATACCTGGCAAATCTTGACGAAATATGTTCACAAAAAAACAGGTGTGTGAAGTTTCCCTGGACAGCTCAAACTACAGTGCAAAAGACTCAGTTAGCCCTAGATCATTACGTATGCTGATGGGTTGTTTGTTTGGTGTTGGGGCTTTTTGTTTGTTTATTTGTTGGGGTTTTTTTGTACTCTTTGTTGGAAAGACACTTTCAAATTTGCTTTTTTGCTTTTGCTTATCCTTACATATTATATGTAGTTAAGAGATGCATCCAACTGACAAGTATTCTGTGCTCCAGAGAATGATCTTCACATACTTCAAACCTTGACCACTAAAGATAGTTCTTAATCCTGACATTCAAGTTCCAATTTTAATTCTTTTAGTCCAGATTTGTATGAATGAAGCCTGTAGTTTGGCTCCTGCCACAGCATATCAGATTGGTATCACTGATAAGCCATCCTCCTTGGAACAAAGTGGTGTCCCATTTGTCTTGGTATAATGCCTTTCCTTGTTGCAAAAGGAAATCTTCCCCTACATTTCCTACAATGTTATAGACATACTTCTTAATTTTTTTACCTTACCAGAAATAATTGCTAATGGAGTGTCTCGGTCTGGAGAGGGAAGGAGACTCAGTTCTTATGAATATTCCCATGCTGTGAAATGAGAGGCACAAACGAGGCCAAAATATCAACAGCTAGACTATTTATTACATAAATAAAGTGGATGGATCAGAAGGGGAGAGCGAGAAAATAGAGACAGAAGAGAGAAGAGGAAAGGAATTATATTACCACACCCCTCCCCCCCAAGACAGTTTGAGTCTGTGGAGGAAAGGTGCTGCAGGAGATGTTGGGTCTGTAGAGAAACGGTGCTGCAGGAGATGTTGGGTTTGTAGAGAAACGGTGCTGAGGCTTTGGCTGAAGAAGTGATGAGGACCTTTGGGCAGCTTCTTCAGCTCCATGAGTTACAGCAGGCAGAACTTAGGGCACGGAGAGGGTTTTCAGAGTCCAAGATCCATTGTGTTGCCCCGTGATGTTTCCATCATGTGGTGCCGTCTGCTTTCTTCTGCATTTTGCTTCTCCAATTTTCTTCTTTCAAGCCAGTAGTTGCTCCAGTCTTTTATACAGTTTTTTTAGTCCTTAGGCAAGTGTCCAGGTGTTGTTCCCCTGGATATCGTTTCTGGGAAATCATCTTTAGGTATCGTTCCCCAGGAAATCTTTCTGTGTACTCAGGTGAGTTTGGGCAGGGTCTGGATGGAGGGGGAGGAGGCCTCCGCCTCCTCCTTCTCCATCTACCTACCCACACACTCCTTACCCATCAGGAAACAGGTGGTGAATCCATTGTCTCACCATCCTCCCTCCCTAGGGTATCTGATGGCTGGAAATGATCTTGTCCTGAAGGTGTGAATTCTGGGCCCTTGGGCCATTGTTGTAGGCTAGCTGCAGTCCCGTGAGCAATGTTATCTTTGCACCTTCCCAGAGTCCTTCCAGTGGCTCTGCCCAACACACATCAGCTATTGTCTGGGCAAGCAGCAAATGATTTTATCTTTGTTGAGTCACTCCAGGAGAGACAAGATTTAGTCTCTCACATGGAGTTTTTAAACCCTCACATTATTCAGACTCCCTCAGACAGCATTAGGAGGATGTGCATCTGAATAAATATGAAGAATCCACTAAGCTGAATTTATTTCAAATCCCACCAAATTTCCCCTGAATTCAACAGGACTAGCTCATGCTTTTGGACATTATAACAATAATCTGTTTGTTTGCTTGCTTTGTTTGTTAAATAACATATTTAAAGTATTCTTTCTCTTTGAGCTTTGCTTCAAAGATACTTGTTCTATCTTTCAGAGAAAAGTGCTATTCTTGAAACCTGTCTGGAGGTATGGCCAGAGCTTTTTGTGCCAACACAATCCATCCATTTCTGATGAAGGAGGACACTGAAGGTACCTTGAGAGTTTGTTTTATCCAGATCATTATTCACTTCAGAAAATATATGTTCAGTATTAATGATTTCTCATGGGATCACAGTACCAATTCTTGATCAATGGCAACTGATTGTTTAGGAATTTATTGAATAATTAATTAAACAATATGGCAAATATGGATATTAATAAAAGAGTTATAACTTTTTATTAATATGAGAAATTGCCAAAACCATATTAAATAGGTTCAATGTATGGTTGGAATACATATTTACAGTGGGAATGTACAGTATTTAGGCAAATATAATGATTTTAACAATTTTAAGCACACTCTTAGGAATAACAGAAAGAGAGAATCCCTGGGAACAAAATGGTGTTCGACCATGGTGGGGAGACTCAACAAGAACCGTTAAGCCAAAGAGGCAATGAATTAATTACAGCTGATTCCACCCAAGCAGGGAATGCTGCTGCTGTGTATTACAATCTTACAATCTGTCTTTCTTGTTGCTTTATAAATGTCTTAATTTTATTGCCTTCTAACTGATTCAGGATATGATATTGTCAAGTTTTCTGTGTCATTCAGTTTTAGCCAATCTCTAATTTGCTGCTCTATTTCTTACAGTATTGAGATATGGTAACTGCTGAATTTGTTCTTGTGTCAAAAAAGGTTTGTCTTTAAATAGTAGAGGGATGATTCTGATCTCATGCTGCTTACAACCAATTCATCTGATAATCTGAGAGTCCTTCCTCTTGATTTATTGTTAATAGAGCAAGGTCAAGCCCTTTGAATATCACATACCCAAGACATTTCACTTTCTGTTTCAAATGTTAACTGATGTGATGCTGGCTCTGCTAACTCTTAATACATTTTACAAGGGAAGACAAAGCTTGATAATTTGTACTTTAAGGACAATTTATTCTTTTGAGGACTATTTATTGTTTTGGGGGTTCCAAGACTAATTTTAATTGGTAGACATCAGTGATTGACATACCAATATTTCTTTATGCATCACTTCAGACTTTGTCCAATATACACACTTCTCTGTCACACAAACACTGGAAACACTGGTAGTTAGTGCTCTGTTCTACTGATTTTGTGACTAGAGCAGCAATTATAACACTCCAGACCATGTATTTTGGCTCCCTGGTCCACTTGTAATTCAAGCATTTTGGCCTTCTGTATGCTTGACCTGACACATGCATTTCACTCACAAACTTTAATCTTCTTATGTGGAAAAATTAATATTGGATTTTTTGTTCACAAGGTTTTAGTCATGGCTTCAGGCTTTGAAAATACTGTTTCTTCTTTTGTAGGGAAGTTTATTGCAGTTTGTTACCAGATTTGTCTTCAAAGTCTTCCATGGTGTCTAAATCTATTAAATCTTTTGTTCTGAGGCTTACTCTATTCTCTCCTTAATTGGAATCAGGGCTCTTCCAGTAAATGTGTTGTTGTCATATTAGGAGTCTTCTCAATTTAACTGCCTAATAAAAAGTATTTCAGTGCAGCAAATTCTCTTCTCTGTCTTTGGTAGCTACCTGGATTTCTTCATCAAGCCTTACATTTTTTATCCAACTGTAGATTAGAAAAAAACCCCAAACTTTATCCAGGTATTTAAATCTTCATAGAGTCATAAATTCATAGAATGGTTTAGGTTGGAAGGGACCTTAGAGGTCATCTTCCACTAGAAAGGACACCTTCCACTAGGCAAGATTGCAGAAGGCCAATCCAGCCTGGCCTTCAACACCTCTGGGGTGGGGATGACCTCCCTGGGCAATCTGTTTCAGTGTCTCACCACCCTTACTGTAAAGAATTTCTTTATATTATTTGGTCTAAATCTACCCTCCTCAACCTTCAATCCACTCCCTCTTGTCCTATCACCACAAGCACTTGTAAAAAGTCTCTTCTTGTAGGCCCCCTTCACATACTGGAATGCTACTGTCAGGTCTCCTGGAACCTTCTTTTCTCCAGGCTGAACATCCCCAACTGTTTGAACTTGTCCTCACAGGGAAGGTGCTCCAGCCCTCTGATTAGCTTAATGACCCTCCTCTGGACCTACTCCAGCAGTTCAATCTTGTACTTATCCTGAGGGCACCAGAACTGGGTGCAGTACTCCAGGTGGAGTGTCATGTGAACGGAGTATAGGGGGAGAATCACCTCTCTCTTTCTGCTGGTCACACTTCTTTAGATGCAGCCCAGGATAGGGTTTGCCTTCTGTATTGCAAGTGTACATTGCTGGCTTGTGTTGAGTTTTTCAACAGCTGACACCCTGTCTCCTTGAGACTGCCCTCAAGCCAGTCCTTACCCAGCTTATATTTGTGCTTGGGATTGCCCTGACCCAGGTGTATAGCCTTGCACTTGGCCTCGGGTCCAGTTCTCAAAGACTGCCCAAGTCCTTGTAGATGGCATCCCTTCCCTCCAGCATGTCAATCAGATCACACAGCTTGGTGACAGGTGCAAACTTGCTGAGGGTACACCCAATTCCACTGTCGGTATTGTTAACAAAGATGCTCCAGCACTGGCTCCAGCACTGACCCTTGAGGGATGCCACTTGTCACTGGTCTTGGTCTGGCCATTGAGCGGTTGACTTCAACTCTCTAAGTGAAGCCATCTACCCAATACCTTATCCAGGGAGTGGTCTGCCCCTCAAGTCCATGCTTTTCCAATCTGGTGACCAGGATGTCATGTGGGACAGTATCAAATGCTTTACACAAGTCCAGGTAGATAGCATCAATTGTTTTTCTCTTATCCACTGATGCTGTAACTCCATCATAGAAGCCAAGTTTGTCAGGCATGATTTGCCCTTGGTGAAGCCATGTTGGTGACTGCCAATCATCTCTTCTTCATTTCCAGTATGCCTTAGCAAAACCTTCAGGAGGATCTGAAACTGGAGGTGGGGAGATTCAGGCTGGACGTGAGGAGGAGGTTCTTCACCGTGAGAGTGGTGAAGCCCTGGAATGGGTTGTCCAGGGAGGTGGTTGAGGCCCCATCCCTAGAGGTGTTTAAGACGAGGCTGGATGAGGCTCTGGCCAGCCTGATCTAGTGTAGGGTGTCCCTGCCCATGGCAGGGGGTTGGAACTAGATGATCCATGTGGTCCCTTCCAACCCTGACTGATACTATGATACTATGATCTTCTCTATCATCTTGCCAGGCACAGAGAAGAGACTGACTGGCTCATAGTTTCTGGGGCAGGTTTTTTTTGTTGTGGGGTTTTTTCCCTTTGTTTTTTTCCCTCTATTTCTTTTTGAAGATAGGGGTTATGTTTCCCCCTTTTGAGTCAACAGGGGCTTCACAAGATTGCCATCACTTTTAAAATACAATGAATGGTGATTTGGTAACTTCATCTGCCAGTTATAAATAAGTTATTTATATAAGGTAAATATCTAGCAATTAATCTCTTTTAACTGAGATGCTGCCCAATCATAATCAGGTTTTTTTTGAGGCTGACAATAGGCTTGAGGTGGCTGATTCCCAAATTCTGAGCTGTATCAAAGAAGTGTTCTGAAAAAACATCTGCAAGACAAGTTAATGAGTTTCAGATAGCTTTCAGTTCAAACAAGAGCACTCTGTATGCACAAAACTTGAATGGGTAAGGATCTCCTCTCAAAGATCTCTAGCAATTGTGAAGTAAAACCTGCATTTATTTGCTATAACTATGTATTTCATATATGATGTTTACAATGTTCCATTGTAACAGTTATGAAGATTATGATGTTGCATATTAAGCACAGTGTGTTAGTGGCAAAGAAGAGACAAGGTTGGGACTATACCAAAATTATGTTTGTTTTCAAAAAACTTCTTGTTATATCTTAAGGATGGGAAAAAGAAAAGGAGAAGGCATTCATCAGTCTTAGGAAAAGGATGTACAAAATGCTGGTTTCTCTCTTTTCTAAGACTATTGATTTAAACAGAGGTATGAAAGTAGAAGGAGAACAATGCAAAGCAGATAGGTGTTACAGTTTTGTTTGTTAGTATTATTTTTTCACAATACAGTTTTGCCAGGTAGCTTTTGGCTGATAGATGCCAAGAACTAGTGCTTGTCTAGTCTCCTTAAGGGCACACTGAATGAGTGACAAGATTACCCTAGGATGCAACAGTTAATACTAGAACATTTATAAAAACATATTAACCATTATGCCTAAAAGTTTAGATGCAACTTTGTTAGGATTATAAGGAAATATGATTTGATAGGCCTATTTTCATGTACAATTGGCTATATCTTCCTATAAAGCATTTAGTACTCACCTCTAGAAATGGTATCACAGAGTCACAGAATGTTAGGGGTTGGAAGGGACCTCAAAAGATCATCTAGTCCCACCCCATCCCAGAGCAGGATCACTTAGAGTAGGTCACATAGGAATACTGTGATATACCAGGGATACATGAGTAGATATCACAGAATCACAGAATGTCAGGGCCTGGAAAGGAACTTGAGAGATCATCTAGTCCAACCCCCCTGCCAGACCAGGATCACCCATACCAAGTCACACAGGAACTCATCCAGGCAAGTCTTGAATATCTCCAGAGAGGGAGATTCCACAACCCGCCTGGGCAGCCTATTCCAGTGTTCTGTCACCCTCACAGTGAAATAATTCTTCCTGCTGTTTCCATGGAACTTCCTATGCCTCAGCTTCCACCCATTGCCCCTTGTCCTGTCATAGGGCATCGCTAAAAGCCTGGCTCCATCCTCTTGGCACTTGCCCTTTACATATTTGTAAACATTAATGAGGTGTCTCAGTCTGGAGGCAGAAATAGACTTGGTTCTTTTTGAACATTCCTGTGCTATGAAATTATAGGCACAAATGAGGCCAAAATATCAACATCGAGGCTATTTATTAACAGAATAAAGTAGATGGAACAGGAGAAGAGGGAGAGAAGGGGGAAATAGAGAGAGAGAGGGAGAAGAGGGAGAGAGAAGAGAAGAGGAATTCTATTACCACACCCCCCAAGACGGTTTGGGTATGTGGAGGAAGGGTGCTGCTGCTTTGGCTTGGAGTAGATGCCATCCATGTTGGCTGTGCTGTCCTTTGCTGGAGGAGGGGAGGGAGAGATCCCAAAGTCCAAGTCCAAGTTCTTGTCTGAGCAGCCTCCAACATGTGGTGTCAGTTTCCATGAGTTGCAGCAGACAGAACTCAGGACACAGAGAGAGGGTTCCTCCTGGTCTGCTGCCTCCAGGCTACATGGTGATGTCTTTTCTTCTGTGTCTGTCCTTTTCTGTCTTTGTATTTTCTTCTCCATCTTTCTTCTCCTGAGCAGGCATTGCTCAGGTCTTTTATAAGTTTTTTAGTCACAGGTTTTTTTAGGTATGTGTCCAGGTGGTGAATCCATTGTCCTTTTCACCATCCTCCCTTTCCAGGGAAGCTGATGGGTAGAGATGTTCTTGTGTATGTGCATTCCAGGCAGTCGTTATCCAGTTGTCTGCTCACCATCTCCTCCTTTGGCAGCTATTGTCTGGGTGAAGAGCAAAGCTGGTTTTAAGAGCAAAGCTGGTTTTATCTTTGTTGGTTCACAACAAGAGAGACGAGATTTAGTCTCCTACATGAGGTCACGCCTTAGTCTCCTCTTCTCCAAGCTGAAGACCTCTAGCTCCCTCTATCTGTCCTCATAAGGAAAATGTTCCCAATTCTCAAGCAGTTCCCTGCCCTTCTTGAACTGAGGGGCCCAGAACTGGACACAATATTCTAGATGTGGCCTCAGCAGGGCAGAGTAGAGGGGGAGGAGAACCTCTCTCAATCTACTGACCAGACCTCTTCTAATACACCCCAGAATGGCATTGGCCTTCTTGGCCACAAGAGCACATTGCTGATTCATGGTCATCCTTCTGTTCACTGGGACCCCCAGGTCCTTTTCTCCTTCACTGCCCTCCATAAGCTCAGTCCCCAGCCTATACTGGTACATGGGGTTGTTCTTTCCTAAGTGCAAGATTCTACATTTGCCCTTGTTGAACTTCATTAAATTTCTTCCTGCCCAGCTCTGCTGCCTGTCCAATTCCCACCAAATGGCAGCACAAACTTCTGGTGTGTCAGCCACTCCACCCAGTTTGGTGTCATCAGCAAACTTGCTGACAGTGCTCTCTGTGGCCTCATCCAGGTCATTGATGAATATATTGAACAGCACTGGTCCCTGTACTGACCCCTGAGGGACTCCATGAAGTTACAGGCCTCTGACTAAACTCTGTCCCATTGACCACAACTCTCTGACTTCTTTCCTTCAACAAGCTGAATTTCATCGGATTGAATTGAAAATTGTGCGACAGTTTATTTAGTTTACTGCCATACTGTTGCTGCTGCCTGTGTTTGAATTTTCTGTGCTATTTGAAACAGCAACCAGATCATCAGTGACAGAAGACTGTGTTTTTATGTGTATGTGTAAGAGAAAATATCTGCCTCTACTGGCGAGAAGCAATTAGTTTCATTTACAAGTGACTTGTTTTATGGGATGTAATTTATCTAGACAGTGAGAGATGTTCACCATCTAGCCCACAGCGCTGGAGGAAAAATAAGTTAATTTTGCTTGCTAGAATGATTAGTTTCTAGAAAACCTTCTTCCACATAAGCCATTGATTATTCTTGTTTCAGTGAAAGCAAATAAATGAGATGGATGTTCACAGTATCAGAAGGGTACAACAGAGTAAAAAGAGAGTGAAGCGCTATTCATTTACCTCTTTGCATTAAAAATATGCCAGTTCTGTTACATAGGAGACCTCTGCCTCAAAATGCAAGTCTTCATCAGCTGGAGTCTTGGATGTCTTGGAAAGCAGAGTGCCCCCCCCCAGGATAAATCTGGGTAATGGGCTTAAATAACATATATTCAGATAGAAAACATGTATTTTCATCTGTATTTGCAAAGAGATCAATTTCAGCCTATGTTTTATTATTATTTTTTATTTAGATATCTTAGAAAAGATATTACAAGTACTGAATACTGGCAAATAGAATAATAGCTTTTCCTTCAAAATAACCCATGTGTATTGAATGGTTATATAATTAAACTGAGATTACAGTATATTTATTACATTTTAATGAAAGTCCCATGCTGTTTCAATTTACAAACTGATCTGGGGGAATGTACGCTTCAAAGGTACTTGAGTTTTTCAGACAGTCTCAAAGCAGCAGGATTCTCCTCCTAATGCAACTGGCAGTGCAGCTACTAACAATCCTGGCACTGAGATATTGTGAATGATAACTGGAAGCCACACAACTTCACCATTTCAGCTTTACAATTAATGAGGCATATGGTGCTTGAATGCTATTTAAAGGTTTTCTTCCACCCAAAAAAGGCTAAAACCATTAGCTATAGTCATATCAGTCATAGGATCATAGGATGTTAGGGGTTGGAAGGGACCTTCGAAGATCATTGAGTCCACCCCCCTGCCAGAGCAGGACCAGGACACACAGGAACACATCCAGTTGGGTCTTGAAAGTCTCCAGAGAAGGAGATTCCATGACCTCCCTGGGGAGCCTGTTCCATTGCTCTCTGACCCTCACAATAAAGAAGTTTCTCCTCCTGTTGAGGTGGAACCTCCTGTGCCCTTGTCCTATCACAGGGTGCAATGGAGAAGAACTGGTCCTCTCCCTCTTGACACCCAGACCTCAGATATTTATAGATATTTATTAAATCCCCTCTCAATCTCCTCCAGACTAAAAAGCCCAAGAGGTCTCAGCCTTTCTTCATAGGGCATGTGCTCCAGTCCCTTTATCATCCAGGTAGCTCTCCATTTGACTCTTTCCAGCAGATCCCTGTCCTTGTTGAACCGGGGAGCCCAAAACTGGACGCAGTACTTCAGGTGAGGTCTCACCAGGGTGCAGTAGAGGGGGAGGAGAACATCCCTTGATCTGCTGGGCACATTCCTCTTAATGCACCCCAGGATTCCATTTGCCTTCTTGGCCACAAGGGCACATTGCTGACCCATGGATAACTTGCCCACCAGGACTTCCAGGTCCCCCACAGGGTTGCTCTCCAGCAAATCACCTCCTAACCTGTACTGGTGCGGTTTATTATTCCTTCCCAGATGAAGAACTCTGCACTTATCCTTGTTGAACTTCATTAGTTTCCTCTCTGCCCAGCTCTCCAGTCTGTCCAAGTCTTGCTGAATGGCTGCACAGACTTCAGATGTGTCAACCAAGCCTTCCCAGTTTGGTATCATCAGCAAACTTGCTGAGCAGACACTCTGCTAATCAATGTCATTGATGGAGAAGCTGAACAGGACTGGACCCAGTGCTGACCCCTGGGGCACTCTGCTAGCTGCAGCTGTCCAGCTGGACATGACACCATTGGCCATCACTCTTTGAACTCTACTTTGTAACCAGTTCCAGTCTTTAGCATAAAAGCCTGAGAACACCATAAAGTTGGCTGGTTGGACCACTGAATGGAGCGTAATATTTTTAAATAAGGACAAAAACCCATAAATAAATATCCTTCATAATTGGTGTCCTGTTGTGAAAATTGAGTCAGTTCCTGCTCAGAGAAAAGCTATACTGCAGAAAATAGATTCAGTTCTAAAAAAATAACACTAGAAAAGGCAGAAAGGTTAATCAGAAAATGCATCTCTTCTGTACATCATATACTGTTGTAGAAATGCCAGAAAGGGGGAAAAAAGTCTCTCAGCCCCAAATAAAATCTGACTTACTAGATACACATAATGAATCATTAAAAAAATCTTTTATATTTATATATATATATATATATATATATATATATATATATTCTTCTGTATTTAGAGACAAAATGTTGTGAAATGTCATGACAAGAGTATGGCAATGCATCATAGAATAATCTTCTGCTTTAAAAAACATTCTCAATACCGGCATTAACACATCATGTTGTTTTATGCTATAATGTCTTTTCAAGATCTTATTGAAACCAAAATCATGTTACAAATATCTCAGAAGAGGCTCACTACTAAACAGGTAACCTCATCTGGGAGTTTTTACTACACTTTAAGACTAGAATTTAGAATTCTTGTATGAGGACTTGCTAAACTACTGTTACAGAATTTTGTGATAACTAATAATTAAAGTATCACTATTGGTTCTGCAGGGTTTACTTTAAAGTCAAGCAAGCAAAAAGTTAACTAAGGCATTACAAAGAGCACAGTAGGAGCTTTCAGCATTTAGTAAATCATAAGGTTTTGAAGTTCCTAATCAAAACTGCTTCTGTCACCATCAAAACCAGGGATTAAGACATGATAGAAAAAGTCAATACTTAATCAGTTATCAAGAATGGGAACATTAATAATGACAAAATCCAAGAACAGCCACGAGTGTGTGGTATGGTAATTGTAATGATCAAAGGACGGGCAACATTTCTGAAGGATATTATACCTTCTGTAGCAAAGATAAAAGTCAGGAAAAAAACACACCACCCCCCCACATTAAAAAACCCCATGGCTTATTGCTTCTTGTTTAAGATCTCTTTCATCTTTCAAATGCCTAAACTCTTCCAATTGCTTCAGCTAACTTAGTAAAGAAATATGTCCCCTCCTTAAATATGTCACTCTTCCATTTTTACTTAATTCATATATATTGTTGAATGGGAGAACTCTGAGAAGCACCTGCAAGATCAACATTGGTGCTAGTTATGTAAAATTCTTCTAGCTTCACGATGTAAAACAGTTAAAACTTCATGACATTGAAAACTGACAGATGAACAAGACATTTTCAGGAAAAAAAACAACAACAACAAACAAACAACAAACCAAACAAAAAAACAACACAGAACTAATCTAATCTCCCTGAAATTCTAAGACAATTTTTCAGTTGAACTACAGAAGAGAATTTCATAGGCCTTATGCAAATTATTTCATTTACCCAGGTGTTTTTAATATCATATAATTGTATTATGTTTTATTAGATCACTGGAGACTCATCAAGGTCTTGATTATATTGTATGCCTATGCCATGAATCTGTAAGAAAAAGATCTCTGTGTCTCACTGGAGAAACATCTTTTTCCCTGATCCCTTCTCATATTTACCATCCTGGGAAAATTAGGTGGTCACTTCATTCTGGTATCTGATCCTAACCTTTAGGCTGGGAACATTTAATCTGAAGATTTGACTTTATGGGCACTTAACATTCTGTAAAACCTTTCCCTAAAGTGCAAAAAGCCTGAAGTGCTTAGTGGCCTTCAGAAAGTCTGAAGAGAGATAAATGCAAATGTGTGTGTGTTTTGGCATTTGCTGAAAAGTCCAGTCAGAAACCTGGGTATATTATCCTGGAAATAAGCTTTCACAAACATCTCCCCCCCGCCTCTGCCATTTGCTCTTAGAATTGTATACTGCACTCTACTCTTCAGTATCTGTGGGATAAGCAACACAATCTATAATTCAAGCAACAGTTAGGACAGGTCTGTGCCCCTGCTGGTATGTAGATGTGCTACAAGGACATCAAAAAATCTTTTGGAGGGACCCCACCACTCAAGAGCAAGTCCCATTCTCATAATCTACCCTGTAGAATGTTCCTTAGGTAAAGAGTAAAAACAACAGAAAATATGCTTTACTTCAATGCTGTTTCTAGTGGGGTTCTACAGTAAAGTACAAATTGTGCTTCAAAGGGGGAAAAAAACAGACAGTTGCATGAGGGAAAGAAGAGGAGAAAAATTAGCCAGTGATGAAAATTATTCAGAAATTAAGTACACATTTTGTGAATACCTTTTCTCTGTTACCACTTAGAAGATTTTAAGAATCACAAAATCACAGAATGTTGGGTGTTGGAAGGGATCTCCAGAGATCATTGAGTCCAAGCTGCCTGCCAAAGCAGAATCACCTAGGACAGGCTGCACAGGAATGCATTTGAAAGACTCCAAAGAAGGAGACTCCACAATGTCTCTGGACAGCCTTTTCCAGTGTTCCATCACCCTCACTGTAAATAAGTGTCTCCTCATGATGAGATGGAACCTCCTGTGTTCTAGCTTGTACCTGTTTTTTCTTGTGCTGTGACTAGGCACCACTGAAAAGAGGCTGTCCCCTTTGTCTTGATACCCACCCCTCAGATATAGACACATGGATAAGATCCCCTCTTAGCGTTAACTTCTCCAGACTAAACAGCCCCAGGTCTCTCAGTCTTTCTTCACAGGAAAGATGTACCAAATCATCCTTGTAGCTCTCCATTGAACTCTCTCCAGCAGATCCCTGTCTTTCTTGAGTTGGGGAGCCCAAAACTGGATGCTTTATTCCAGGAGTGACCTCACCAAGGCAGAGTAGAGGGGGACGAGAACCTGCTGAACACACTTTTAATGCACCCCAGGATGTGGTTGACCCTCTTGGCCACAAGGGCACATTGATGTCCCATGGATAATTTGCCCTCCATTGGGACTCCAGAGTCTTTCTCCATGGAGCTTCTTTCCATCAGGATGACTTTGAGTATGTACTGGAGCCTGGTGTTATTTGTCCCCTGATGCAGGACTCTGCATTTGTCCTTGGCAATAATATACTCTGCTTTATTGTTGACCCAACTTCTCAGACTTACAAAGGTGTATGAAATAGCTTAATTTCTGGAAAAGGAATCAGGAACAAATTAAATATCCTCTTTCTTGATTTCCTGTCAGAGAATATCTGGTAAACATATCTGACATTTCAGTAAAGACCAGGATAACAGGAAACATGAGTGCTCATTAACAGGTTTCAGTTTTTATAATGAAACAACAAAAAAACAAAACATTTTTTGGTATATATTACTGGATTAAAATACTTCACCACTCTGTGGTGAGCATTGATCTGTGTTTTATGCCAGCTCTGTGCTAGGATGAAAGAGATATTTCATGCTTAGACAACTATGACTGGGCATGTCTTTTGTTTTCCTCCACCAAAGGCATCCTGGAAGCTACTATGAAAGGCCACCTGACACTTGTGTGTCAAAACTTTTTCAGCTGCAGTGAGATGTTTTTTGCCCCTTAAAACAAGTTGTGCATTATGCTTGTGATCGAGTCCGTTAAAGATACAAACATTAAGGATAGGATGTGATGAAAGACCTGGCCATAAAGACATGCTGTCTAACAGATTTCAAGGAGTTCTTGGAAAGATAAAGGAAAAAGGAAAGGGGAAAAGGAAGGGAAAGGAGAAGAGGAAGGGAAGAGGAAGGGAAGGGAAGGGAAGGGAAGGGAAGGGAAGGGAAGGGAAGGGAAGGGAAGGGAAGGGAAGGGAAGGGAAGGGAAGGGAAGGGAAGGGAAGGGAAGGGAAGGGAAGGGAAGGGAAGGGAAGGGAAGGGAAGGGAAGGGAAGGGAAGGGAAGGGAAGGGAAGGGAAGGGAAGGGAAGGGGGAATTCAGAAGGAATTCAGAAGGAAGGAAGGAATTTGGAAGGAATGAAATTCAGTGTTATAGAGAGGTGCAGTGCTATACTGCACTGAGAGCACAGTGTTACAGAGGGGTGCAGTCTTATATAGGAGCACAGTGTTGTATAAGGGTGTAGTGTTGCACAAGAGTGCAGTGTTACAAAGGAGAGCAGTGTTCTGTTGGTGTACTAAGGACCTGACAGATGAAAGGGATCCCTCTGAGTCATGAGTGCTGTATCAGGGTAGGTAGGATGTGGCTCCAATGGGACCGCTTCTGTTTAACATCTTTATTGATGATCCTGATGAAGACATAGAGAGTGTCGCCAGTAAGTATGCCAATGACACCAAGTCAGGTGCGAGTGTTGATGTGCATGAGGGTAGGGAAGCTCTACAGAGGGACTTGGATAGATTGGATCGATGGGCCAGCACTAATGGGATGAGTTTCAACAAGGTGTTGTAGGATGCTCCAAATCCCCCTTCCGCCACACAGGGGATGGAGGCATGTCACTGAGGTGGCCAATGGATGAATGCATCAGGACCTGGAGAGTGTGACCTCCAGCCATGGACTCAGAGCAGCTAAAGCTCTACCACGAACTTTATTAGTGCTCTGCCATGGACTCTACATACAGAGTAATCAGTTGCTTATCTAACTGTGTAGCATTGTTAAATATTGTTGTTACTGTTGTTATGATATTGCATATGGGAAATGCTAACCTACAAATAGCACACACCCCTCACTGAACTGTAAGGGGTAATTACCCATCACTCTAAATTCCTAGACAAATCTGTCCATTGCCATGAAGTGGAGTGTTGTAGGGTGCTCCTCCATCTCGCAGAGGTCTGAATGGGGGAAGACAAAGTCATGAAATTCCTTTCCCCTCCCACTGTGGGTTTGAGAGAGGGAAGGTAAAAAAGTCTTTCCTCTGCCAGGAGCTAAAGTCCCTCATGTGTATTCACTCGTGGGGAAGACCGTGCTGGGATCTGGAATTGTGATTAGCTGCATTCTTCATGCCCAGTATCTATTGGCACTGGACACATTATCTAGGGGAATCTTAAATAGAGTGACCAGAAAGTGGTCTCAGACTCATTCTGGGACTCACTAGATTCACAGTGAAACTGGAGAGATCTGCCTGCAGCACCCAGACCTGGCTTCTTCCTGGACCTGTGTACCCTTGGGTTCCTGCTCCCTACCTCATGCTGGAGTGACCCTGCCTGTCGTAAACTGTGGCCGTTCACAGAAAACACTCCAGCAGTGCAGCTTCTCTTGCGCTGCTAAGGCAGTGCTGCTCCATGAGATTTGCTCATAGGAACCACATCTGGAGACACTTTAACTTTGGCAGATTCCATTTTCTTTGGATTTATGCTGTGCAATCCACAAATTGGATTATAAAGCTTGCAGTTCTGGAGGCTGCCTCCATGGAGAGATCCAGGAACCATCTCCAAATTCCTAGTCTACCCTCATGAGTAAAGTCTGACACTCTTGGCTTATTCCTAGGGTCCTGGCTTGCCTCTGATTTTATAAGTGGGGTAAAGCTATTTTGTGGCCTAGCCTTTTCCATTTTCTGAATTTTCTAAATTGTACTGAAGTTGCCCATAAGCATCCTTGTAGAGTTCATGACCAAATAGAACCCATAAATAAAATTTAACTAATTTTGTACATAATTTTGGGGCAGGGTTCTTAGAAAAATAAAGATAACTATATTTTTATAATTCCGACCTCAGTAATTTAGTCCAAATCAAAACACAAGGTCAAATTCCAGGTCCTGCACTCGGGTCACAACAACCCCAAGCAATGCTGCAGGCTTAGGGAAGTGTGGCTGAAAGCATTTGGCAGAAATGGACCTGGGGGTTCTAACTGACAAGCAACTGAATATGAGCAAGCAGTGTGCCCAGGTGGCCAAGAAAGCCAATGGCATCCTGGCTTGTATTAGAAATGCTGTGTCCAGCAGGAGTAGAGAGTGATTGTCCCCTTGTACTCAGCTCTGGTGAGGCCACACCTTGAGTATTGTGTTCAGTTTTGGGCACCTCAATTCAAGAGAGATATTGAGGTACTAGAGCAAGTACAGAAGAGGGCAACAAATCTGGTGAAGGACCTGGAGAATAAATCTTATGAGGAGTGACTGAAGGATCTGGGGCTGTTTAGTTTGAAGAAGAGAAGACTGAGGGGAGACCTCATCACTCTGTACAACTACCTGAAAGGTTGTTGTGGAAAGGCTGGTGTTTGTCTCTTCTCACAAGTAATTAGTGATAGAACAAGAGGGAACAGCCTCAAGCTGTGACTAGGTAGGTTTAGACTGGACATTAGGAAAAAATCTTTTATGAGAAAAGTGGTCAGGCATTGGAATGTACTGCCCAGGGAGGTGGTTGAGTCACCAACCCTGGACATGCTTAAAGGTTGTTTGGATGTGGTGCTTGGGGATATGTTTTAGGGGTGATCCTTGTAGATTAGGGTTATCGGTTGGACTTGGTGATGGACCCTTGGTGACCCAAGGGTCTTTCCCAACCTCAATGTTTTTGTGATTCTGTGATTTTTGTCTCTCTCTCACACATACTCCCTGATGATCCTCAGTCTATTTACCTCTTTCCAGAGCTTCATTACCAAGTGGAGGAAGTCTTCTACCTGAGCAGAACTCCCATAGGTGTGCTAATCACTGCCATCTAACAGTCTTGTATGAATAGGGCACACCCAGCAATCCAATATTTGGATGGCAGTGTGTTCACATCAGAGCTCCATTTGGGAAGCTGTGTCAGCTATGGAGGGTGTGGGGCTCCAGGTAGCTATGGCTCTCTGTCACATGGATACCATCACTTGTTCAACAATCTGTCTGAGCAACGGCACACTTCCCTCATGCCCTGCCTGCACCAACTGCCATGCCAACTGCCATACCACACTCTTCCTGCTTACCTTGTTCCTGATGCTCTGGGTTGCTGGCGCTCCCTGGGGATGTTTAAATAGCCCACGGTTGCTCCTGGCAATGCCTGCTTCTTGCCTACTCCTTGCTGTCAAAATCTACCAGGTCCTGGTTGGGACTGTGTGCTCAAACACTGGATGCCTGTTACCCCTCCATGTGCTTCGATCTACCACTCTGCACTTACCAGTACTGCCACTGAGACCACACCAACATATTTATGTCACTCTAAATGAAAACACCTACTAGGAGAGGACAATAAACACATAAACGCTATCTGTTGAACATTGTCGAAATACTCATTGAGGATTGAAGAAGATGAAAACAACATTGTCCTGTTTTTCATGATGTACTAAAGGAACAATAGCTGAAGGTTAATTAATATGGAGATTTCAGTAACAAACTATCATATTTCACATGCAAGTATTGTGTGATCTTGATTAATATCAAAATCTATTAATTTTTTTTGCAGTCAATTTATGTAGCTTCATCTCTCATATTTTCCAGCTGTACACTAATGCACGAAGTATGGGCACAAACATGAGGAGCTGGAAGCCTTGTTGCAGCAGGAAAGATATGATGTAGTTGCCATCACGGAGACGTGGTGGGATGACTCGCATGACTGGAGCGCTGCAATTGACGGCTACAGGCTATTCAGGAGAGACAGGCAGGGAAGAAGGGGTGGAGGGGTGGCCCTGTACATCAGGGAGGCTCTTGATGCCATTGAGCTAGAGATCAGGGATGATCGGGTTGAGTGCGTGTGGGTAAGAATTAGAGGGAAGACCAGCAGGGCAGACATGCTGGTTGGAGTCTGTTATAGACCACCCAACCAGGAGGATGATCTTGATGAAGCATTCTATAGGCAGCTTAAGGCTGTCTCAAGATCGCCTAACCTTGTTCTCGTGGGAGACTTCAACCTGCCTGATATCTGCTGGGATCACAACATAGCAGAGAGGAGGCAGTCTAGGAGGTTCTTAGAGTGCATGGAGGACAGCTTCTTATCCCAGGTGCTGCGTGAGCCTACCAGGGGTAAGGCTATGCTTGACCTCCTCTTCACCAACAGGGAAGGGCTGGTGGGTGATGTGGTGGTTGGAGGGTGTTTAGGCACCAGTGACCATGAGATAATTGAGTTTTCAGTATTCAGCCAAGCCAAGAGGGGGAGCAAGAAGACCTCCACTCTGGACTTCCGGAGGGCGGACTTCAGGCTACTCAAGGAACTAACTCAGAAGGTTCCTTGGGAAACAGCCCTTAAAAACAAAGGGGTTCAGGAGAGCTGGACCTACTTCAAGAAAGAACTCTTGAAGGCGCAGGAACAGGCTGTGCCGGTGTGCCGGAAGATGAGCCGCCGGGGCAGACGGCCAGCCTGGTTGGGTAATGAACTTCTAAAGGAACTAAGGGAAAAAAAGAGGGTGTATCATCTTTGGAAAAAAGGGGAGGCAACCCATGGAATATTTAGGGATGTTGCTAGGTCTTGTAGGAAGAAAATTAGGGGGCAAAAGCACATTTGGAGCTCAGACTGGCCTCTGCTGTGAAGGACAACAAAAAGTCCTTCTATAAATATATTAATAGCAAGAGGAAGGGCAAGGAGAAGCTCCACTCCTTGGTGGGCATGGAGGGGAATATTGTAACAAAGGATGAGGAAAAGGCAGAGGTGCTTAACACCTTCTTTACCTCAATTTTTACTAGCAGGACAGAACGGCTTCCAGACAGCTGGCCTGCAGAGCTGGCAGAAGGAGCCAGAGAGCTGCATAGTTTTCCCCTGTTCCAGGATGGGAGAGTTAGAGATCTTCTCAGCCGCTTGGACCCCCACAAGTCCATGGGACCGGATGGGATCCATCCTAGGGTGCTGAGGGAGCTGGCGGAAGAGCTGTCCAGGCCGCTCTCCATCATTTTTCAGCAGTCCTGGCTCACTGGAGAGGTCCCAGAAGACTGGAAGCTGGCCAACGTGGTGCCCATCCATAAGAAGGGCCAGTTGGAAGAGCCGGGGAATTATAGGCCTGTCAGCCTGACCTCAGTGCCAGGCAAGATTATGGAGCGGGTCATCTTGAGTGCGATCACACAGCACTTACAGGATGGCCAGGGGCTCAGGCCTAGCCAGCACGGATTTAGGAAGGGCAGGTCCTGCCTGACCAACCTGATCTCCTTCTATGATCAGGTGACCCGCCTGGTGGATGCGGGAGGCCTGTGGATGTGGTCTACCTGGACCTCAGCAAGGCCTTTGACACAGTCCCCACAGCAAACTCCTGGCCAAGCTGGCAGCCCATGGCTTGGACAGGAGCACACTGCGTTGGGTTAGGAACTGGCTGGAGGGCCGAGCCCAGAGAGTGGTGGTGAATGGTGCCACATCCAGCTGGTGGCCTGTCACTAGTGGTGTGCCCCAGGGATCAGTGCTGGGCCCCATGCTTTTCAACATCTTTATTGATGATCTGGATGAGGGCATTGAGTCCATCATCAGTAAATTTGCAGATGACACCAAGCTGGGGGCAGGAGTTGATCTGCTGGAGGGCAAAGAGGCTTTGCAGAGAGACCTCAACAGGCTGGACAGATGGGCAGAGTCCAATGGCATGAGATTTAACACATCCAAGTGCCGGGTTCTGCACATTGGCCACAACAACCCCAGGCAGCGCTACAGGCTGGGGTCAGAGTGGCTGGAGAGCGGCCAGGCTGAGAGGGACCTGGGGGTGCTGGTTGATGGGAAGCTGAACATGAGCCAGCAGTGTGCCCAGGCAGCCAAGAGGGCCAACCGCATCCTGGCCTGCATTAGGAATAGTATGGCCAGCAGGAGCAGGGAGGTCATTGTGCCCCTGTACACTGCACTGGTTAGGCCGCACCTTGAGTACTGTGTCCAGTTCTGGGCCCCTCAGTTTAAGAAGGACATCGAGACACTTGAACGTGTCCAGAGAAGGGCAACAAGGCTGGTGAGAGGCCTTGAGCACAAGCCCTATGAGGAGAGGCTGAGGGAGCTGGGGCTGTTTAGCCTGGAGAAGAGGAGGCTCAGGGGCGACCTCATTGCTCTCTACAACTACCTGAAGGGTGGTTGTAGCCAGGAAGGGGTTGGCCTCTTCTCCCTAGCAACCAGCACCAGAACAAGGGGACACAGTCTCAAGCTGCACCAGGGGAAGTTTAGGCTGGAGGTGAGGAGAAAGTTCTTCACTGAGAGAGTGATTCGTCATTGGAATGGGCTGCCCGGGGAGGTGGTTGAGTCTCCATCCCTGGAGGCGTTCAGGAGGGGACTGGATGTGGCACTTGGTGCCATGGTCTAGTTGTGAGGTTGTGGTTACAGGTTGGACTCGATGATCTTCAAGGTCTCTTCCAACCTTGGTAATTCTATTCTATTCTATTCTATTCTATTCTATTCTATTCTATTCTATTCTATTCTATTCTATTCTATTCTATTCTATTCTATTCTATTTCAAATTTTCTAGTTCACTGGCTGAGACAAAATGGCACATTACTTATCACCATGTATTTCACCAACCAGAAAATATTAGTTGTATATCCATCTAAATACGCAGTCTGGTTAACTTTTTTGTTTGTTTGTTTGAAGGTTTTTTTCATAAGAAAAATCTACTTGTCCATTTGTTAAAACATCTTTCTGTCTCTCAGTGTTTTGCCTCAGCAACAATTTTAGAAAGCAGCATTTGTGATATAAAAAAGTATTAAAGGGATTGGCAAAATTAATTCCATTCTTCATCCTTTTTCAGAAATGAGTGATTTTGTGAAAAGATATTTGCTCAAGTGTGAGCACAAAGTTGAGGAGAAGAGATTAGTAACAAAATGTTACTAATGATCAAACAAGAGAAGGTGAAAGTGGAAAAAAAATACCTGTTTTTACATGAAGTTTGATTTGCTTTTGTCAGTGCTATATAAAACCTGTCTGTGTGAAGGATCAAGGGGTGTGCTCTCCAGTACAGGGCCTTGTGCTAAAGCCTAGAACCAGGACAGAAGACCACGTTCAGCAAGGAAGGTTGGCACATTGTCCTCAAAAGTTAGTCCATTAGTCCAAGGTCAGTGCCAAGCACAGAAAGAAAGAGAAACAGCTGTCCAGGCTGACTGAAACTAAAAATCCTAAAGTTACATTCCCACTGATCTACCAATGTAATTCATTTAGAATTATCTTTGTTTTCCTTTTTACACCAAAACATTCAGCTAGAGTGTTTCAGTAGCTGTCCTTTCTTAAAGGCACAGCCTAAAGCTGTCACGGCAGGTAAAAGGCGAAGGAGGAGGTGAAGGCCTTCCCCAGTGTTGGACCCCAATGTGGACCCCTGTGAGCACATAAGGAATACACAAGAAGATTCCCTGGGGACAACACTTGGACACATAGCTAAACAACTGTGACTGAAAAACTGTACAAAAGACCTGAGTGAGAAGAGGAGGCACCACACAATGGGACATCACAGGACAACACAAACTGAAATGAACTTGGACTTTGGAAACTCTCCCTCTCCCCTCCCCTGGCCAATGGTAATATAATCCTTTCCCTGTTCTTCTTCTCTCCTTCTCTCTCTCTTTCACTCTCTTTTTCACTCTTTCTTTCTCTCTTTCTCCTTCAATAAATAGCCCCACTTTCTGATATTTAGCCTTGGTTGTGCTTTTAATTTCATGACATGGGAGTGTTTAAAAAAGAATTTAGTCTCCTCCTCCTGACTATACATATATCAATGGTAAAAAGGGAAGGAAGATTGAATGTACTCTCACTATATTAAAATCACTTTTAAAATGAAGTCAGTGTCTTTAAAGATTATCTGGAGGTCTAAGATGTTTTATAATGCATGCTCTAGAAATTCATCTGAAAGAACTGCACATTTCTGACTTAACTTCTTCAGAAAAGTAGGTCAATAAAACAATGCTAAAGAACAAGTCACAATTCTTGAGTCACAGAATCACAGAATGGTAGGGGTTGGAAGGGATCTCAGGAGATCATCTAGTCCAACCTGCCTGCTAATGCAGGTGTGCCTAGATCAGGTTGCACAGAAACACACAGACGTGGGTTTTGAAAGTCTTCAGAGGAGTCTCCACAACCTCTCTGGACAAAGTCCCTGCTCATGATTTGTTGTTAATGATATATTCTTACTGCTAATGATATGCAGATCATTCTATATTGCTTGCTTCCATGAAGAAGTGCAGTGAGTCATTCAAAAAGACCATCTCCATAGTCACCCAAACCCACTTTTACAATATTTTCAAGACTATAATTTTAGACTTTATAGGATGCATATTGAGGGTTGTCTAAGTCCAAGAGTCAGAAGGTCATTTCAAGTCACTTTCTTCTTTCTCAATAACAAGAAGACCTGGCTAATGTTGTTTCCCTGATTCCTCATGCCAGATGTTGAAGAAAATCTAGTGCTGACAGAGACATGATGTGTGCCCAGCTTTGGAACTCCTTCCCTACTAATGTATTATTAATACTTTAAAAAGCATTAGACTCTTTGCTCAGTCTCACCAGCATACCAGTTTTTCTCCATTTCCATTTCCCAGGATCCATCCTACTTGTTTGCTCAAAACTCACTCTGACTCACACTGTCTCACACTGTATTCTGAACAGCTGGGAGAGTTGAGAGGGTGAGTCAGACTTTAAAAATGAGCAATAATTAAATTGATGATTAAAAAAAGACTGCCCTGGACAAAATATTTGTCCCTGGCCTTGTTGAGAATCTGGGCTGTTTCTATGAAATGCTGTTGGGTCACTTCAAACAGCAACACTGAATTTTAGCATGCAGAAAATTTAGCCTGGAAAGTGGGTGTGACCGGTTTAGGCTGTGCCTTTAAGAGAAGGACACTTTCTGAACACTCTGGCTGAATATTTTGGTATATAAATGAAAAACAAAGATATGCTAATCCAATTTCATTGGTGGAACCCGGCTGTAAGTTCTGGCTTAGTCTTTCAGTTGGGGGGGCAGTCAGTCTTCTTCTTCCCCCCGTACTGTGGGCTGGCCTGCTTTTCTCTCTCTGAAGCAGCAGCTTGCTATGCAGGAACGATTCTTGCTAACCAGATAAGAGAAAACTAACTTTTGCATTCGCTTTGAGCTTTAACAAAGCTTTCCCCTTTTAATTACCTTCCTTTCTCTTTCTCTCTAACCCTTTTGGGAAAAAGGGGAGGTAGGGAGGGAGAAGGGAGGGACAGGCCAAAACCCCCTGGCCACAGGGGGTTGGGGAAAGGTCTCCTGTATTACATACATTGCTGTATATTTCTGTATATATTGTAAATATTGTATATTTTTGTACATATTCATTGCATTCCATTTTCTGCTTGTAAAATACAGCTTTCATCTGCTTCTCCGGCTGAGTTAGCTGTGGATTCTTTTTGTGTGTGTGTGGGGAACCTTCCTACTCCACCACAGTGGGTTATGGTGGGAATATGGGAAGAGGACCTGCTGGCCCTATTGGTGCTGTTGGTGGTATAAAGAAACTGGAGCTGGCCTTCACTTCCCTTTTTGAGAGTTACCAAAACAGAAGTAGACTGCGGAAAGCTAGACAGGTATTGCTGCTAGGTCCTGCTGCAGTTCCCTTGCAGAGGCCTGCAGACCTGGGGAAAAGAGGGGGAGAATGGCTGCCTTGCAGTAATGTAGCTACTCACAGCTATGAAACGGTTTGTTAAACTGGACTCCCACTCCGAGCAACCCAGTCCCTAGAGGTGGAGAGCAAGAAGTCTCTCTGTTGTGCAGGAGAAAGCAGCTTAGCGTGAGATTTGCTCAGTGACTATCCTGTTTAAAACAAGTGCTGCATTTCAACTGACTTAAATATTGGTGGTTGAAATGGAACCTGTCAGCATATATGCAAGGTGGGGGAAGCAAAAGGGAATTATGAAGAGTAATGGGGTTTTTTTTTTTTCTTTCTTTTTTTCCTTTTCTATTCTTTTTTTGTTGTTGTTTTTTAAAGGGAGTAGATTTTTGTGTGTGACTAGATTGGTTTGCTGCACTCTGATTACGCAGAAATTGAAATTTAAACGCCTTTAGCCCCAGGAGAGGATTATCACAGACTGACAGGTATTTGTTTTCAAATCATAAAGGGCCTAAATATTGGGAGACTTAGAAACTTCTTTGTTTAGACTTAACCTTTTTTTATTAGCAGTGCCCTTTGTAATGAGGAAATCTGATGTGTGTTCAAATAAAGAGAAAATAATTCTAGGAGTAATGTAACAAAGCAAATCACATCTCAACCTAACAAATGGATCCCAGAAATAAGGGCCATGTGCCAGTCCAAACCAGGAGAGGATTCAACTTTGATATGGAAAATGGTGGAATCTTGATGGTTTGAAAGGTGTTCTGTTACTAATTCCTTGGTTTATGTTACTGTTAATGGTTTTACCCTGCATTATTCCCCTAGTAGGTTGAACTGTAACCAAGCTGTCAAGGCCTCTACTACAGAGGTTCCAAACTTGGAAGTAAGATGCTTGTGCTGCTGCAGCAAAATAAGGAAGAATTTAAAAAAAAAAAAGAGAGAGATGGGAGGTAATTATACTTTAGCTAATTAGGGTATAGGTGACTGGGAAGAATGTGAGGGTCCCGCCACCAGGGAGGGAGCCAAGGACATTTCGTGCCAGGTCAGGTACTGGTCCCTAACAACAAGTGCAGTGTGTCTGTGTGGGACACTTGAGTTCAGAAATTCAAGCATCCACTGACCCCTGAAGAAACCATCACCAGACATGCAGTGTTGGGAACTTCTGTTGGGGGGCGGGGGTTCTTTGTTCTTGGATCCAATCAGAATGTTGCGTGGGAAAGGGTCCTATAACAAGGGTGGGTTATAAAAGCCCCCAGTGGGGGGAGGAAAGGTGTACATGTGGGAAGGCATGTACCTAGAACTGTAAATAAGCCTTCTTTGACAGACTTTGTCCCTCAACAGAACTTTTAGGACAGTAAGCTCATTTGTCACACTAGCACAAAGATCTCTAAATGTCTTCAGATGAGGCATTCCACTATTTCCCAGCCTTTAAGGACCAACTTTGTAGGTGTGCTCAGGACTGTAGAAACTGCCATTTTCATTAATTGCTACCCCATATAACAGGGGCTAAGGGGCCTCCTCAGCTTCTCTCTTATTTCTCAGGTTTGCCCTAAACAACATGGTTAGACTAGCTTAAAACTTGTTACAGGAAAGCTATTTTGTGATATAGCTGCCTAGTAGCTTAATGGGCAAACACATTATGCAATCCTTACAACAGGGATTATGACTCTACATCTCTTGCATTCCTCCATTATTGCTTTTCTGAAATGAGTGAGAGTATGTCTCCCTTTTCACCTCCCCTTCCCCTTCAGTCCAGGTTCTACTTTTGTTCGCAAAAATGAAGATCTGAAGCTCTCCAGAATGAGGAAAAAGAATCAAGATCATAAGATAATTGCATTTATCTCAGCTGAGTTAAATCACCACAAATTAGATCAATTGCTTCTCAATGCTCATTTTTAATAAATAGATAGCATTTTCGATGTCAAAAAAAAGGTTCCATTTTCATCTTTGTGACAAATTTTACTAGCGTACCCCAAGGCATTAGTAGTGATGCATGCAGTTTTGCAGATGGAAGATCTGATATAAAAACATAAGTGTGAGTTATGGGGAGGATGAAAGTAAGTGGATTTCTGCTCAGTAATTCAGTATTGAAAAGACTACAGGTGACATAAAAACAAATATACTGAAATCTTACTTTTTAACAGTTATGATGAGAATATTTGCAGATTTATATATTGTCTGCATAATAAACTCTAGTGGACTTCACTAAAACAGGTATCTTCTGTAAATAAAATACCAAATTTGTCTGTGCTTCCAGCTGCACAATTTCAATATCTTCGAGTCTCTAAAGTAGAATTAAAATTAGACTGTCCCTGCTGAACATATAAATAATAGATTCTGAGCAAACCTATTTCTATAGTGTCAATCGAACACAAAACCATTGGTTGCTTTAGGGCTACTTCAAAAATTCGTTTAATATATAACAGTCAAGAAACTGTATCTCAGGAAACTGCTATATTCTGTTGTGTACCCAAGGAAATGTATATTTCATTCTTAATAATACTTGCTTATGCTGGGGGGTGGAGTGTATTGTGTTTAAAGATGTCATTATTTTTTCCCCATACAGAGTGTTATGGGATGCTCCAAAACTCCCTTCCCCCACCTCCATCAGCGGAGGTTTGAGTGGGGGAAAACAAAGGCACAAAATTGCCTTCCAAGGTGTGAAATTCCCTCCCCCTTCCCTGGGGACAGGTAAACAGCACCCATTCTTCCCACAAGGGCCGAGGTCCTTCACAAGTATTACCCATGGAGAAAGTCCTGGGGGATTGGGAACTATGATTAGCAGGGTGCTTCATGCCCAGTATACATTGGCACTGGACACATTGTCTAGGAAAGCCTTAAATAGAGTGACCAGAAAACAGCTGGTGCTCTTGCTCCTATTTTCCGCTTGCTCTTATTTTTCTGGTCTCATTTGGCTCATCTTGGACTTGCTCTGCATTCATGGCAAAATCAGAGAAACCAGCACTCAGCCCTGGCTTCTCCCTGGACCTGCCTGCCTAGGGGTCCCACTCCCTGCCTGCCGCTGGAGTGACCCTGCCTGCCGTGAAACTGCAGCTCTCTTGCACTGTTCAGGCAGTGCTACTGCACAAGTTTTCCCTCGTGGCAGCCATGTCTACGGACAATTTGATTTTGACAGGTCTCTTTCCTTCAGATTTGTTCCAGGTTATCCACAAATCAGATTATAAAACCTGCAGTTCAGGAGCCTGCCACCAAAGAGAGACCTAGGGACAGTCATCAAATTCCTGCTCTGTCCTCGTGAGTAAAACCAACATTCTCATACTTTCCCTGAGGTCCTTGCTTAGCATCCTGGTAGAATTCATGACTGAATAGAACCTGTAAATAATCTAATCAGTTTTATACATAATTTTGGGGTGGGATTTTAGGGAAAAATAAAGATAACTCCATTTTTATAATTCCTGCCTCGTTGATTTAATCCCAATCAAAACACTGGTTCGTTTGTTTGCTAGCAAATCCAATGCTAACAAGTTTCAAAGAAATCTAAAGATCTGCAAGTTTAAAACCAGACAGGTTTTCAAGATTCTTTTCAAATAAACAGAATTGTGTTACATCAATGTGCAAGGTATGAAAAAGAGTATTTTCATTGATCTCAAGTGAAAATAGATTGTTTAATGCATTGAAATACCTTGAGCTACAAGGTTTACACAGTATAGGAGACTTCCTACAGAAGCCTGTGTAACACCCATGATTTTATCTGAATTTTTTCTGTGTAATCAGTTGCTCATACAATATAACTGTTGGTGGAGGAAGAAAAATGTGCCATTTGGTCTCTGAACTGATGAATTGTCTCTAATTTGATGGATGAGTCTGATTTGATTCCAAAAAAAGGTAGGGAGCCTGAAGAGTGTGTGACTGCATATCACTTTTAACAAAACCAACTTTTTAAAACACTGCCTAATTTCAGTGAAATTATTACTATTTGAAGCATCCTTAGTTGCTAGTAGAATGTAGCCCACTGTTCCATTGCATGAAGTTGAAACTGAATTGTGAAAAATTATCCATGCAATGAAGAGCCATAACGGACATTTCGCTGAAGAAGAAAATACCATCTACTTCATTTCCAAAGAGCACACAGGAAAAAAACTTACCATTAGGGTAAGCGGCATGTAGTGGGTTTATAAAGTGAGACATAAGTATTCATAAGACAAGTAAAGGCTTTTGTAACAATAGAACCATTTAACAACAATGAAGACTTCTGGTTCTCAGCCCAGCACACTGTCTCATACAGGGGTAGAGGGTAGACACACCTCTTTCCATGAGTTTGGATGGTTGAATTATCTATCCTTTTAAAACCTTTTTTCTCTTTTTTCCCCTAGGGATCTTGGTGCCATTTAACAGCAGGGACTATCTTGAATAAATAGCCTAGGAAGGCAGTGAACTCAGTTTTATTTTCATACATGGACATATGAGAGAAAAAATAAAATATACCCAAAATTTAAAGATTATAGCAAAATTCGAGAACTGATTTCTTTTTGCTCTACAGAACATTTTCAAATCCTTCCACATCAGTTCAACTACTCCAGTTTTGATTATCTGATGATAGTTACAGATCTTTTACTATAAGCTAAATGCTGAATTTGAACTTCTCTGGAGTGTTTGAGTTTTGGTGGTGTCTTTGTTGACTGCATCTTAGTTATCCTTTTTCTCTGCACCATAGTATGATGGGAAAACAGATGAGATTTGAACATAGTTTTTTTCTTCCATTAGAATTCAGTGGCATTTGAGACTCAATTCTTCTAGTTTAAATTGTATAGTTTTGTCTGAAGTAATAATGGCTAAAATGCTTGAAGTCTTGAGTCTTACTCAGCCTGGGTTTTTTTTCTAAGTCTTACTAAGGTGGAGTAACACTTCTAGTGACATCTTTCTTTATGTAAAGTAATCTTTACTTATACTTCTTTCTGCTTGATATTAATATTAACGTTTCCTCCATCTTTACCTCTCTCTTTTTTGTGCTTCAAGGCCATTGATTTTACTATACTTATCTCTGTCTTCTTAATGTCATAATACATTTAAATATATGACATTTTTATGTACTTTCAAAACCATCTATACTCCAACTTAAATCTACATTTCTATGCACCCTAATTTTATTACTCTAGTAATAAAATAACTCCATATCTCCAATTAAAACTGTCTGTGGTTCACTTCAGCAAAGAGTTATAAGGGTGATTCATAGAAAACTCTTCATATAACCATTAGATTTATTAGGCAATCTCAGCAGTTATTAAGAAAGAATAATTTACTTTGTTCTTTTACAAACTGGTCAAAACCAAAGTAATCAAAAATTTGTCATTGTGGATTTTCCTAAGTGCATTGAGTGATATATTTTCCCCAGACCTGCCAGTCTAAACACAGAGAGCAGAAATACCACCAATAGACCAGCTGTGAGGAGGTGACCACTGGCCACAGAGTGGGCGAAATGGCCTCATGTTTAGCCAAGTGGCCATGATCTGCAGAGCCAGTGGCTATTTGTTGAGGCAGATATGAATGTTACAGTTCCATTCTTCCCATAGCTTATCACCACTAAGCCCACTGTTTTATCTTTATTTTCACAAGTGTTCTTCTCCCCAGTTGCTTTTCCATCCCTTTCAAAGATGCAACACTTTCTAATTTTTTACTCCCATCCTTTTCTCACACATTTTGGAGACAAAACATGTATTATGCCCAGGGCCTCACAGACGTGAAGGCCATCTAAACATTCCATTATCACTCTTTTTAGGTTCCCAGGTTCCCACACATCAACAAATTTTTCTCCCTTGGTTAGAAGACACTTACTGTTCAAACAACTGGAAATACATTGCAGCCTGAGAACCTTCAAACACTACCCTTGCCCCAAGGGCAGGCTTGATTACATAGGTAACATTTGTGCCCAGCACAATACCTTCCTGAAGGTGACTTTGAAGCTAGGGCTTCACAGACCCACTCATCAGTCCATGTATCTTAGCAAGCATTCAGACTCACTCATGTCTCTCTCTGGAGAAAGGCAAATCATGAAGCATCTCATAGAAGCCAAATGAAATTAAAAGTCTCATCTGCATGAGTGTTTAAACACAGGAATTAGTATGAAAGATGCAGACAGGCCCTTTTTATCAGTCATATTTTAAATATGTGTAATTGGGATCACCACAAGAGAATGATATTAATATATAGAAGAGACAATAGTAAAGAGAATGGATGATATCAGAATGAATTTGTGAAGCCTCTTTTATCTGTGAAGACCAATATACTGCATCTGAAGCATGAAGTACCCATGCTCCAGGAGTTATATAGCATCATTAATGCATTTAAGTGGCACATGGGCAAAAGAAGTCAAGACATTCTAACTTAAATGTCTCAAAAATTCTCCCCAACTTAAAATGCATGAATCAGCAGTAGAGGCAAACAATATTCCTCACAGTGTTGGGTGCCTTCCCCAAACCAAAAAAGGGACCAAAACCTTTCTGTACCCTCACCACATTCCTCTGAATCCAGAGCTCTCACAGGCTGCAACATATCATGCAATGAGCTGCTGAAGGACTTTCCTCAGCAGCTGTTGCAAGCTGTTCCATCACACTCCAAGGAAAGATCAGGTCTTACCACCCAAGTATTAATCTGAAAGACTGTCACACTTAGAACAAATATGCAATATTTTAGAAATATTATCAGAGGCACAAGTAAGATACGCATTTTGGGTACCTGTAGTGGTGAGAGAAGTTCAGTTCTTCCCCTCTCCCCCAGAAATCATGGCTAACTCAGCTGGAGGAGCAGATGGAAAAGCTATATTTTACAAGCAGGATGAAATGCAATGAATATATACACAATATACAGTATTTACAATATATATACACAAATATACGGGAAAGAATGTAACACAGAAAACCTGCCCTTCCCGTAGGAGGAGGGTCCCCCCAAACCCCCCTTTTTCCCCTTCCTCCCGTTTTCCCAATAAAGGTTAGAGAGAGAAAAGTAATTATTATGGGGGAAATTCTGTTAGTTCAAAGTGTAGGCTAAGGGAAGAAAAAGAATTAGTTTCTTATCTCATTAGTCCAAGGTCAGCCAAGCACAGAAAGAGAAGCAGTCATCCAGGCAGACTGAAACAGACTGACTGAGACACAAACTGAACTAAAACTAAGATTTAAAGTTGCATTCCCACTGATCTACCAATGAAATTTGTTTAGAACTATCTTTTGTTTTCCTTTTCACATCAACACATTCAGCTGGAGTGTTTCAGTAACTGTCCCTTCCTTAAAGGCATAGCCTAAAATTGTCACAGTACCACAGCAACTTTTTCAAATACATTAAAATAATTATTGTGACTCTTTATTAGGATAACTGCTTTTAATTTTTTTTTTCAGATTATCATAAAAAGTTTTTGGTTGTATTCAATTTAATGAACATTATCACTGCAAAGGGGAAATTGGCTGCAATGCTTTTAAAAAGTAATTAGTCACAAATTAAAAATCCCTGATAAGATTTCTAATATCAATGGTATTGTGAAATATATTTGCTATCTAGAGGATATATAAAAGGAACAAGATTTCATACTTTACAATGAAATAAAAATTTCAAATAAGATTTTTCCCCTTGATGATATGGACAGTCTTGTTATAGCCTTCAGTGTGGACAAGAGAAACAGGAGTCAGGAAGAAATGGCAATAAGGATAAGGAAACCCCCACTATTCAAAGAAACAAAATTAGAAACTAATTCAAGCCTTATTAATCTCATTTGGGAAATTCCCACTGGCTGTAGCAATTTTTAGATACAGTTCTTATTTTAAGCAACTAATATTTTGAATTACACTGATTCTACCCTATAATTTATATTTAGGTATTCTGACTTCCAGAGCATTAGGGAAAAACTGCTATGAGCAAAAGTGTCATAGTATCAGTCAGGGTTGGAAGGGACCACAAGGATCATCTAGTTCCAACCCCCTGCCATGGGCAGGGACACCCTGCACTAGATCAGGCTGGCCAGAGCCTCATCCAGCCTGGGCTTAAACACTTCCAGGAATGGGGCCTCAACCACTTCCCTGGATAACCCATTACAGGGCTTCACCGCTCTCATGGTGAAGAACTTCCTCCCCACATCTAGCCTGAATCTCCCCACCTCCAGCTTCATTCCATTCCCCCTAGTCCTATCACTACCTGAGATCCTGAGAAGTCCCTCCCCAGCCTTCCTGTAGGCCCCCTTCAGATACTGGAAGGCCACAATGAGGTCACCTCGGAGCCTTCTCTTCTCCAGACTGAACAGCCCCAACTCCTTCAGTCTGTCCTCATAGGAGAGGTGCTCCAGCCCTCTGATCATCCTTGTGGCCCTTCTCTGGACACATTCCAGCATGTCCATATCCCTCTTGTAATGGGGGCTCCAGAACTGGACGCAGTACTCCAGGTAGGGTCTCACCAGAGCTGAGTAGAGGGGGAGAATCAGCTCCCTTGACCTGCTGGCCACACTTCTCCTGATGCAGCCCAGGATCTGATTGGCTTTCTGGGCTGCAAGTGCACATTGAGAGCTCATGTTGAGTTTCTTGTCCACCAGCACCCCCAAGTCTCTCTCCTCAGGGCTGCTCTCCAGCCAGTCCCTGCCCAGCCTGTATTTGTGCCTGGGATTGCCTCGACCCAGATGCAGGACCCTGCACTTGGTCTTGTTGAAGCTCATGAGGTTGGCTTGTGCCCACCTCTCCAGCCTGTCCAGGTCCCTCTGGATGGCATCCCTTCCCTCCAGCATGTCTGCTGCACCACACAGCTTGGTGTCATCAGCAAACTTGCTGAGGGTGCACTCGATGCCACTGTCCATGTCACCCACAAAGATGTTGAACAAGACAGGTCCCAGGACTGATCCCTGAGGGACTCCGTTTGTCACTGGTCTCCACTGGGACATGGACCCGTTGACAGCCACTCTTTGGGTGCGGCCATCAAGCCAGTTCTTTATCCATCTAGAGGTCCATCCATCAAACCCGTGTGTCACCAGCTTGGAGACCAGGATGTGGTGCGGGACAGTGTTCAGGCTTTGCTCAGGTCCAGGTAAATGACATCAGTTGCTCGCCCCTCATCCATTAGTGTTGTGACCTGTTCATAGAAGGCCACCATGTTTGTCAAGCAGGATTTGCCCTTGGCAAAGCCATGCTGACTATTCCCAATCACCTCCTCACTATTCTTCTGAGTCAGTAGTGCCTCCAGGAGGATCTGTTCCATGATCTTTCCGGGCACAGAGGTGAGATTGACTGGTCTGTAGTTCCCTGGTTCCTCCTTCTTACCCTTTTTGAAAGTGCCTAGAGTTCATCTGAGACAGTGTGTTATTTTATTGCCAAAATACGAATCTTGCGTTATTTTACAATCTTCAAACAGGTTGTCTTCAGTAGTTGAAGGTAAAGTGGTCAGACCTTTTGTTCTCTCAAAGAAGCAAGTGGGCTACAGTTTCTGTCTTCCAGTATTATAGGGAGTATAGCCAGTTTATCCTGATACAACAGTTTGGTCCTATTGTCAATAACAAATGTAACAGAGAAAATATGTCATGAATCTCAGGTGCTGAGTGCCTTTGGCTAAGGGAGGAGGTTTCGTTTCGTGAAGTTTCATGAGGGTCATACTCTCATACTTTCCCCAAAATACCTGTCTTTAGCAACTCTAAATGAAAACCAAAGCATGCTATTAGTAATGTTCAGTACCTATAAAGTCACTCTTACTGTGTCAGTGACACATTTAGATGCACCTGAAATAAAAATTAAACAACAAAGTCTAACTAACCCCTTCATGTTTGACACAAATATTTTATCTCTGGAGCATAACTTCCAGATGTTTTCCATGAATTTATGATTCACAAGTAAACATTTGTGACTCTACTCAATCCACTGATAAAATCCTTCTCAGAGACTGCAATAATGAATAGTCTGATGAGATGAAACAGAAGCAAGTGCTCAGTGCCTCCCTGAAGTTTTATTGCTTCTGCTGGTATAATTCCAGGAGTCAACCTCTTAAGAGAGTTATTCCACTGTTGCTATTCCCTCTGTTTTTCTGAACCAACTTAAGCTCTTATGACACAATTACTTCATTAATCATTTAGAACTCATCACTCATCTAAAAATTTCCATCAGTTCAAAGCATCACCTTTTACTGTTTATTTCAGTGTGGGTTTTTGTTTGTTGTTTTTCTTCCCCCCCCGCTTTCGTACTGTTTCGATATTGGCATCTACTTTTCTTGTTCTTCTGAACTAGATGTCGGTGAATTTTTTATATTGTTGAATATATTTACTAGGAAATGTTTTTCCTTATCCAACCATGATCAGAAAATTTATCCCATGTAATCTGGAAAAAATAAATCAGGAATTCAGTCATTTAGTTGAAGAGCTCACAGTAGTCATCCTGCAGGAATGATTCTCCCTCCCTCTATTCTCTGGGCCACAGATTAAAAAAAAAAAAGAAAAAAAAAAAAAAGGATCCAATTTCAGATGGGTTTTGTCTTTTTCCAGGTCATCCAGTGACTTGGATAGTGCCCTGTTGCTGAGAGACCATCTGCTATTCTATGTTCTTCACAAGCAGTAAAGATGTTAGACAATAAACTGATGTTCATTAGCATAAAAGGCATAAACTAGGATCCCTTCTCAACAAGAAAATATCCAGCATCCTGACTGCTGAATGAACTGAGTATCAAACTTAAATATAAGACATATTTAAGACTGACCAACCTGCACTTCTAGCAGTCTACAAAAGAGAAATGAGAGAAAAAATGAGGACAATTCTGTCTTTTAAACTACAGATTAAGATGACCCTTTATCGTGCTTTTACGTGTTTATACCAGTGACTCCCAATCTTTGAAGATACTAGAACACAAGGATTCCAGTTTATATGTAACCATGTCTCTATCACCCATTTCAGACCATGAAACAAATCCAACGTTATCTGAATCTATTTTGTTTTCTCTGTCCTCCCACATCCTGTCATCTTTTAATGGCTTTTGTTTCTTCACTGAAGTTTTTGTTTATACACATAGCCACATTCCAGTAGGTTTAATATCAATTCATAGCTGAGGCTGAGCTTGTATCTTTAGAGAAGCATGACTCTTTAATATAATTAACATTCAAATAAGCCAATTATTTTATACTTGTGTATGCGACAAGATGTTTCCAACATTTCAAAATGAACTAAATGCTTCAGTTCTCAGCTATAAGGCAAAAAGATTAGTGGCAGCTCTACTGTGAGTGTAAAAATTAAACCATCATTAGTACAGCTGAATCAATTAAGTGTGCCATCATGACAGAATTAGTGTGTATGTATTATGCAAATACATAAACATTTCCTCATTGCTTAGGATTTATTAAAACAAAATTGTTCTGCGCTGGTGAGAATAAAATAACGAACAAATCCAGAACACTGTGAAGTGCTAATTAACTGATACTTCCCTCTGTTACCTTTGGTTCATTAATTTTTAAACTAAGAGATTGCATATTTAAGAAGAGGGAGGTGACTAAGAGGATCCACTTATATAAATTACACTCAAATCCTTTCCTGTCAGAGACTGTTAACTGTTTCTGGAAGATTCTTGCTCTCTGTGTGTGTGCGTGGCATGGAATATTAATAGAATAGAATAGAATAGAATAGAATAGAATAGAATAGAATAGAATAGAATAGAATAGAATAGAACAGAACAGGTTGGAAGAGACCTTGAAGATCATCGCATCCAACCTATCATCATCATCCAACACCACCTAATCAATTAAACCGTGCAACCAAGCACTCTATCAAGTCTCCCCCTAAACGCCTCCAATGATGGTGACTCCACCACCTCCCTGGGCAGCCCATTCCAATGGGCAATCACTCTGTGTAGAATTTCTTGCCAATCTCCAACCTAAACCTCCCCTGGTGCAGCTTGAGACTGTGTCCTCTTGCTCTGGTGCTGGTTGCCTGGGAGAAGAGACCATTCTTAATACATAGCTAACTCTGAAAAAAAAAATTCCAAGAAACAGTTCTCTTAATGTTTTGCAGTGCCATCTTATTGATGCTTTCACTATTACTCTGATTGCAAGTACTGTACTGTTATATAGGTCATGCTTACATATCGGCCACCTCATTTTCATTCTCAGCCTACCCTTGGGTATTCTTTTTTCAACTCATCTATCTTAACACCATACTTTTTTTTTTTTTTTTTTTTTTTTTTTAAGAAATCTGCATCTGTTATAGAATTTGAAATATTTTACTAATATCTAAGCAATAATGCTGAAGTCTTATAAAACTTTCTATCACTTTTGCCTTTATATAGTTCAACTTCCCAGAATGTTTTGTAAGTTCTTGCTTTGACAAAACATGACTTGTTTGCTCTGTTGAAGAATCAGGAGAAGTGTGACCAGCAGGTCAAGGGAGGTGCTTCTCCCCCTCTACTCAGCTCTGGTGAGACCCCACCTGGAGTACTGCGTCCAGTTCTGGAGCCCCTATTACAAGAGGGATATGGACGTGCTGGAGCGTGTCCAGAGAAGGGCCACGAGGATGATCAGAGGGCTGGAGCACCTCTCCTATGAGGACAGACTGAAGGAGTTGGGGCTATTCAGTCTGGAGAAGAGAAGGCTCCGAGGTGACCTCATTGTGGCCTGAAGGGGGCCTACAGGAAGGCTGGGGAGGGACTTCTCAGGATCTCAGGTAGTGATAGGACTAGGGGGAATGGAATGAAGCTGGAGATAGGGAGATTCAGGCTAGATGTGAGGAAGAAGTTCTTCACCATAAGAGTGGTGAAGCCCTGCAATGGGTTATTCAGGGAGGTGGTTGAGGCCCCGTCCCTGGAGGTGTTTAAGCCCAGGCTGGACGAGGCTCTGGCCAGCCTGATCTAGTGCAGGGTGTCCCTGCCCATGGCAGGGGGTTGGAACTAGATGATCCTTGTGGTTCCTTCCAACCCTGACTGATTCTATGATTCGATGATTCTATGATTCTATGATCTTATTTATATCATGATGTTGTACTGTGTGAGCAAGGATACCACTAGATTGTAAATCTCGTTTCTTTTTCTAGTGATCATAATTTTTGCAAACAAAAAAATCAATTTAGCTGAATCTTTTAGGCATAATTTTTTTCCCCAAATAATTGTGAATGCTAAATCTTCTTACTCAGAAGTCATGAAATCAGTGTGCACAAAGCAGTGATTATAGCCCTCCTGTAGCATTCTATCTCTTACTGAAGTTAGCCCATAGTATAGGAATAAGGTAAGGTTTATTCAAAAACACTAACTGAATGAGGACAAAATCTGTAGGCTCCTGTGCTATCCTGGAGAATGCTATCTTCCCAAAGTAATTCTGTGTGGGTAACCTAGGTTCCTGTCCTGACAGAACCCCAGAGTAAAGCCATCTCCCCCCTGCCCCCATTAGTAGGGGTATATTAGCTGCACTGTGGAAAAGCAAATTGTGGGTGCTCCCTACCCCCCTGCTTGAATTCCTTCTTCATCGCTGTGGGTGTCGCCCTGCACCCTACAGTGACAGCAACTCCTTTGATAAATTATCATGAACAGCAGACCTTATGGTACCTGATAATAGCTTTGCAAACTGTAATTCTCCACAATAATCTGAAAATCACATAGCCATTGTAAAGAATAATGGTTTTGAGTTGTGTGTTTGTTTTGTTTGGTTGGTTTTTGGGGTTTTTTTTTTGTTTGTTCATTTTTTTTTGTTTTTACCCATATTAGGCTGTGTGTGTTTTTGTTCATTGGCCTTTTTTTTCTGTCTATTTTTTTGCCACAGGGAAATGTAATCCAGGGAAGTGAGAGCCAGCTATACAATAAAATTCAGTTAAGAAGCTACTGACATGTCTCTATACTTATCCATTTAGTCATCAAAATAAATACATAAAAGTAAAACTGTGAAGTTTAGATTTAAGAAAGGTTGTAACTCTGCATATTTAGCCTGTTATAGATAGATATGTAAGCACGTTATATTAGATTTGGTAGAAAAATTGTACATACTCTTGCACACATTTGGGAAGATATTACTCAGTGAAGTGCTTCTTTAGCAGAGATTGATGTATTTGTTTTGTGCAAACCATTGCCCATTTAAAGCTTCAGTGATTTCCTGTGCTATTAGTTATTCCATTTGCTTAGGAAAATACTATTTAATATTCATGGCTTATAAATCATTTCTCAAACGTTAACCATGAAATTTATCAGTATTCTTCCTCTTCCCATGTAACTGACTCAGTCAACTTGTTTTGAAGACATGATTTTTACTGCCCTGTAATGCTTATCTTTACCATCTTTACATTATCTGGCACTACTGCTTTGCATGGGTGCCTCCTTCTATTGCTTTCAATAAGTGTGGCTGTTGATTTATAAGTTAGACTACATTTTTCATAGAGATGAAAAACATATTTACGTGAAAGCTCATAGCAGGACATATCCACACCTTTAGTGTATTTTCCCTAGTATATGCCAGGAATCAAATGTTTTACCTTATGTGGGCAGATAAAACTTCTGAAATTGAACCAGTGTAAATAAAACCAGAATTTCAGATACTATATTTGCCAGATTAGAAACAGAATGCTGAATTTCTCTTTTCCTATGAATCTGATCTAACAGACTTCAGTTGCTACTGTCCCAAAGGAATTAAAAGAACAATGGGTATCAGTATGGCCTGTAGAAATAAACATCTACATCTGGACATGCAAGTTGAGATGAATCAAAATGGTTGCTGCACCAACATTATGCTGCTGAACATGTACCATATGTTACAACAGAATTTCCAAGAACATATAATCTAGAAAAATGAGCACCTTAATTCTAATGAGCCATAAATCCTAATGGGGGTTTCTTATACTAAGTGAACCAGGTATATTTAATCTATGAAAGAGACTGTTCTAATGTGGCAATAAATTTATTTCTACAATTTCAATATTAATTTGTCTATTCTTATCTAAACTGTTCAAATCCTGAAAATCAGATAGGAAATGAAGACATCAATCCCTCAAAATAATGGTTTGCAGTCTTAATATATTTGCATAAATATTCTCTAATTAGAGTGAGAATTATTAAACATAGCAGTGGGATTTTAGATTATTTTGAAACATGAATAGTATGCTAAAGGAGGAATGAAGGGGCATCTCCTGGAAGTAATCTCAACAGGTATGCAAATCACGAATCAGCATTTTAAGGCCAGTAGGTGTAATCCTACCTAACATACCTGAAAAGACAAAAATGATAAAATTTAATTAGGATACTTAAAAATGAAAACAAAATTTAAACTATTTCCTCATTGAATCCAAGTACATTTTTTTATCACAGACAGTTTATACCAAGAAATACAACATCTCTAAGGAATTCTCTTGGCTCTTATATACTGCTAATTTCCTGTTACTCCATGGTTATGTGTAATTTATCACAAGTCAAGTAACAAAAGGAATTACCTGGCCACAAAATTGCATTTTGTAGGATATACTGTTGGATTATTAAGAAACTTAATGCTTGCATCTTCAGCTGGATTGCTGAAACAATTATTTAGTTAACACCATCTGTGCAATTGCCTCTCAATTTTCCTCTTGATTAGAAGGATTCTACCTGCTTTGCTGTACTGCATATTTAAACATGAAGAGCATAGACTCTGGTTGCCATGGACCACTGGAACTCTGCTTGACATCATAGATGAGTTGTGATCATTACAGTCACTGAAGAATATATTATAAAGTGAGATGATAACAAGGAAAGAGCTTCCCAAGGGTCCAAGGCAGCCCTGTAAAGCTGATGGTATCAATAAAAAAGCCTGAAAAGAATCCATTATAATTTGGAGACACAGTAGCTGTGAATTATTAAACTTCATATCTTCTAGTGCTGACTCCAGTAAAGAAAAATAGTTTATTTTAAATAAAAAAATACAGGCATTTGAAGTACACAAAAATGTCAGAGGTCTCACTGATGAAGTTAGATTTCTGGATTATTCCTGGACTGAGATGCTGCTCAGCAGAGTTAAAACATACTCTGAAGATGCACTGTCATGAAAAAAAAAAAAAATTAAAAACCAAACCCCAACACACACAAAAAACCCTTTCAACTTTAGGAGGAGGAATTTCTCTCTCATTTTTTTTTTTTTCCTTTCCAAACCAACTCTTTGTATTACTGTTTGAGCTCTGGATGTGTGAGTCAAACTATACTTTGCCCTGCCTTTTTGCTACATCCTGAAATGAGACAATCTGTAGTAGGGGCAGGCTGAGCTCACATACAAGGCAGCTCTCCCACTGGCAGGCCTTCATCTAAAGCTCTTTCTTTAAATCCACACAGCCCAAAGCAAATTGAAACTGCTGCAACTCCTAAGTGTTCTAAACTTCTTCCTTGGAAATGAGCAAACAGGGAATGCCAAGGGATTGCCCATTTTCCTGAGTATAAAGTAATGAGCTTAACTGTCCATTGCTTTAAACTGATCCAAGCAAGATCTTTTTTTCCAACTTGATGAAGCTCATAATCCTTTTCCTAATCAAATCACTACTGAAGACTGTTGATGCTACGTTGCCATTTAACAGACGGTTATATATATTGTGAAATAAGTAAATACTAGTTTTCAGATAGTGCCTGTTTATATTTTTTATCTCTGTAAGGACTAAGCTGGCACCTAGGATGACCTGATTCTGAAATGATTTTTATTTTTCTTCCACAGAGAAAAGCAAAAGTTTTCATCTTTTCAGATAGAATTTACTTTATACTTGAGATATTCAGATTCTAGTTTACTACAAACCCAAGAAATTTAATCCAAGAAGTAATTACCTCTAGAAACTTATGAACAACTTTGAAAGAAGAATTAAGGCAAGAGTTCTCTCTCAATTATAAGATGCACAATTGGTTCCCCCTGTAATGCCATATACTTACTTTTGGATGCTATTGAAATCCTCTTTACTTCAAGTTCTGAAAGATAAAATCTCTATTGATGGATGAGGTACTGTCAAGATATCTATTTGTCCTTCTTGCTTATTATGGATATTATTCTTCTGTGATATGTTCATACGAGTTAAAATAATCAGTTTTAAGAACCACTTTTATATAGTTAATTGTCCTGCTTACTTCAATATATAATGGTTTATGGATCACCTATCGAAAGTCTTGCCTCTGAACTTGATGTAATCTGCTTTCTCGGAGTTATAATCGACAAAACCAATAAAAATGTTAATATTTTTTAAAAGCTTTGAATGTAGAGTACAAATATTCACAAGTCTGAACTTAATAAGAAAATGTCTTCTACTAATAAATTCCTCTGGAATAGCTTTTTGTATCAAAAGTTTTTAATGAGCAGTCTTGGTATTTTATGCAGAAAGAACATCCCTGTGTTCCCCAAGCACAGAAATTAACTTCATAATTTGTGTCATGTAGTTTAGTATCTTGGCTCAAAGATACTGGGCAAGTTTTAGAGATGAGTGAAAAAAAGTACGGTCTTAAAGCCAGCCACACAAGAAAACCCAAGGCTGAACAGAAGCAGGAATACTGTATAATGAGACCCAGCAGGATAGATGCTGCAGATGCACAGCTACCCAAGAAACAGCTGAATGGAAGGATAACTAGAAGGCAGCCTAGACGGCTTCAGCTAAACAGCTATCTCCACTTTGGTTTTGATATGAACATGAAGCTTCTAAGTCATTCTGGCCTTGTATTTTAGAGATTTTTCAGGAGTTGCAGAAGCAGCTGTGTGGCTACTTGCAGTCTGGACTTTGGTAGTCTGTGCTTTCTTTCCCAACTGAGGTACTGTAAGGGAGGACAGGAAGAAAAGTCTGAAATTAACTGAGCCTTTCTCTTAAGTCACCTACTGTTCATAAGTCTACAGAAAGTCAGCTGGCTAAGAACATATTTTGTGAAATGTTCTCTGTGACTGCTTAGCACAAATTCAATGTGCATTAACTGTAAAGCATGTATTGTATTCATATTTATGTTGCATTATGTTTAATGTTACCTCTCTCATATTACAAGAATGTCACTTTTCTCCTATTTCTTCTGGCTTGGCTAGAATAAACTCACCTTAATGTTGAAAACTATTTTTGCATTAGTCTCATAGGAATTACTTCCCATCCATGATACACATCCTTATTTCTAGGCTGTTGTCAGTTCTTCATCAATTTTCTGCGGTGCTGCTTAGTGAATCTGTTATTCCTTTGAGCAGTTGATCAGTACTTACAGGTCTGAAGAAATCAGCACTGCCTGTTACTTTCATAGTAATTGGGTCTCAATTTGGGTCTCTCAGCTGAGATCTCAGTTCTCTCTCAAACTCCATTTGGCTGTCATCAATCTATTTCCTATATCACATTACTATCTCAGTTCCAAGACAGATGAGGACAGGAAAGAAAATTTACAGAACTCATGCAAAAATAAAGACAGTGTTTCAGGTTTTCTTAGCTAAGTGCTAGTGTTTTGTCCTGATGTATTATTTCCCAGGGAAATAAACTCTGCTAAACTGACCCTTTGTGTGCCTATGTGAGCTACAGATTGCTGTGTCTTTATGAGGTGGGGCAGAAAGAAAAGCAACTGTTGTTGTGGCTCTTCGTTGCTGTCTACCCTGCTATGAGTGGACTAGCAAGACTACTGCACGACACCCAGTGCTGGGCTGTATCAGGACAGGGAAGTCATAATTTACTCATCAAAGCAGGTTTGTGAGCAGAAATTACTATAGGTATAAAAACTCACACGCTTTCCTGGGTGAGAAGCTAAATGAGTTTTCCAGATGGATTTTGCACACATATATATTTTGTGCAGGATGTCAGTTATTCCTGTAAGTGGCTGGTTGGCTGGCTGGCACCACTGACACTACCTCTTCTCCTGTCTGAGAAGTCACCTCAGAAATACACATGTGGATATGGAAGAAGGCAGAAGTTGTACATCTGCACTTGGTGAAAGGCACAGGCACCTGAATTCTAAGTGAATGTCAGTGCAGCACAAAACTGTATGGAAAACTGAAACACATCATAGTCTATCTTTCAAGCTTTGCTCTAATTTCAGTTAAGAATCACTTTCACTTGTGCAGAAACAACCTGTAACAGCAGAGGATCATCAGTCATGGAGCCATCTTTTCTGCAATATAGTTCCTCAAATATCCTTGATTAAGTTCTGTTTCTTCTCTCCTTTTGCACAAATATGCCTATGGTAATAATTTAATGTACTTGATTCTTCGCAAAATTATATGGTGAGATGCAACATCTATCGCTCATAATTATTCATTATAATTTTTCTCATTCATTCAGAAATGCTTGTGTGAAATTACTATTATTACCTAATTTTCCAAATGGGTCATAGTTTTGCTGGTCAACTTTAGAAACTTTTCATTTAGAGGAAAAGTTAATCCAGTCTCCATTAGAATTCTAAGGTCTTCCTGATGACAAAAGCACTTTTGCACAAATGAGTCACTATGGAGGCAACTGAGTCATCCAGCCATATTCACCTCTTTCCTTTGGCCTGTAACAGATGAGTATGTTAGATGTCTACAGGCAGGCTGATTGCTACAATAGGCCAGACCAGATATCAAAACTTCATTAAATTTAGGACTAAATCATAAAACAACTTTTCTGTTCCTAGCAGACAAGGAAATGTCTTTTCATGCATTTGTGCATTGTAGAACTCGCTGTAGATATATATCCTCCATGTGTATTCTCTGTGTTGATATTAACCTTTATTCTGTCCTTTTCCTTAATGTTTTTTTGACTTGGAAAATAAAATTAAATCTAGAAATCTCTCACTTTTTTTTTTCAGCTTTTAGCTAACAGGTAATCTGAAAGAAATGTTTCATTTGCAAGCAAGAACATGAGAAAACAAATTATCTGCTAGGAAGACATGACATTTTTTCAATTTCTCTGATCATCACTTCATTTATCTGTTGAATCTATGGAGACCGCTAGGTATTCTCTCCACCAAATTACTACCATGAGATATAGAAATGTATTCTGACTGCAATATCTTTTCTGTTTTCCTTGTAGGTGGTCGTATAAAATGAACATCAGCCAGTGAAAATACAACTGAGTCACAAACAGAACAGACTAAGCTATCAAATATGGCCATTAAAAAAGATCTTCCATAGACATTGTATATGACATCTAAATCACTGGCTTGTCAAATGGGCATTGGAGAGAGAGCTAAGATGATGACAAAGAATGACTTTCAGCATCTCTTCATTTACTACTGTATTCAGCAAAAGTTCTCTAGAGGAATAACCTCTGTTAGAATAACAAATCAATGCTTAAGTCAGGAGGATGGATGAGTCTTAGAATCACAGAATCATAGAATCAGTCAGGGTTGGAAGGGACCACAAGGATCATCTAGTTCCAACCCCCTGCCATGGGCAGGGACACCCCACACTAGATCAGGCTGGCCAGAGCCTCATCCAGCCTGATCTTAAACACCTCCAGGGATGGGGCCTCAACCACTTCCCTGGACAACCCATTCCAGGGCTTCACCACTCTCACGGTGAAGAACTGCTTGATTCTTAGTTATTATTGCTTAAAATTACTATAATTGTTCACTGAAGCATTATTTTTCCAAAAAAGAAGATACAGTGAGGGCAAAATAAAGAGTATCTGGCTTTGTCTACCTATATGCACATATAGTGACACACATATATGAAGGCATACATATGTATATGTATGCCTATGCATATACATAAGCTTTATGATTTTAGAAGGCAGAAACTAACATTCCTTACACCTTGACTGGGAGGCCATTGTTTTAGCTGCAATAAAGTCTAGCTCTTACTTGGCTGTTCCCACTCTGTCCTGTTTAGTTTGGTCTGAACCAATTTGATCTACCTTCTTTATCATCCGCTAAATTTGTACAAACCCTTTTCCTCCTGTGTTTTGTCCAGCCTTAGGCTTTGTCACAACTACTTCCAGTTTCAAAATTAAATTTTCAAGACAAAAAAAAATTAGGGCAGTGTGGTGAAGGCAAAGCAGATTGTAGCAACCAAACAACAGACAGCTTCCCACCAGGCCTGTAACTCATGTGCTCGGTACTGGGTCTACGTCTCACCTCTGTGACTGAGTAGGATTCCCTGGCTGCAAAGCAGGCAGAGAGAAATCATGGCAGTCTTTGTAGTCACCTTTGTATAACTCTCTCTATTAGTCCTGTGTACTGATGGGGTGTATTTGCAAGGAGGTGAGTGACTGGTAACATAACCTGTCTCCTCCTGAGCCCCTTCAGCACATCAGGATTGTAGTGCACTAGGCTGCATTGCACTGCTGTGCTCAGAGCTACAGGCTTTGCCTGGGTAAGGTCTCTGCTGCAGTGCACCCCACAGGGAATGCTCTTCCAGAATACACAGCAGGTATGATGAGAAAAATATACTTTTCCCTTCAGCTGCAGATCCTCTTTTCTCTGCAACAGGAGGGGATCAAACATGTGGCAGTGCTGAGCGCACAGCACACGCTTCTGATCTCACAGACCACATCTCCCACTGACATCTCAGGCTGAGACAGGGAGGAGGTCAGGCCTTATCAGGTCAGGAGAGAGCCCACCCAGCCCACTGGTGCCATGAGGATGGCCTGGAAGGGTCAGTGTCAGTGTCTTGGGTGCCAAGCCAACAGTGCTGGGCCTCTGCTTGGCAGAAGCCTGTCCTGTCTATGGCTAAATCCACAGTGCAGGAGTCTGGATACATGACCAAGCCTTGCAGAGAAGTGCAAAGGGGTGCCAGTGCTGGCATACCTGCAGAGAGGGTGTGGAGAGCGGCATCTCTATTTACTTAACTTAAACACAGATTGGATTTTTATGGGTATTTGGCAACATTTACAAATAACGACATGTTAATTAAGAATGTTACAAGGAAGGTGGGCTGGAAGCAATTTTGTCAAACCCTAATACCCCATTAGATTCTTCTTTTTTACTTCCAATCCTGTGAGCTACAAATATTAATTAAAATGAGACATACCTTTCCTCTTTTCTTTTTTTCAAGTAGAATAGAATAGAATTAGAATAGAATTTGAGAATAGAATAGAATAGAATAGAATAGAATAGAATAGAATAGAATGGAATGGAATAGAATAGAATAGAATAGAATAGAATAGAAGAGAATAGAATAGAATAGAATAGAATAGGATAGGATAGGATAGGATAGGATAAGACCTTCAAGACCATCGAGTCCAACCTATCACCCAACATAATCTAATCAACTAAACCATGTCACTGAGCACCCCATACAGTCTCTTCCTAAACACCTCCAGTGTTTAATGCTGTGTAAATTAGGAATGAAAGGAAGGTTTTACTTTTTCTCAAATTATATTTTCTCTTTTTTTAATAACATTTGGTGATTAGTTATAACTAAAATCAATAGGAAGGGCTGAACTGCTATGTTTCTGTAAAATAAAAAAGGAGCCGGGCTCTGTTTTTTCCTCCTCTAAAGGCATGGTATGTCACACATGAAGAAACTCTTCTATTACTGATGGAGGAATGTATACTTAGGCCGCCATCCTTGGACTAATCAACACCTGGATGTCAAGAACCTCAGTGAAAGGAGCTGTTTAATATCTTTATCAATTATTTGGATGAGGAGATGAAGAGCACCTTCACAAAGTTAGTGGATCACAGTATCACAGTATTACCAAGGTTGGAAGAGACCTCGAAGATCATCGAGTCCAACCTGTAACCACAAACCTCACAACTAGACCATGGCACCAAGTGCCACATCCAGTCCCCTCTTGAACGCCTCCAGGGACGGTGACTCCACCACCTCCCTGGGCAGCCCATTCCAATGACGAATCACTCTCTTGGTGAAGAACTTTCTCCTCACCTCGAGCCTAAACTTCCCCTGGCGCAGCTTGAGACTGTGTCCCCTTGTTCTGGTGCTGCTTGCTAGGGAGAAGAGGCCAACCCCTTCCTGGCTACAACCACCCTTCAGGTAGTTGTAGAGGGCAATGAGGTCACCCCTGAGCCTCCTCTTCTCCAGGCTAAACAGCCCCAGCTCCCTCAGCCTCTCCTCATAGGGCTTGTGCTCAAGGCCTCTCCCCAGCCTTGTTGCCCTTCTTTGGACACGTTCAAGTGTCTCGATGTCCTTCTTAAACTGAGGGGCCCAGAACTGGACACTGGACTCAAGGTGTGGCCTAACCAAAGCAGAGTACAGGGGCACAATGACCTCCCTGCTCCTGCTGGCCATACTATTCCTAATGCAGGCCAGGATGCGGTTGGCCTTCTTGGCCACCTGGGCACACTGCTGGCTCATGTTCAGGCGGCTGTCGATCAGCACCCCAGATCCCTCTCTGTTTGGCTGCTCTCCAGCCACTCCGACCCCAGCCTGTAGCTCTGCATGGGGTTGTTGTGGCCAAAGTGCAGCACCCGGCACTTGGACTTGTTGAATGTCATCCCATTGGACTCTGCCCATCTGTCCAGCTGATCAAGGTCCCTCTGCAGAGCCCTTCCACCCTCTAACTGACCAACATCTCCTCCTAACTTGGTGTCATCTGCAAATTTGCTGATGACTGTCTCAATCCCCTCATCCAGATCGTCAATGAAGACATTGAAGAGGATGGGGCCCAGCACTGATCCCTGGGGACGCCACTGGTGACTGGCCTCCAGCTGGAGGTGGCACCATTCACCACCACTCTCTGGGCTCAGCCCTCCAGCCAGTTCCCAACCCAGCGCAGGGTGTTGCTGCCCAAGCCACGAGCTGACAGCTTAGCCAGCAGTTTGCTGTGGGGGACGGTGTCAAAGGCCCTGCTGAAGTCCAGGTAGACCACATCCACAGGCCTCCCCACATCTACCAGGCAGGTCACCTGATCATAGAAGGAGATCAAGTTGGAGAGGCAGGACCTGCCCTTCCTGAATCCATGTTGTGTTGACTGGACCTGAGCCCTTGGCCATCCTGCAGGTGCACAGTTATTGCCGCCAGGATAATCTGCTCCATCATTTTCCCTGGCACTGAGGTCAGGCTGACTGGCCTATAGTTTCCGGGTTCCTCCATCCGACCCTTCTTGTGGATGGGGCTCACATTGGCCAGTTTCCAGTCATCTGGGACCTCACCGGTCAGCCAGGACTGGAGGAAAATGATGGAGAGTGGCTTGGCCAGCTCATCTGCCAGCTCTCTCAGGACCCTAGGATGGATCCCTTGGACTTCTGAGTGTCCAAGTGGCTCAGCAGGTCCTGAACTAATTCCTCATGGATATCCAGGGCATGACACTGCTCCCTGACCCCATCACCCAGCTCAGGAGGCCACTCGTCCTGAACTTCTCCTGCCTTGCTGTTAAAAATTGAGGCAAAGAAGGTGTTCAGGACCTCAGCCTTTTCCTCGTCTTCAGTCACCGTGTTCCCCTCCAGGTCCAATAGGGAGTGCAGGTTCTTCCTGCCCTTCTTTTTGGCATTAACATATTTGTAAAAGTGCTTTTTATTGTCCTTCACTGAGGTGGCCAGCCTCAGCTCCAACTGGGCCTTTGTCTCTCTAATTTTTTTCCTACATAATCTAACCACTTCCTTAAACATACCTCGAGAAGCCTTCCCCTCCTTCCAAAGGTGATACAGCCTCTTTTTTTCCCTTAGTTCCTCCAGGAGCTGCTTGCTCATCCAGGCCGGTCGCCTTCCCCGCCGGCTCATCTTTCGGCAGATGGGAACCGCCAGTTCCTGTGCCTTCAAGAGCTCCTGTTTGAAGTGGGTCCAACCCTCCTGGACCCCTCGGTTCTTGAGGGCTGATACCCAGGGAGCTTTGCAGATAAGTTTCCTAAACAGGCTGAAGTTCGCCCTCCTGAAGTCCAAGGTGAAGGTTCTGTTGGTGCTCCTCCCTATCTCCCTGCATATTGAAAACTTCACCATCTCATGGTCGCTGCACCCCAGGCGTCTCCTACCAGCCCTTCTCTATTGGAGAACAGCAGGTCAAGCAGAGCTTGACCTCTGGTAGGCTCACTCAACAGCTGCATCAGGACGTTGCCCTCCATGCACTCCAGGAATCTTCTGGACTGCCTCCTCTCTGCTGAGTTAAGTTCCCAGCAGATATCTGGCAGGTTAAAGTCACCCACAAGGACAACATCTGATGACCTTGAGACAGCCTCCAGTTGCTTATAGAATGTTTCATCTGCCTCCTCATCCTGGTTGGGTGGTCTATAACAGACTCCAACCAGGATATCAGTTTTGTTGGTCTGCCCCCTGATTTTAACCCACAGGCTCTCAATCCCTTCGTTTTCCACCTCAAGTTGTGTGGCAGAGAGTGACTCCCTAATATACAGAGCCACCCCTTCTCCTCTTCTCCCTTGCCTGTCCCTGCTGAAGGGCCTGTAACCCCCAGTGCAGCACTCCAATCGTGTGTATCATCCCACCATGTTTCTGAGATGGCGACTATATCATAGTCACCCTGGTGGACCAGCACTTCCAGCTCCTCTTGCTTATTGCCCATGCTGCGTGCATTGGTGTACATGCACTTCAGCTGGGCTCTCAACTACTCTATTGACCCTAATCTGTGCCCCACTCCTTCATCTGCAGAGGGACTGACTTCCTCACCCACCCCCTTCAGACCTAGTTTAAAGCCCTCTTAATGAGCCCTGCCAACTCAAGCGCTAGGACTCTCTTCCCTTTTCTAGATAACTGCACCCCATCAGGTCCCAGCAGGTCGGGTGCAGTAAAAGTTGCCCCGGGATCGAGGAAACCAAAATTTCACTGCTGACACCATCCCCTGAGCCAATTGTTGATGGTGTGGGTTCTCCCGTTCCTCTCAGTGTACTCCCCTGCCACTGAGGGAACTGAGCAGAACACCACTTGAGCTCCTGCCCCTTCAATCAATTGTCCAAGGGCCTTGAACTCCTTTTTAATTGCCCTAGTGCCCTTCTTGTCAAATTTCATCACTCCCCGCTTGTATTACAAGCAGAGGGTAATAGTCAGAGGGGTGGATTAGCTTAGGGATTCTCCTCACAATGTCCCTGACCTGCGCCCCGGGTAGGGAGCAGACCTCCCTGTGGGAAGGGTCGGGACGGCATATGGGTCCCTCTGTACCCCCCAGGAGAGAGTCCCCAACAACTATAACCCTTCTCCTTTTCTTTGTGGAGCTGGTCGTTATATCTGGTGGGGACCGCTTGGCCTTAGCCTTAGGCTCCTGCCCAGATGGCTGCTCCTCAGCCCTCTCATCCCCACCGCCCTCGGCCTGCAGGGCCTCATACTTATTATGCAAGGTCAGCGGAGGAGGAGGGGAGGGCAGGGATGGACTTCCCTTGCCGCCCCTGGCAGGGACTTGTATCCATCCCTCCCCGTTTCCAGGGACTCTTCCCTCAGCAGGGGAGATCTGCAGAGCCTTCTCCCATATGTCTAACTCCTTTTCGCTTTCCCTTGTTGACCTCAGCCTAGATACCTCCTCCTTCAGCTCAGCCACTTCATCTTTCAGCTCAGCCACCAGAGTAAGGAGAAAGTTCACCTGCTCACACCTGACACAGGTGTTCTCTCCTTCCCCCTCCATTCCAAGTGCCAAGCTCAAGCACTCACTGCAGCTGGCAGCCTGGACTTCTGCATGCTGATATAGCAAGTCAGTCTGGGTAGATGCTGTTTTTCTACCCTTTGTCCTAGTGACAACCATGGTTGACTGTTTGATTGAAAAAGAAAAAGGAAAAAAAAATATTTTTTTTCTTTTTTTGCACTCAGCAGGAAGGCTCTCGAGCCACACTGGCGGCGCGCGCACAGCCCAGGAGGGATTGAAACCTCCCACGGCTGACGCCCCGCCCCCGTTCCCGAGCAAGCTCGCGAGAGCACGATCCTGCTGGACCTGCCTGCTAGCCCCCAAGCTCTCCCAACCCTCAAAGCCCTGAAATGAAAGCGAAACCAGGCAGAAAGCTCACAGATTCCGGGAGGGTGATCCCCGAGCGCCGGCTCCTGTCGGCTATCGAGCCAAAATGGATGATGCCAAAGTAGGTAGAAGTGTTGATCCACCTGAGTGAAGGAAGGATCTACAGAAGCATCTGAATGGGCTGGATCAATAGGCCAAGGCCAATGCTATGAAGTTGAACAAGGACAAGTGTTGGGTCCTGCACTGGGGTCACATCAACCCCACACAATGCTACAGGCTAAGGAAAGAGAGGCTAGAAAACTTCCCAGTAGAAAAGGACCAGTGAGTGCTGATTGATATATAGCTTAATATGAGCTGGCAGTGTGTCCAGATGACCAAGGTCAGCAGCATCCTGCCTTGTATCAGAAACAGTGTGATCAGCAGGACTAGAGAAGTAATTGTTCCCCTGTGCTTGGAACTGTTGAGACTTCATCTCAAATACTGTGATCAGTTTTGGGCTCCTCACTATAAAAAACGTATTGAGCTGAAGGAGCATATCCAAAGGGCAACAGAGCTGGTGAAGGGTCTAGAGCACAAATCTTACAAGGACTGGCTGAGGGAATTGATGATATTTAGCCTGGAGAAAAAGATGCTCAGAAGGAGACCTTACCTCTCTCTACAACTGCTTAAAAGGAGCAAGGTGGGTGTTGGTCTCTTTTCCCCAGTAACAAGCTCTACTTACTAACATTAGTGAAAAATATTAGGTCCATATCTCCATCCCTGGTGATCTTGCTCCTTTGAGTCCGCAGTACTGTTGTCAAACTTATCCAACAGGTGAGCTACAGGCATCAGTCATGAGACTGTCACTTCCATAAAAGGCAACAAAGAGGTATGCAGAAAGACAAGGTGCTATGCAGCTTCCACTTGTTCAGATAATTTGTGAAGACTTCTCAGGTCAGAAGAGTGGTTGATAAGAAGACAAGGGGACAAAACTCACAAAAGCTCTAGTATAAGGGCCAGGCAGATTTAGCCAGTATAGGTTCTCAGTGTGCATGGATTTGGAGACATTAAAATAAATTCTAATTATTAGGACAAGTATGGGCATCTTAACTTCCTCTTTTTTTAACATAGACTATAATATTTATGAGACAATAACACAAGCAACAAAGTAGTATTTCAGATCAGTACCAATGTTCTGCCATTTTCTTGAATTATTCCTTTATGCAAATGCTAATCCTAATGATGTGGTACTGTACTAATTATTTAAGTACAATACTAATCCATATATTGACTTTATCTAAGTAATGAGAGGAAATAATCTGTTACATGGCTTTAAATTTCTAGTCTACTTTTATTTAGTTATGTAAGTCTAAGAGATTATCAACTTAGAGGCATGCTCCATTCAGAGGGGAAAAAAAGATATGCAAGTTCCATTTTCACAAGACAAGATACTGAGTAAGCAGAATTTCTTGTCCTGTATATTGTTTATTTTGCCAGCTACCTTACGACTATCACATTATCTTATATAAACTGTATTTTCACTATGATTGCAAACTGTAAGAGGAACAGAGAAGACAAGTCTAACTGAAGCAAGGTCGATGTAAAACATAGAGACTGATATTCCAAAGAGAGTAGGGGACTTGTATGCTTCATACCCAACATTTATCCTTGTCTTACAAGACTTACCTATCTTTTAAAGGTTCTGCTCTCTGAAACCAAGAGAATCATTTGTAAAACTTAAAGATTATGAGCAAGACTGGTGGCAAAGCAGGTTGTGCAGTAGAGATGATAACTGGTGCAGTTGGGCAGGATGTGGATCTAATAAATATCAGAATTCTCCAGGTCAGGGCTGGGGCTATAAGCATTACCATAATATTTCAGAATATTTTTCCACTAAAAGTTTATCTTCTGTTAAAAGAAATAAGGCTTTTTCTTTGAAATACAATAAAATAGGTGCTGAATGTAAACTGGAGAACTAGCACTACAAATTATCATTATGGAAAAAAAAAAGGACTTAGTAAAACAGATGACTATAGTCTTAGTGATAATAAAACCCCTTGCAAATTGGCATCTAACAGTCATGGCAATTAAGTCTTAGGATTTCAATTCAGGAAGCAAAATTAATTGTGGCTGCTCTGAGGAAGATATTTTGTTAATGGAAGCAGCTGTCTATATTTTGAAATTAGGTCCTAATTTAAAATATCCAGGTAACTTAACCCATTACTCATCGCTAAGGACAGAGACCAACTTCCCACTATCTCTCAAATTGCTTTCAATTCTCTCTGTTAAATTACATTGATTCAGTGGCATTCTCTGATGTCGCACATGTGAGGACACTGTAATTTCATTTTAAAATCTGTTTAATCTAGAAAAAGGTACTTTTAAATATAAAAATTCACAGCAGAATTCCAGGCCAGATTTTGGAATTAATTTCTGTCCCTAAGCCAGAAATTTTTAAATGTGTATAAGGGATTTAGGTATATGGGACATGTTCTAAATTGGATGAAAGTCTTTGAAAACCCTTGCACATACTTGTATTTAATAAAACAATCATATCATTGTATAACCTCAGGCATCCATTAAGTTTGAAAGTCATTGGACCACTTGTTTTGTTGAAGTCACTAAATTAAATCTGTCACATAATGCCCCGCAGTAATTATACATCTGATTATGAGACTTGATTCTTTCCAACTTTGCTTGCTGCAATTGCTGTTCATTTTCACAGTTCAAACTATTTCTAAGTGGATATTAAATAAATACATTTAGTCTTATCATATCATGATCTACTTACTGTAAAGTATCAGTCAAAAATGTACCCAGCATTTTTCAATGGTCATTTTACTGTCTATATTTTCTTAGGTGCACTCAGAGATATGCTTGTGTGCTTAAGTGCTTTGTGACGTCAGAGTTCAAGACAGATAGACATATGAAGAGGAGCAATACAAATAGCTTCTGGATCATAACACGAATTGCATTCTGCAATTCAAACTCTCTTGCAAGCCCTTGTTCCCTTCCTTGTCTATTTTCAGTGAAGTTAGCTGTGTTCACCCAGAAGTTCCACTCATTCATCTGAAACATTCCTAGCACGTTGGATGTCACAGAGTTAATGAATATGTCGAAGGCACAAGCTGTCTTTGGCATTTCTCTGGATGAGATGGCATTGTTTACTGTTATATGTCATCCTTTATAACTGTGTATTATTAGGCGATTTCTACTTTGGAAACTGGTGTAAAATTAGATAAAATAAAATAAAAATGAAATATTTCCACATTACTAAAGAAAACTTATTCTAAAATGACCTCAGATTGATTCCCTGGTTATTTAAATTTTAATGTGTGCTCTCTGGGCAAGTTTCCTGCTCCATACAATAAACAAAGTTTTACTGTGGACAAGAATTATTTGGATGTGCAAGTACAGACTGTAAAGTAAGTTGGAGAACTATGTTAGAACTGCTCATGAAACCATGGTTCCTATACTGCCTCAACTCTGCCTGATGTGCTAAAGTAAGAATGAATTATTAATTATTCAATGACATTTTACCATTAGAATTTTATACTACTTATTTTACCCTTTAAGAAGAAAAATAATTGACTGAACTGGCAATTCTGATAATGATTACGCTCATGCATACACCAATAATCACATGTCTTTCTCAGCAATCTCCTTGTTACAATAAAACTAGCATCATCCTGGAGTGGTTTAAAGTCACTTACCGAGGCATGGGCTATTCCCAGATTTTGGGGGAAATTTGTTCTCAAGAGAGAAGTTCCTGTGTGAAAATTAACCAGATCACTTTTACAATACAAGAACTAGACATGCTTACTTTTCCTTTCTCACAGAAAGCTTTGTTTTTAAATTCTGGTTTTCCAACAATGATTGGTCCTCCTGAGCTTTCAAATATAGCAACAAAACAAACAAGAAAAATGGTTTTAAAAATACCAGAAAGAAGATTCCCTATATGTAGCAATTTCAAAATACTGTTTAGCAATTTCTGTAGATGAGTGAACACATTCCTTGTGCTGCTCGCTTGTCCAGTAAAACAGAATTCTAACTAGGCAGCCTAAGCTCACTAGTTATGAATACTGCATCCAGTTTTGGGCTCCCCAGTTCAAGAAAGACAGAGAACTGCTGGAGAGAATCCAACAGAGAGCCACGAGGATGATTAGGGGACTTGAGCATCTCCCATATGAAGAGAGACAGAGATCTCTTCATGTTATTTTAATAATTTTGATTAGCCCCAAAAACCCCAAACAACTAAATGAAAGGTTAAGCCACCATGCAAGATTACAATGCCTTCTAACAAAAATACTTTTTAATTCTCAGGTAAGCAACAATCATATTGCATCAATCATTCTATTACAGAAAGATGATGTAGTTTAAAAGCAGTGAATTCTTAATGGTATTAACTGGTCCCAGTAAATGCAAAATGGGAGTTTAAAGAAGACTCCTATCCCTGATATTGAGGAGTTTTGGAAAAAAATTCCACAGGAGTTGAGAAAAGAGGGAAATCTGGCTGGCTTTAAGTCAAAGTTTGATCAGTATTGAGGGGAAAAAAATAGTTTAAATAACAGAGGAATAACCTCTGTGGCCCAGGAGACACTTTGTATTTGAGTGTATTAGAAGAATAACTAGCATGCATACACATTTTATAATGTATTGTTACTTGTTTCTGATAGGACAATAGTAGTGTAGTAGCTACAGTGAGTGAAGGGGATTTTATTTAATTCTGTGGTATATATAAAAAAGTTGCATCAAGTCTTGTTCCTTTTGTTTGGCCTTTGCTTCTTCCACAGTCAATAGTGAACTTCCACTTGACTTGTCTGAATAAATTCAGACTCAAGATTTGTGATCTTTTTGATGTCACCCTCTTGTGAAAACAAAGTAAAAAGGGTCATGAGACTAAGCTAACATACCATAAGAGTGCAATAATACCATTGTACCAAAAATCGCTAGCTCTCTTCTTATGCTGATGCTGACAAACCAATTCAAAAGGCTACACTAGGAGAGCACTAAGGACACCATTTTCTGTTACTTGAGCTCCTTGATAGGACTTACCACAAGATTAGAGAAGCATGAACACTGATGCACAAGTGCTATGAGGGCTTGGAAAGTGAAAAGATGAAACCTTAGAAATTTCTTCAGTTGGCTTAAGTGCTCTCAGATTGGGGCCTGAGACTATAAACAGCAAAAAAAGGAAAGGAGTCGAATTGTAGCAAAGAATATACAATTTTTTTCTGCCTTTAGCAATTAATTGATTTATAGAGGAGAGATGCCAGATAATACACAAAAGAGTATTTAACTTCAGTGCTTCAGGATATCACAATATTTCCCAGCTTTAGTTAATTTGCCTTCCAAGCTGATTTTGTTTTGCTGAACTGGCACGAGAATAGGTGAAGTTCTGGTCATGAAGATCTGGAAATTCCAAAATTTCCAAAATAAGATTTCAGGATCTATAGCAGAGCAAAAATTGAAATTATTTAGGAAACCAGCGAAGCAGTGTAAGGTATTAAGCATATACATGCAGCAATCTGATATTCATTTCAGAGAAGAATAAGGAGATCTATCCTTCAATTATTCTGACCCAAAAATGGGTGCTGAGCACCCCTCCCTTATGCATTCCCTGTTTGGTCACAGAACACAAGCTTCCAGCTGTGTGGACACAGAGCTGGGGATAGCAAACTGTTTATACTGATCTGCCAAATGTGCTGCCAAGGACTTGGGGAACTGCACCTGCTCACTGCCCAACCTAACCTAGACTCCTGTTTGGGAAAGAGGCCTCAGGTAGGCAAGAATAGGGATTGGTGCATACCAATTTGCCAAAACATGAAGGCAAAAGTCAGCAGCTGAGAAGTCTTCTCAAGGTGGTAGCATGGTCACAGCTCTCCTCTACACCACTCAGTTTAATTGCTGTGCTTTGTATCTCCTTCATGCCCTGGCTTACCTCCACTCACGACGAGAATTTTGTGACTAAATATCTGGGAAAGTTGCACAATCTTTAAATATTTTTTAATGAATAAGTGATGGAATGAATTTAGGGAGTAGAACCTCAAGCAATGCTCAGCTGATAAAAGGAAATGTTTTAGCTCTTGTGGGCCACAAACCTTGGGAGCAAACTGCAGCTGTGTAGAGAGAAAAAAGTATTTAGCTAATTACCAACGACCATTGTGACTCAGGGAAGCCACACAACGACCTGAGAATTAGAGCTGGTAAACATTGCAATAGAGTCTTTTGTCTTCTCTCTGAACTTAGATAAGAGATGTGTGATCGTTTGTCTTTTGTCTAACACCTGTCTGAGCCTTGCCAAGGGATGTGTGTTCCCTGGCATTTTCTCGGCAGCCAATCACGAATCTGTAACTGGCGCACGGACACATCTAATTACCAATCACGAGTTGCTTTTGATTATGTTAGCCTATATAAAGAAAAGATTTTGTACAATAAAGTAGACACTTTGCTTGCATCAAGCTTTGTCTCCAACTCTCAATCGCGGTAAATAAGGACATGCAGACAGATGAATGTCAAGTTCAGAAAAGGTTGTTTAATTCTTACAATCTTTATGCTGTTTTCCTTGAAGCCAAATTTAAGTAACTGCAGACACATATTGTGCCCTAAGTTATTCAAGTGAAAGAATAGTTTGATGATTTCATCTCTTACATAAAATATAACAGTTGTTGGAGACTTTTCTCTTCTACAAGCTACTTATTTTAAACTAAGTGATACACTACTAACTATTCAGTGCAAGCCATGTTCTTTGAGACTAATAAAGGAAAGAGTGTTGTGTGGCATAATTCTGAATTGCAATTGTTTAACAAGTGGAAATAACTTATTTTAGAAAGATCAGATGTTGCATTAAAATTGTTTCAATATATTAATTTTCATCAAAATTCATTAACTTCAAATAATTTTAATGATTTTTCCCTCTTGGCAGGCTGTGCTTTCAATCGCTTGGAGATGGATTTTCTTGAATTAATTTTAAGACAGTTAAAAACATATGTTCTGAAAAGAAGCAGTATGAAAGAAGGTGTGAGATAAAAAAGAATGCATTGTATCTGGATTAAAACTTTGATTTTGAGTAGTACATATTATATCTACTACAGAATTCAAATAACTTTGGATTTTAGTCTATACACAAATGTTTGTTTCCTTTCTTGGGAAAACAAACAAACAAGTAAGACTAAAGGCAAACCAATCACTTCTTGCACATATAGCTGTTTCACTGCATTGTGAAGAGACTTGGGGTGCTTGGTGCTTTGTGCCATGGTTTAGTTGATTAGATGGTGTTGGATGATGGGTTGGACATGATGATCTCAAAGGTCTCTTCCAACCTGGTCTGGTCCATTCCATTCCATTCCATTCCATTCCATTCCATTCCATTCCATTCCATTCCATTCCATTCCATTCCATTCCATATAGACACTGTTCATGCTGGAATGACAGCCAGACCTACTTTACCTGGTATAGTTACTTGGGAACCAATGTCCACTAGTGTGTATGTTTTAAGTCTGGTAAATTACTCCCTCTATAGCTCTAGGTCTTTTTTAAATCTTTCCAGTCTATGTTCTTCCTTGATAACTTGTTTATCTGGGCTCTCATAACATTTTATTTCCAGTCAGTAACAGGGCTTGTCTTGTAGACTGTGCAGTCAGTCCTCCATCTCTGTTAGAACAGTGAAAAGACAGAATTGCATTGCCTTTAAAGAACACCATTCTCTGTTATTCTTATTTCCTGCAGAACAAAATATAGCCAAATGGTTGTATTTCCTCATTAACACGTGGACAAACTTTCATCCCCCTCTTTTCCTGCATAAAAGCCTCTTCCTTTTCACTCATGAGTACTTTCCTCCCAAGTCTGGTCAGCACAGGTTTGGAGGTTTGAGTCATGGATATTAATAATCCTGGTTGTAATATAGTTCTGCATCATACTCAGAGACACTATACCATGTCCTGTTCTTTGTCCTTCTGCTTATAAATTATATCTATAAAAACAAATACTTTGTGTTTTCTTAGGTGGCAACAGATGAATGTGGGATGGCAGCATTAAAGGTGATAAAACATGGCAGTACTTAGCTCCAGTGGTTTCCCCTATGAAAAGTACATAGTCACAAAGCATTTACAGTGTGTGGCAATTAAAGATTATGAATCATGAGCACATTGGTACCCACTATAGAGATCTTCAGAAATTACTCACTCTTGTACTGAACATGCTTGCTCTTCAGGATGGATATGATCTCCACTGTCTTTGGAGAACTCCCTATCTGGCCCTTTCCTGCAGGCAGCCAGTCACTTCCTTTTCCCACACCATTGTGAGGGTCTAGAATAGCTCTTTTGTCAGGGGAGTGACCAGGAAAAGTGAAGTTAAAAGCAGCGCTCCACTGGGAATGCTCGGTTTACTGAAAAGAGTGGTGAGTGATTGATAACTTCTTTGTGATCCACACAGTGAAGGTTGTGTTGCTTTATCTGAAAGCTCTACTTGGGAAATGTGCTTGACAAACCTTCTGATTCATTGCTGGTATCAAAGTCTAAGCAGTTCTGGAAGGTGTTGCTGATGAAGCCAAGCTAGCACAGGTGAGATAAAGAGAACTAGGACATTTTCCAAGGGTGTGGGTTTTTTTTTTTTTCCTTTTTTTTTTCTTTCTTTTTTCTTTTTCTGTAGGAAACTCTGGAAATTAGTAGATTATTCCACAGGATGTCCCTGAGAGAAATAAGGAAAGACTCATTCAGTGGATCCTATCAAAACAAAAAGACACATTCTGACTTCAGGCCAAGGTTATACAGTTTATGACAGATTAAGGGTGAAAACATACAGCAGCTGAAAATGACAGACAAAAACTTGTTATGCAGCAAGGTTAAAATAGTTCTTCCAACTTCAAAAATAAGAAGTGTATTAGTGGAAGCAGTTCATCCAGAAAGTTAAGTACAGAGCACGAGGAAAGGAGGTATGGATAACTCAGTGTTTTAGAGACAGGTTCGGTGAGCAGAAAGGGCAATACTGCACAGCATCCGTGACTCAAACCTCCAGCCACGTGCTGACCAGACTTGGGAGGAAAGTACTCATAAGTGAAAAGGAAGGGGCTTTTATGTAGGAAAAGAGAGGGATGAAAGTTTGTCCACGTGTTAATGAGGAAATACAACCATTTGGCTATATTTTGTTCTGCAGGAAATAAGAATAACAGAGAATGGTGTTCTTTAAAGGCAATGCAATTCTGGGGGTACCTGGGGTAAAGGCATGTGTACTGGCCACAGCTTCTGCCTGACCAGGCTTATGTTTCTGCCTTTTATGACCACAGCTTGGCAGAACCCCTTTTGATTGGGTAACTATATGCTGGCTTCAGTTGCTCTATTGTCTTAATTGGATCTCAGGTAAGATACATATACAGGGCAATCTCTAGTCACCTTGCCTTGCTTAAGCCTTGCCTTGCTTGACCCTGCTTGGACCTGTTTGGCTTGAAGTTGCCTCAAGTTGCATTGCCTTTAGTGCCTGGACCAGAGCCTGGGATAAAGCCATGAGCCTACACTCTGCAAGCTATGAGAGAAGCCACGAGCTTGGGAGTCAGAGCCAAGCCTGCTTCCCCTTGCAACCAGGATTTTGCCATGCCTCAGTTTTCCCAGGACAAAGCAAGTGCCTGTCGCAAGAAGTGTCATGAACAGCCCCCCACCTGCTGAAGCCAGACCAGCCATCGAAGACTGCGTGGCATTCCTGCCAGCAACCTGCCATGCCTGGCACATGAGAGTGCCCCAAAGCCTCAATGGCTATACACAGCAATACCTCTCCGCTCTTGGGGGAACCAGCTGTGACTAATTAATTCACTGCATCTTTGGCTTAACGGTTCTTGTCAAGTCTCCCCCTCCCACTGTGGTTGAGCACCATTTCGCTCCCGGGGTTCTCTCTTTCTGATATTCCTACCGTTTTGCATAGAATTGTTAAAATTGTTATACTGTATATGTATAAAGTTGTTATACAGTATATGTAATAATGTACATTTCCACTGTAAATACATTTTCTAACCATACATGGAACCTATTTATACATTTTGGCAATTTTCATATTAATAAAAGGTTATTATTATTTTCATTAATATTTGCCATATTGTTTATGAATTAAGGAACTACATTCCTCAACAGGCTCTGATTGGAAGGTTGCATGCAGCATAAGCATGAGTGTGTTTCCAGCCTAGAGCTCCTACAGGCTCCTGTCATTGCTCAGTACCAAAGAATAGAGGTAGGGTAAAGAGATTTAAGTGGAGTTGAAAAGAGGCTTTCATCACTTTGACAGTGGCCTGGAGCTGTCTCCAATTAAATGTATGAACAAACTGCAGCTGTCATTTTAGCCCTGGACTTCTAATGGCTTCTTTAACTTTACATCCAGTGAAGCCACAATGCACTCTTGGTTTAAATTAGGGTATTGTAATGTAAATTGAGATATTTAAAATTTTTAGAGGCCCCTTCCTCCATGATATACAGTTGGAATCTTTGAAATAGATTTAAAAAATTATTATAAAATGCTTACAATACCTGTAATAGGTTCTTTCATGAAAATCTTGTAGATGGAGTGATTTATCTGGGTTTGAGATGTTGGCAAACATTCAGTGTGTATTTAATTCCCAAATAAAGTTTCTGCTGGTGAGATATAACTCCATAAGGAACTTCTGACTTTAAAAAAATATTCACAAAACTATGCATTTCCTCTGTTAAGACATATAGACAGGGATACTATTTTTTTTTTTTTTTAAGCATAGAGATATTGTAAGAAAAGAAACCTATTTAATGAAGAAGGAGGAATCTAAGAACAACATCAACAGCCACAAAATGCTCATAAAAGGATGCTATGGAAACAGAATCCACACTTCCTTCAAAAACAACTACAGTTTCCTGCAAAATCAACACTTCTCACCTTGTCAGACAAACAGAAATGAAGCTGAAGAGCTGAAGAGTTCCAGTCATCTCCTGTTTTCCAAATGCCTTCTAAAGCTCCCAGGCAACCAGCACCAGAACAAGAGGACACAGTCTCAATCTGCACCAGGGGAAGTTTAGGCTTGAGGTGAGTAGAAAGTTCTTCATAGAGAGAGTTGTTAGCCATTGGAATGGGCTGCCCAGGGAGATGGTGGAGTCACCATCCCTGGAGGTGTTCAAGAGAGGAATGGACGTGGCACTTGGTGCCATGGTGTAGTAGTCATGAGGTCTTGGGTGACAGGTTGGCCTTGATGATCTCTAAGGTCTCTTCCAACCTTACTGATTTTATGATTCTTCAGTGTAAAGTTGTTTAGGTGCTGTACAAGAGATAAAGATTCAGTGATTTATGTGAGGTAACACATTGCAAAATATGCAAATGGATGACATTTTTTTCTTTTGTAAGCTACATTTATACAAAAACCCCCATGACTACTTACATTTCTTGACATTTTATTTCTCTTTGGAGCAAGTTCCTGAAATATGTATATTGTCTAGCTGACTGAAGTAAAGGTTTGCTTTAAAAAAAAATCATCTTTATTAGGAACTAATCCATTACAACTTGAGTTTGCACAGAAGCAAATGCCTTACACCTGATGCAATACTTTAAGTTACCATATATCTGCCTAAACTGTGGTCAAAAATGTATCCTCATTGGTCCTGCCTCTGACGTGGTCTCTGTCAACTTCAGTATCCTTCTGGACTCATGAGAAGCTATAGAACCTCTTTTGTATATCAGAGGGAACTCATGTTTAAGTGCCTCTTTAGACTTTTAAAATCTTTGTAAAAATATAGTCATGAAAAGGGCAAGACTATTCCACAATAGTAAAATACTATGAAAATGAAAACTAAAGAGAAAAACTGTGAGGTAAAACTTTTGTGAGGCTACTGATTTTAAGATTCAGGTGAATGGAGGAAACACTGCCACCCACACAGCTTGCATTTCAGCAATTTGAATGCTATATGTGACTTCCTTATTCTATCACTGAAGCCAAGTTGTCCTATTCTTTTTACACAAGACTAAACCAGAATGGAAGGCAAAGTCAAACAGTAGCCAAGTGGAAAGGTGTTGCTGTTCCTGCATGTATTGTGCAGTATGTTGATTCTGGAGCCTGCAAGTCTCAACATGGAGACCCGAAGTGCAAGAATAATTGCAACAGTATGCAGCAGTGTTTCTGAAGACACTGGTGGCTGTGGGGTTCCTAGCACTGTTTCTCCTTTGTGCTGATTCCTGATGTGGTAGTTTTAGTCTGTGCCTATAAAATTTTCCACAGATCTTGAACAGAAAGTAGTAGAATGTAAATAAATTACCACTGATGTAAAAGGGAAAATAATGATAATGTCTAAATGGGATTCCATTGGTCTGAAAAATAACATGAGTTAGTTCAGGTAAACTCTCTTTTTGTCTCCCTTTACTCTGGCAGATGCTAGCATCTGGCTTCTGCTAGCTTTGGTGACCTTTGCTGCATTGCTTTGTTGTGGCTAAGTACTAACCAGTGACTCTCTGCTTTTCTCCTTTCTTCTTTTGTCTCATGTAGATGGAAGAAGGGAGGGAAGAGGGGGAAGCTGTTGGTAGCCCCCTGGTTTTGTCCACAGGGGTTCTCATCTTGTTATAAATTGTAAATATATGTAAATATTATGTACATTCTGTACATATTAATTGCATTTCATATTTTAGATTGTAGTTTTGCTTATAAATACAGCTTCATTTGCTTTCAACTGAGCTGGTCTGGCAATTTTATGTTGGGGGCTAATTTCAATCCACCACACCAGAGTTGTCAGTTGAGACATTTGTGATACTAAGTTGTGGAACTGATCTCTCCAGCTCATGATGTGGCTTGACTTTTTTTGTTGGTATGCACTGAGGACATGCAGGTGACAAACACCAAGGAGATCCCTTCCCTATGCAAACAAATCTATTGGCCCTTTCTAGGCTGGATCTCCCTGTGTGATGTATCTGCAGAATTCCCCCTTTTTTGTTTGTTTAAGGCAGAAGTTTTAATGTAGCATGATTGTGTGTGACTATTGCCTGTGATTGCTATGTAGGCAGGTCTGTTATCTGATTTAATTTATTTTTGCACTTTCATGATGGCAGCAAATGACTCCATAGGTGTGATCTTTCTAGTAGCTGCAATGGCCTGTATCAAGTTACCTTTTAAATGTGTCACATCTTTTTATTTATCTACTATAGAGAACTAGCACCTAATCTAGTATGCTTGCAATTAAATCTGTGTGTGATTGAAAACTTAATCCTGTAACTTTTGCCAATTTATTGTAATAATAACTGTTCTTTTTTCCTAAATCTTGACATAATCTGTACCTTAAAACACTATTATTAATACAAAGTAAATACCAAAAACATTCTGTATATCCCTGTTCTAAAATCTTGACTTTACCTATGCTAATACTAGAAATCTATGGTAAACTAAAAGACTATGTTAAAGTTAAGACATTGAATTAATTTCTGAAAAAAAAAGAGAAAAAAACCCACCAAAACCCATTTTATATTACACAGAGTGCTTTGAAATACCCTGGTATACAGCAACCCCCTCTAAATCATTCAAACTAGAAGAGAACTACTGAAGTATGACCTTATAAAGAACTTATTCTAAATAAAATTGCTCCAAACCTATTCTGATTTCAATTTCTCCAATCACGAAACTTTTTATTTACGACTACCATTACTACTGTTTTACTATTATCAGTTGTTACTGTCATGGCCTCAAACTGCAGAACCAGTAGTTACTTATTGAGAAGTTCATACATGCTTTACTTCATTTACCCACAGCCTACCAATCCTTGAACTCACTGTTTTGTCTTATTCTAACAGATGTTTTCTTTCCCCAACTGCTTTTCCCACCTGCTTCAGTGATACAGCATTTGTTATCTCCACACTCCCATCCTTTCTCACACAGTTCTGAGGTACAAGATGTACCGTCAGCTACCACACCCCAGGCTCCCACATAAATATGAAGGCCAGCTAAACGTTCTGTTAACTGCTCCCTTGGGTTTCCACAGAAAGGGATCTGGCTGTAGGTGCAGAGAATGGCCCTCAGGCAGCACTCAGGATGCTTGATGGGTAGACACCAGGGAAAGCTCCTGGTCCCCACTGCTACTTGGCCTTAAATTGGGAAGGGAAGTCTGTCTTCTCTACAGCCCAGTTCATGCCCAGAAGCAAATCATCTGATTCCCACTTATATTAATTTCCCTCTTGGGAAACAGGCTGGTTTAGTTTGGTGCCCACGGGTGAAACCTCTGAAATGGAATACTCCCACTGAATCTTAAAAAACAAAAATGTCATCTTTTCACTGGTAGTCAAAGTTTCTTGAATCATTCCAGAGCCTCCTACATTTCTGACAAGGGGCTGGTGCCGAAAGTAGACCCCTCTGCGCTGCCACCCATGAAAGCTGGCATATCAAATTGTTCTTGTCACTGTCAAAAGCAGTTTTTAATAACTGCCTTTGGCATCTTCACATTATCTTTCAACACGTGTAGCACTGTGCCAAAAAGCAACAGATATCTGGGACCCCAAGAATTTCTGAAGATAAATTTGCAGAAATTAAAATCTTTAAATAATGGTTGCTTAAAAATAAATTCCATTTCTTTTTTTGTTCTTCAAGTAAAGAAAAAAACCAACCAACCTAAAAAATATATATTTATTTTAAATTAGTACAAAATTCTATTATGTATTGATGTCTTTCAAGAGCTGCAGTCATAGTGACAACAAATGGAGCAATTCGGGTCATGAAATAATTTTATCCTGGTGTTGCTAAGCATCTGATAGTATTGCACTGATAACAATTTTAAACAAAATTGTTTCACAGTTAGGGAAAACAAGGAAATTATATTTAGGTGAGAAGGAATAGCAGATGCCTTACTGCACCAACTGCTGAGCCAAATGACATAAAAGCACATTTAGCTTAAGAGTTTTGGATACATTTTGGGGATCAAAGTTTTTGTGATAGTAAACAGATTTTGTGATTATTTTTATTATGCATTCTGTTAAAGAAACCATTAGTAGATTCTTTTCCATTCCAGTGGGCAAATTACTTACAAAATATTTGGATACTCAAAGCCTAGATTAATAATTTATGAACTGAACATGCACCACTATCTGAAAATATTGTGAAATGTGTAGACAGATGGAAATACCTTAATCTTGGCTCACTCTCTTAAGCTTTGTGAAAAAGAATGTCAGTCAGGTTTAGCTATTTCTGTTAGACATTACCACTGTTTCACTGGTAAAGTGCACAAGTTCTTTCAGGAAGAATTAACTAAACTGTGAGCACAAATTTGTCCAATACTAATCATAGAATTGTTAGGGTTGGAAGAACATCAAGGACCATCTAGTTCCAACATGCCTGCCATGGGCAGGGATACTTCACACTAGATCAGGTTGCTCACAGCCACATCCAGACTGGTCTAAAAACTCCAGGGATGTGGCTTCTAACACCTCCCTGGGCAACCTGTTCCGGCGTCTCGCCACCCTCTTTGTGAAGAACTTCTTCCTGACATCCAATCTCAGTCTACCCATTTCTATTCTTTTTCCATCCCTCCTGGTCCTATCATTACCTGACACCCTAAATAGTCCTTCACCAGCTTTCTTGTAGGCCTCCTGCAGATACTGGAATGCCACGATAAGTTCTCCTCAGAGCCTTCCCTTTCCAAACTGACCAACCACAACTTTCTCAGCCTGTCCTCATAGGAGAGGTGCTCCAGCCCTCTGATCATCATCATGGCCATTCGCTGCAGCATATCCATATCCTTCCTGTAGTAGGGGCTCCAGAACTGGACACAGTACTCCAGGTGGGGTCTCACCAAAGCAGAGTAGAGGGGCAGAATCACCTCCCTCAACCTGTTGGCTATGCTTCTCTTGATGCAGCCCAGGATGTGATTGGCTTTCTGGGCTGCGAATGCGCACTGATGGCTCATGCTGAGCTTCTCATTCACCAGCACGCCCAAAGCCTTGCTGAGGGTGCACTCATTGCCACTGTCCATGTCACCAACAAAGATGTTAAACAAGACTTCTCCCAGTACTGATCCCTGAGGGACTCCACTTGTCACTGGCCTCCACTTGGACATGGACCCATTGATAGCCACTCTTTGGGTGCAGCCCTCAACCCAGTTCTTTATCCACTGAATGGACCATCCATCAAACCCATGCTGCACCAACTTGGAGACCAGGATGTCATGCAGGACAGTGTCGAAGGCTTTCTTCAGGTCCAGGTAGATGATGTCAGTTGTTTGATCTTCATCAGTGTTGTGACCTTGTCGTAGAAGGCCACCAGGTTTGTCCTGCATGATTTGCCCTTAGTGAAGCCGTGCTGATTACACCAGATAAGTTTGTTAAAGTTACCAATTCCCCTTTCACGCTCCCTGATGTTTCTTAGCCTACTCACCTCTTCCCTGAGCATTCCTCACAGTCTGGCCTGGATGCCAGTATCCATTTTAGTGGCTGCAGAGAATACAATCTTCCTCTGAGTGGCCACCATCATCCCTTCAGTAAAACTGAAGCACCTTGCATCCTGCCCACACACGCTGCTCATTGCAACTACTGAGCTGACTCAAAAGGAGCCCCCAGGGTACACTCAGTCACATTTGCTCTCCCTGTGCCTAGAAGCAAACCAGAATGAGATATTTCACTTTTGACTAGTAAACTGCATTACTGCTTTGTTCTGATAAAGTAGTTCTTATGGTTTTACCATGTTATAAGAGTATATGTGTCTAGACTAAATCAAAGTCTCTTGCTGATGTTTGTTTTTATTTTATTTGCATTATTTTTAATGAAAACTTTTAATGCAAACTAAGCCTTGGTTTCGAAACATAGGAACACACTTGTGAAAGCATAATGAATTTGATAGTTTTGAAAATTTTAGAAAATTATTGTATACAGGATAAAGTCCTAGAAGTATGAAATGAGGAGAATTTTATCACTGATGTCATGAAAGAAATTATGAGATTATGGAAGTTCAAAGTTGTGTTTACTCTAATAGAGCCCAGAGATAGGTAAAGGAACAAGGGATTTAAGCTGGAACACAAAAGGTACCATTTCCATATGAGGAGAAACTTTTTTGTGGTGAGGGTGATGGAGCACTTGAACAGGTTGCCCAGAGAGGTTGTGGAGTCTTTTTCCCTAGAGACTTTCAAAATGCACTTGATGCATTCCTGTGCAGCTTGCCATATGTTATACTGCTTTGGCAGGTGTGTTAGACTAGATGATCTCTAGCGATCTCTTCCAACTCCTAACATTCTGTGATTATGTGATTTGATATAAAAAATATAGTATATTAGAAAGCTAATAGTAGTCTGGTCGGCTTGTAGGATGTGTTGCAGAAATATGGTTGCATTGCAAATGATTAAGGAATCAGTTCTACTATTTTCGAACATAATGCTCTAGTTATTGATTTTGGTTGTTCCTGTGCACTAATAATTCATTAAATATTAGTTTGGTTTTGATCAGTCTTTGATAATATTTTAGGTGGGATTAAAGAGACATTTTTGTGAACTTAGTCACTTTTGCTTTCACTAACTTACACTATACAAGGTCTATGGAGATTAACATTGACTATATAAATCTCCAGACTCGGAATTTCAATTCACTCTTTGAAGTATCTTTTCAGTCTTTTAATTAGTGACTTTCCTTCTGTCTTACCAGGCACCTTATAGATCTTTGCCATTTTGATACACAGTTCAAAATGTTCAGTGCACTCCATTGTCTTACTTAAAAATTTGAGAAAAAAAGTAGAATTAGCATTGCTCAGATTATAACCAAATCAGTAAATTTAAAGTTTAACTCAAAATCAGTCTTAGTGTAAACAGAGGTTGATATTTTTTAATATGTTCCAGCCCTCATTAGCTGTGGACATTCTTCTTAGACAAGCCAGGATTGCTCCATGGACACCAACTCACCTGATCAATGCCCAACACTGTTAGGTCAGGAAGCAGGTTCACCCTTCTCTGAAGAGGAGTGAAGAGATCCCTTGGGAGGCCACGAGGATGTGCAGAAGATGGAGAGGTAGCATTACAGCATCCTTTAGGATATTATTTCCACTTCTTTCCTTGGCACTACAGTAATGTTGTAATATGATGAGCCAGAAAATACTCTTTGATGGAAATTATTCAGTGATTTTAGTATCAAAAACTAAAAGAAGCATGTTTAGTAGTTAAGCTGGACAAATGCAAAAAGTGAAGAGAATTCAGTGATTCAATACTTGCATTTTCAAGTGGAAATGAATTCTTATTTTTATTGCATCTTTTAAAGGGTTGCATTTTCCCCATCCCATTACCATGGTTAGTCAAATAATAAAACCTCCAGCCTTCATTTGGGAAATCAATTAAAAAGCAATTAAATACAACCACAGAGAGAGGACAGAAATCTTCTTTTAATTATTTGTTGAGTGATCTGAGATTTGATGACAAGCAAACCTTAAGTAACAGCTACACTGCATAAAGAAAACACACACACCCGCAACTATTTAATGACATTTGAATTAAGTCACTGAACCATAATATTCATTTTAAATACATCAATATTAAGAAAGCAGTAGTAGCAAAGTGGCAAGAACAGTCTGCTCAAGTAGAGATGAATACATGTATCAGTATGCCTGCTCGCATGATTTCTCTTGAAATATCAGGTTTTGGGATGTTCACAAAGCCCAGCCTTGCCAAAGTTGTCTGGATGTCAATTGCTGTTCCAGGGTAACAGGATTATGCATACAGGATGCAAATGACATACAGAGAACTGACTGTGGAGGCAACACAAAGGAGGGAGGGAAGCACAAGTATGAGCAAGAAGCATGATCTGCATCCCTGTTTGCAGACATCTTAAAACATTTTTGAAAGCATTTATAATTATAGAGTAGCTCTTGTATTACTGGTAGTGATCCTGCACTTGTAGTTCACAGACTGTAGTTAACTGTAGTCAGCAGCGAAATTTTGGTTAGCAGCGAAATTTTGGTTTCTTTGATCCCGGGGCAACTTTTATGCACCCGACCTGCTGGGACCTGATGGGGTGCAGTTATCTAGAAAAGGTAAGAGAGTCCTAGCGCTTGAGTTGGCAGGGCTCATTAAGAGGGCTTTAAACTAGGCCTCAAGGGGGTGGGTGAGGAAGTCAGTCCCTCTGCAGATGAAGGAGTGGGGCATAGATTAGGGTCAATAGAGAAGTCGAGAGCCCAGCTGAAGTGCATGTACACCAATGCATGCAGCATGGGCAATAAGCAAGAGGAGCTGGAAGTGCTGGTCCACCAGGGTGACTATGATATAGTCACCATCTCAGAAACATGGTGGGATGACACGCACAATTGGAGTGCTGCACTGGGGGTTACAGGCTCTTCAGGAGGGACAGGCAAGGGAGAAGAGGAGGAGGGGTGGCTCTGTATATTAGGGAGTCACTCTCTGCCACACAACTTGAGGTGGAAAACGAAGGGATTGAGAGCCTGTGGGTTAAAATCAGGGGGCAGACCAACAAAACTGACATCCTGGTTGGAGTCTGTTATAGACCACCCAACCAGGATGAGGAAGCAGATGAAACATTCTACAAGCAACTGGAGGTTGTCTCAGGGTCATCAGATGTTGTCCTTGTGGGTGACTTTAACCTGCCAGATATCTGCTGGGAACTTAACTCAGCAGAGAGGAGGCAGTCCAGAAGATTCCTGGAGTGCATGGAGGACAACTTCCTGATGCAGCTGTTGAGTGAGCCTACCAGGGGTCAAGCTCTGCTTGACCTGCTGTTCTCCAATAGAGAAGGGCTGGTAGGAGACGCCTGGGGTGCAGCAACCATGAGATGGTGAAGTTTTCAATATGCAGGGAGATAGGGAGGAGCACCAACAGAACCTTCACCTTGGACTTCAGGAGGGCGAACTTCAGCCTGTTTAGGAAACTTATCTGCAAAGCTCCCTGGGTATCAGCCCTCAAGAACCGAGGGGTCCAGGAGGGTTGGACCCACTTCAAACAGGAGCTCTTGAAGGCACAGGAACTGGCGGTTCCCATCTGCCGAAAGATGAGCCGGCGGGGAAGGCGACCGGCCTGGATGAGCAAGCAGCTCCTGGAGGAACTAAGGGAAAAAAGAGGCTGTATCACCTTTGGAAGGAGGGGAAGGCTTCTCGAGGTATGTTTAAGGAAGTGGTTAGATTATGTAGGAAAAAAATTAGAGAGACAAAGGCCCAGTTGGAGCTGAGGCTGGCCACCTCAGTGAAGGACAATAAAAAGCACTTTTACAAATATGTTAATGCCAAAAAGAAGGGCAGGAAGAACCTGCACTCCCTATTTGACCCAGAGGGGAACACGGTGACTAAAGGCTGAGGTCCTGAACACCTTCTTTGCCTCAATTTTTAACAGCAAGGCAGGAGGAGTTCAGGACAAGTGGCCTCCTGAGTTGATGGGGTCAGGGAGCAGTGTAATGCCCTGGGTATCCATGAGGAATTAATTCAGGACCTGCTGAGCCACTTGGACACTCAGAAGTCCAAGGGATCCATCCTAGGGTCCTGAGAGAGCTGGCAGATGAGCTGGCCAAACCGCTCTCCATCATTTTCCTCCCGTCCTGGCTGACTGGCCAATGTGGTCCCCATCCACAAGAAGGGTCAGATGGAGGAACCTGGAAACTATAGGCCAGTCAGCCTGACCTCAGTGCCAGGGAAAATGATGGAGCAGATTATCCTGGCAGCAATAACTGCGCACCTGCAGGATGGCCAAGGGCTCAGGTCCAGCCAACATGGATTCAGGAAGGGCAGGTCCTGCCTCTCCAACCTGATCTCCTTCTATGATCAGGTGACCCGCCTGGTGGATGTGGGGAGGCCTGTGGATGTGGTCTACCTGGACTTCAGCAAGGCCTCTGACACCGTCCCCCACAGCAAACTGCTGGCTAAGCTGTCAGCTCGTGGCTTGGACAACAACACTCTGCGCTGGGTTGGGAACTGGCTGGAGGGCCGGGCCCAGAGAGTGGTGGTCAGTGGTGCCACCTCCAGCTGGAGGCCAGTCACCAGTGGCGTCCCCCAGGGATCAGTGCTGGGCCCCATCCTCTTCAATGTCTTCATTGACGATCTGGATGAGGCAATTGAGACAGTCATCATCAAATTTGCAGATGACACCAAGTTGGGAGCAGATGTTGGTCAGTTAGAGGATTGAAGGGCTCTGCAGAGGGACCTCGATCAGCTGGACAGATGGGCGGAGTCCAATGGGAAGGCATTCAACAAGTCCAAGTGCCGGGTGCTGCACTTTGTCCACAACAACCCCATGCAGAGCTACAGGCTGGGGTCGGAGTGGCTGGAGAGCTGCCAAACAGAGAGGGACCTGGGGGTACTGATTGACAGCCAGCTGAACATGAGCCAGCAGTGTGCCCAGGTGGCCAAGAAGGCCAACTGCATCCTGGCCTGCATTAGGAATGGTGTGGCCAGCAGGAGCAGGGAGGTCATTGTGCCCCTGTACTCTGCTTTGGTTAGACCACACCTTGAGTCCAGTGTCCAGTTCTGGGCCCCTCAGTTTAAGAAGGACATCGAGACACTTGAACTTGTCCAGAGAAGGGCAACAAGGCTGGGGAGAGGCCTTGAGCACAAGCCCTATGAGGAGAGGCTGAAGGAGCTGGGGTTGTTTAGCCTGGAGAAGAGGAGGCTCAGGGGAGACCTCATTGCTCTCTACAACTACCTGAAAGGTGGTTGTAGCCAGGAAGGGCTTGGCCTCTTCTCCCAGGCAACCAGCACCAGAACAAGGGGACACAGTCTCAAACTGCAACAGGTGAAGTTCAGGCTTGAGGTGAGGAGAAAGTTCTTCACCGAGAGAGTGATTCGCCATTGGAATGGGCTGCCTGGGGAGGTGGTGGAGTTGCTGTCCCTGGAGGTGTTCAAGAGGGGACTTGATTTGGCACTTGGTGCCATGGTCTAGTCGTGGGGTCTGTGGTGACAGGTTGGACTTGATGATCTTCGAGGTCTCTTCCAACCTTAGCGATACTGTGATACTGTGATACTGTAACTGTCATTACTAAATCAATAAAATGCCTTATCTGAAGTAGCTCTGATGTTATTCTATCAATCTCATCATGATTTCCAGACCTTAAAGTGGTTGGTTGAAAAAGTTGAATTGCCACTAAAAAGAGTTTGTTGGGAAAATGCTTCTTTATTTGCACCTTCCAAATGAATAAGACAAATATTTAATTTACAGCAGTGCTAATATTGCTAGGGATTTTTTCAACCGCTGCCTCTTGAATTACTTGCTTTCTGTATGCCTGTTTGAGAGGCAAAGCCAGAAATGGCCTGAGCAGCCAATACCCAGGGGAAGCTTGAGCAGAAGGTAAGAAAGGTATGGTCAGTATTTCTATGCAGATGAAGGAATACAGCCACAATCTCTCACTTCTGTGTTAGAAAACGAGAGCTCATTCATGAACATTTAATAGTTTCTTAGCATGAATTATTTCATATTCCCCTGAAAGGTGGAGTTTAGAAATAGGAATGTCACTTTCAATGTGTGGACAGAAGGCTGCCTGGCTACCCTTTTTTCGAGATACGTGGTAGGTCTCTATGAGATATAAAGCTCACCTAGGAATCCTTAGAATTTCAAACCATAAGTTTTAAAACCCCTTTTGCTATACACAATGAATTTAGGGAAAAAGTATTTGAAAATTAGAAATCTTCTAGGGCCAATTCTAGGGGAGACAAGTTTTTATGTTCCCCAGCAAGCCCCTGTCAAATATGAATATACTTCAGATGTCTTTTGAAGCACATTCTTGTTTTCCCTGTCTAATACTTTATTTCTTGTTAGCAACTAGACGATTGGCAGATGTGCAGCAAACAGTCCATCCTTATTATTTATCTATTCCTTCTGGAGTTCTTTTCACAGTAAAACAAAGCATAAACATTACTTTAAAAGTCATGACACCAGCAGCTTCTCAAAAATATAATGGCTAAGAAGCTAGTCTAAACATTTCAGAATAACTTTTTCCTGTATTTAGAATCTGTAAACATGAAAAAAACAAACCACTATGAATGTAGAAACAAGGTCATAGAAATATCTAAACAGTTGTAAATCTCAAACATTCAAAGATCTTGAAGGTTCCTGGATTTGGGGAACTTTTCCAGAAAAAAAAAAGGTGTATTTATTATCAACAGATACAGAGATGTGTCTGGACTTACTCATTTTTTCAGATGGATGTGCCATATTATAAGGGAACAGCCAAATAAATCTCATGCTTGATGAGTCTTAATTTTGTGTTGTGTTGGTTTGAACTTTCACTGGAGTTTAAAAGCTCAAAAGATAACAGATTGAGAGTCCTCTCCTTTTCCTAGTAAGGAAAAACAAAACAAAACAAAAGGTAGGGGAAATAAGAGGTAAATTCACAAAAGAAATTGTCTGGAATTGGTTTGGAAGTAGAAGAGGTAAATTTTTAACAAAATAAATATATAACAATAACATGGTTATTGTGTGTGGGGTGGATTGCAAACTGGCTAAACAACAGAGTTGTCATCAGTGGCAGAGTCAACTTGGGAAGCCTGTGGCAGGCTGTGCTTCCATCCAACAAGATCTGGACAGGCTGAAGATCTGGGTGCAGGCAAACCTCATGAAGTTCACTAAGGAAAAGTACAGGGAGCTGCATCTGGGGAGGAATAACAACATAAACCAGTACAGGTTAGGGGCAGCCCTGCTGGAAAGCAGATTCACAGAGAAAGACCTCAGAGGCCTAGTGGACAGAAAGTGCACCATGGGATAACAATGTTCTCTTGTGGCCAAGAGCGCCAATAGTATCCTGGGGTGTATCAAGAAAAGTGTGTCCAGCAGGTCTAAAGAGGTTCTTCTACCTCTCTACTCTGCCCTGGTGAGACCACACCTGGAATACTTCATCCAGTTTTGGGCTCCCTAGTTCAAAAGAGACAGAGACCTGCTGGAGAGAATCCAATGGAGAGCCACGAGAATGATTAGGGAACTAGAGCATCTTCCTTGTGAAGAGAGACTGAGGGACCTGGAGCTGTTTAGTCTTGAGAAGACTGAGAGGGGGTCTCATCAATGTGTATAAATATCTGAGGGGTGGGTGTCAAGTGGAGGGGGCCAAGCTGTTTTCCATGGTGGGCACTAATAAGACAAGAAACAATGGGTTCAAACTTTAACATAAAAGATTTTACCTCAACATGAGGAGAAACTTCTTTACAGTGAGGGTGATGGAGCCCTGGAACAGGCTGCCCAGAGAGCTTGTGGAGATATTCAAAACCCAACTGGATGCATTCCTGTGCAGACTACCCTAAGTGATCCTGCTTTGGCAGGGGGGTTGGACTCGATGATCTCTTGAGGCCACTTCCAACCTCTAATGTACTGCGATACTGTGACACTTGATGTAATTTACTCCAGATCATCTGCCAAAATAGTGTGGGAAAAAAAAAATCAGATAAAAGGGAAATATCCTGACATTTCTTGACAAACCAATGTCAACATAAGTTACTGTGCTACACATGGCAGAATGCAAATTTAATCTTTCCACTTCCTGCTATTTCAAAGCATTCACTGGTTTCATCAGGTAGCATAATTATTATTTTTGATCTATACAGGCTTATAAAATTCATCCATGTAATACAGTTAGAGAATTGACTGTCAATTTTCTCCACTTCTGGAACATGACTGTGAAACATGATATAGAGCTCCAATTTTTTTGCCAGGTGGACCGGACATAAACTATGTGGGTATAGTGCCATCTAAAGCCATGGAAAGTTCAGAGATGCTATGCTGTCATCACCTTCAGCCTCTGGAAAAGTTAAAGTTATCAAAGTATTCCATGACCAACAGAATATTGTTACTGAAGTAATTAGAACATTTTTCTTTTAAAAAAAGCTAGTATTGAATATACTTTTCTTAGTTGTGTCTTTTATAAACATAAAATTTTGAAATATTTTACGTACAGTTGAGTGATATGTAGGTCAATAAATTCTACTGCTCTATATTGAAAACTAACCATTTTACTAAGCCAAAGAAGAGTTAGAGATGTCTACAGACAGAAATCTCAGCAGAATATCATAAGAGAAGGCAGAAATAGCCATGAGGTAGTGTTTTCCTAAAGAGGTTTTGATGTAGGATGGCTTTTTAGGCTAAAATTCTCTTGTCACCTAGTTATATTCAATAATGCTTATTAGTATTTACTCTGTGAAAATCCATCTTGAAGATATTTTACCTCTTTGATGCTTTCAAAAATTCCTGGTTTTCCCACTTTGATTTGTTATTCTTTTGATTTTCCTCACAGTATCATTTTCCTCTTTAATACTTTCTCCTCATTTCTTATCACACATGAGTCATCTTTATGTGTAATTTTTTTTCTAGCCACCTTAACACTATTTGGCATTGCAGCAGATTCTCACAGCATCAGGTATCTGACTATGACCTTTAAACCTATGCATTTTCTCATAAAGAATTCTATCACACTGTTTTAGTCAAGCTGAAATCTAATTACACAAGTGTGCCAATATGCTTTTTTCCCCCTAAAACTGGTGTTTCTTTCTGAAATAGCTTTACTCATGTGGAACACTACCCTGTTCTGTATGATATGTTTCTGAAACACCACACTTTTATGGATAACACTCACATAGAGGGACAGTATTATTCCTATCACTGATTTTGCATTATGCTTTCTTATGAAGAGTACAACAGCCTTTAAACACTAAAAATATCTAATTTGTCTATAGTACTGTTTGCTCACAGGGTGCAGTTTTCATCCTCTGATTGATAAAAGGCAATAGCAAATCTAATTTCAATTTGTCAATTTATTTTGGTATTAGGCATAATCAGATTACCAGCTAAGAATGTCTTCTGCATCTGTACTTTGAAGAAAGGCATCTCACACACAGCTTTTCAGCCAGCAGGATTCAGGAAATATTGCAGTGAGCATGGTTTCTGAAGTATTTGCATTTTAGGTTTGTTTTATCCACTAAATGAAATTAAATGAACGGTGGCAACTGTTTAAGAATCTCCCTTCAGGAATAAATAATATATATAGAAACCAAAGAATCCTGTGTTTTGGTGAATGACATGATGGATAATTTGAAATACCTGATGCCACTTATTATCAATGGTATTCTAAGAATAAAGAACTAATTTTATGACCTTTTCCTTCCTCTCATGAATCAAAGGCACTATGGGAGCTGCCAAAAGGCAATGAACTGAAAAAGCGCTCAGGAGCTATTCTGAAATATCATAGACAAACTATTTAAGAATAAGCATGTGGGCTTGTTTGAGTACTGCCCAAAGAATCCACAGGTATGAAACAGTATTAAAAGAAATCTCTCCCTTGGGGCTTCTGCAGCAACACTGCGAAGGATGAGTGACTACTAAATACAAGCATGTATACAAACACATTTTTCATTTCCAGACAAGTTTTGTTTTCTGAAAAAGCAGCAACAACACCTTCTCCTCCCATCCTAAAAAAAAGGAAAAAAAAAGTTACAATGTTTAAAGTGATTTTACGAACCTTTAAGATTCAGTGGTCTACAGAAGGAAAAACAAAGCAAAAACAAAGAAACAAACAAAACCCCAACAAAACAAAAGAACATAGAACATGAAGACATGGAAATGTGAGTCCTCAGAGAGAAATGCCAAAGACTGTTAAATCTAAGTTGAGTGATGGAGCTGGGCTGGTTAAACTTCTCTAGGTAATTCACAAAGTGTGACAAGAACACTGGTACTAGAAGTCAATTGAAATCATCAGAAAATTCAGGAAAAGGAAAACCTGTTCAAAACATATCACATCCTACCACATTAAAAAATAATGCAGTATGTCAGTGGTGGGATCAAAAGACAGAATATTTAGATTTTGCTATCAATATTTTCTGAACCATCTGATTAGGCAGTTAGAAATGCTGGCCAAGCTGTCAGCTCGTGGCTTCGACAGCAACACTCTGTACTGGATTAGGAACTGGCTGGAGGGCTGAGCCCAGAGAGTGGTGGTGAATGGTGCCACATCCAGCTGGCGGCCAGTCACTAGTGGTGTCCCCCAGGGATCAGTGCTGGGCCCGATCCTCTTTAATATCTTCACTGATGATCCGGATGAGAGCATTGATCTGCATGAGGGCAAATTTGCAGATAACACCAAGTTGGGAGCAGATGTTGATCTGTTAGAGGGTGGAAGGGCTCTGCAGAGGGACCTTGACAGGCTGGACAGATGGGCAGAGTCCAATGGGATGGCATTCAACAAATCCAAGTGCCGGGTGCTGCACTTTGGCCAAAACAACCCCATGCAGTGCTACAGGCTGGAGTCAGAGTGGCTGGAGAGCTGCCAAACAGAAAGGGACCTGGGGGTACTGATTGACAGCCAGCTGAACATGAGCCAGAAGTGTGCCCAGGTGGCCAAGAAGGCCAACGGCATCCTGGCCTGCATTAGGAATGGTGTGGCCAGCAGGAACAGGGAAGTCATTGTGCTCCGTGACCAGTGGAGTCTTTAATATGAAGTCTGATCCTTGCACATAGGGAATATGGTCAATGATACGTAAGCAGAGCATGAAACTATAGTGCCATGGTTCACCAGGGGTTGTTGACAAAACTGCATGTGTTCTCATGTTTAAATTTTGTCATCTTTACATTTTTACAAGACCCATGCACTTTAGAGAAACAGATTTTATTTTCTTCTCCCAAATGTTTTCTAGTACTGATGCTTGAAAGGTTATTTCTAATGCCTTACACAGATAATAAATTTTCAGAAGTCAACTTCAAAATGCTAAAAAGGGACTTTTCATATAGATTCATAACTTATAGTCCTCCTATATCTGGAATTATGATTTATTAGCCTGAAGGGAAAGCTCTTTCCTCAGTCTGAATTATCTGACATTCCTTATGCATGTGAAAATTATTTTACAGAAACTTTGAAGTATCTGAGCAAGAGGACCATCCTCCAGGAAAAAGTACATTCTAATTAAGGTATTTGCAATAGGAACTTTTACACTACAACTTAAAAAAAAAAAAAGTTATAACTTTCCTGAATTTATATTAAAGTCCTAATAGACCTGGGCAATCTTACTTAGTTTTATAACAATATCAAACTTTAACTATGACTTCAGAATATTTAGAAAATAAAAGTATTACATGTATAATTTAAAATAGAATTTTTAAAAAGTCAGTGTTGGAAACAGGACAAATTTTGCTGCTCCTTTTCTTCTGCAGAAGGGTGAATCACTTGAGTGTCATTCTGGCATTGTTTTTTGGTTGGTTTTGTGTTTGTTTTTTTTTTTTTTTTTTTTTGTTTTGTTTTGTTTTGTTTTGTTTTGTTTTGTTTTGTTTTGCTGAGACAATACTGAAATGCCCTGAGGAATTTTATAATATATGTGCCAGACATAGCTACTGAATTCCTAGTGACTTAGTGGGTATACTGTTTCTGAAGGCAGACTTGCTTCAAAGCAGAGGCTGAGACTGACTTACTGAATGCTGAGTGGGAAAATCTATGAACTGAGTAAAGAAATATTTCTGAGAAGTACTTATTTTCTTCTACTTTCCATGAAATAAAGGCAAAATCTTACTAAAAATGCAAAAGCAATTGACATCTTGATCTAAAGCTACAGAGATTTTTGTGCTTGCTCCTTTCTCAAAAAAGAGCATGTAGAAGGTGAAACGGGCGTTTCAGGAGTTTGTGGAGGCTCCTTCTCTGAAGATATTCAAAACCCACCTGGATGTGTTCCTGTGTGATCTGGTATAGGTGGTCCTGCTCTGGTAGGGATGTTGGATCTTTCAAGGTCCCTTCAGGCCCCTAACATTCTGTGAAGATTTGTAGGTGAACGTGACAAACAAATGACATAAAGTTTACCCTCTCTGCATTAAGTGCAAAATAGGAAAGGTTACAGTTGACAAAATAAATGAAAAGCAGCATAAGGCCCTAAAACCTGTGAGGTGAGTTGTGCTGTGAAATGAAGAAACAGATGAAATGACCCATATTTCCAGTCCCCTGTGTTGTCATTCTGCCCCACTCTTAGCTCTGCTGAAGTGCTCCATAATCAATAAACCACGCATATTTAAGGTTTGGGTACAAAATCTGCCACTACTGAGCACCCATTAATCTGTGGAGAAGACCCTAGAAAAACTAAGTGGTGTGCTAGCCATCTGTGAAGTGCTGGCAGGAATTAACTCTCTGGGAATTCACAATAAAAAAAAAAAATAAATCATAATTAAGGGTGAATGATCACAGATCAGATTCCAATAGGAACATTTGCTAATAAATTCTGACTTCTCATCTTCTCCAGGTAAAGACAAGGATGATTCAGGAAGATTCTTCAATTTAGACTTCTTTATTTTTACCAGAAGGAAATTTCTTGGTTGTTTCTCAAGTTTTGGTTTGGTTTGTTTTTTTCCTAGTAGTGAGCCTGATTCTCATATACATATTTTAACAATTTATTTATATAGTTATATATATATGTATGTATATATATATGGCTCTGCAACTGTGTAAAAGCAGAGAAGGAAGGATGTCCACGTGAAAAATAAAAAGCTGTGTAACAAACATGAGAGCACAGATATTTGATGGATGTCTTCCAATCTACATGCAATAGTATTTAGCATTCCCTCTCTCTCTCTCTCTCTCTCTCTCTCTCTCTCTCTCTCTCTCTCATCTTTCCAGATTTTTATGTCTTTTTGAAAAAAAGAAAGCAACCTACAGGTTTCAGTTAATCATAAATGTCATTTTGTACAATGCAAGTTGTGTGTACTGATAAACTACTGTAGTAGTAAGATATTATATTATCTTTCTTTAGTATTGTCCTGGTTTTGCTTGGAATAGAGTTAATATTCTTCCTAACAGCTGGTACCCTGCCGTGTTTTGGATTTAGAACGAGAATAATGTTTGATAACACACTGATGTTTTTAGTTGCTGCTAAGCAGTGTTTCTACTAAGTTAAGGTCTTTCATCTTCTCATGCCCTACCAGCAAGAAGGCTGGAGGGACACAAGAGGGTTACAGCCAGGAGAGCTGACCCAAATTGGCCAAAGGGATATTCCATACCGTGTGACATCATTATATAAACTTGGAAGAAAGCTGGTCAGGCACTGCTGCTTAGGAATTATTTGGGCATCTGTCAGCAACTGGTGAGCAACTGCATTTTGTATTGCTTCTTTCGTATAGATTCCTTTATTACTATTATTATTGTTGCTGCTATTACTACCATTATTATTATTTTCTTCCTTTTCTGTCCTTTTAAACTGTTTTTATATAAACCCATGAATTTAACTTCCTCCCCCCTGCTCCCCATCTTGCTATGGGTGTGGAAGGGGCAGTAAATAAGTGTCTGAGTGGTCCTTAGTTGCTGGCTAGTGTCAAACCACTACAAGTAAAATTATGAAAATTTTCCCATTCCTAAAATATAGCTTTTTACAAAAGACATATTTGACACACAATTCCAGATGATAAAAATAAAAAGATAAAAAAAAAAACCACAAAAGAAAACATTGATTGCAAAATGTTGTTTCTAGCAGAAGAATTTAAAGAATACAGAAGTGCCTACCATCCCTACCATTGAAAATATTTATCTGTCTTTCCTCTGCCTCAGTTCATGCAGATTCACCTTTTGTCCTCAGCACATGCCAGCTATACAGGGTGGTTTTATAACTCTACACATCCTTACACTACCAAAGTCGTGTGTGGATTTGTTTCTGTGCATGCACTTACATAAACAGCTTTCCTATTTTGTCCTTAAGCTCTTCAAAGCCTAATCAGGATAATCTGAGATACCGAATTTTTTATCAAGGAATCTCTTATATGACAGTGGAGCTGAAAGAAATAGGTAAAAGAGAAGCCAGAGGTTCAGGATAAATGCACAAGTTAAACATGTCTTGGAATGGGTATTGATACCTTTAAAGAAACATACTGCCAGTGAAAGTCAAAAGTGTGCACCTATTGCATACAGATTATTAAGAATAAGCTTTCCACAAGACAAAACAAATCAAAACACACAAACCCCCCGCACCAAACCACAAAATATCCCCACAGAAACACAACAAAAAAAAAACCAAAACCAAACGAACAAAAAAAAAAAACCACAACAACAATCCCACAACAACAAAACAAACAAACCAACAACAAAAAAACCCCACCATAGAATCACAGAATCATAGAATCAATAAGGTTGGAAAAGACCTCAAAGATAATCAAGTCCAACCTGTCACCACAGACCTCATGACTACTAAACTATGGTACCAAGTGCCACATTCAATCCCCTCTTGAACACCTCCAGGGATGGTGACTCCACCGCCTGCCTGGGCAGCACATTCCAATGACTAATGACTCCCTCAGTGAAGAACTTTCTCCTCACCTCAAGCCTAAACTTCCCCTGGAACAGCTTGAGATTGTGTCCTCTTATTCTGGTGCTGGCTGCCTGGGAGAAGAGACCAATCCCCTCCTGGCTACAACCTTTTTTCAGGAAGTTGTAGAGAGCAATAAGGTCTCCCCTGAGCCTCCTCTTCTCCAGGCTAAACAACCCCAGCTCCCTCAGCCTCTCCTCATAGGGCTCGTGCTCAAGACCTCTCACCAGCCTTGTTGCCCTTCTCTGGACACGTTCAAGAGTCTCAACGACCTTCTTAAATTGAAGGGCCCAGAACTGGACACAGTACTCTAGGTGTGGCCTAACCAGTGCTGAGTACAGGGGCACAATGACTTCCCTGCTCCTGCTGGCCACACTATTCCTAATGCAGGCCAGGATGCCATTGGCCCTCTTGGCCACCTGGGCACACTGCTGGCTCATGTTCAGCTGGCTGTCAATCAGTACCCCCAGGTCCCTTTCTGTTTGGCAGCTCTCCAGCCACTCTGACTCCAGCCTGTAGCTCTGCATGGGGTTGTTGTGGCCAAAGTGCAGCACCCGGCACTTGGATTTGTTGAATGTCATCCCATTGGACTCTGCCCATCTGTCCAGCCTGTCAAGGTCCCTCTGCAGAGCCCTTCTGACCTCTAACCGACCAACGTCTGCTCCCAACTTGGTGTCATCTGCAAATTTACTGATGACTGTCTCAATCCCCTCATCCAGATCATCAATGACGATATTCAAGAGGATGGGACCCAGCACTGATCCCTGGGGGACACCACTAGTGACTGGCCTCCAGCTGGAGGTGGCACCATTCGCCACCACTCTCTGGGCTCAGCCCTCCAGCCAGTTCCTAACCCAGCGCAGGGTGTTGCTGTCCAAGCCACGAGCTGACAGCTTGGCCAGCAGTTTGCAGTGGGGGACGGTGTCAAAGGCCTTGCTGAAGTCCAGGTGGACTACATCCACAGCCTTCCCCACATCCACCAGGCAGGTCACCTGATCATAGAGGGAGATCAGGTTGGAGAGGCAGGACCTGCCCTTCCTAAATCCATGTTGGCTGGACCTGAGCCCTTGGCCATCCTTCATGTGTGCAGTTATTGCCGCCAGGATAATCTGCTCCATAATTTTCCCTGGCACTGAGGTCAGGCTGACAACCCTGTAGTTTCCAGGTTTCTCCATCTGACCCTTCTTGTGGATGGGGATCACATTGGCCAGCTTCCTCTCCAGCGAGCCAGGACTAGTGGAAAATCATAGTATCATAGTATCAGTCAGGGTTGGAAGGGACCACAAGGATCATCTAGTTCCAACCCCCCTGCCATGGGCAGGGACACCACACTAGATCACGCTGGCCAGAGTCTCATCCAGCCTGATCTTAAACACTTCCAGGGATGGGGCCCCAACCACCTCCCTGGATAACCCATTCCAGGGCTTCACCACTCTCATGGTGAAGAACTTCCTCCCCACATCTAGCCTGAATCTCCCCACCTCCAGCTTCATTCCATTCCCCCTAGTCCTATCACTACCTGAGATCCTGAGAAATCCCTCCCCAGCCTTCCTGTAGGCCCCCTTCCGATACTGGAAGGCCACAATGAGGTCACCTCGGAGCCTTCTCTTCTCCAGACTGAACAGCCCCAACTCCTTCAGTCTGTCCTCATAGGAGAGGTGCTCCAGCCCTCTGATCATCCTCGTGGCCCTTCTCTGGACACGTTCCAGCACGTCCATATCCCTCTTGTAATGGGGGCTCCAGAACTGGACGCAGTACTCCAGGTGGGGTCTCACCAGAGCTGAGTAGAGGGGGAGAATCACCTCCCTTGACCTGCTGGCCACACTTCTCCTGATGCAGCCCAGGATCTGATTGGCCTTCTGGGCTGCAAGTGCACATTGAGAGCTCATGTTGAGCTTGTGGTCCACCAGCACCCCCAAGTCTCTCTCCTCAGGGCTGCTCTCCAGCCAGTCCCTGCCCAGCCTGTATTTCTGCCTGGGATTGCCTCGACCCAGATGCAGGACCCTGCCCTTGGTCTTGTTGAAGCTCATGAGGTTGGCTTGTGCCCACCTCTCCAGCCTGTCCAGGTCCCTCTGGATGGCATCCCTTCCCTCCAGCGTGTCCACTGCACCACACAGCTTGGTGTCATCAGCAAACTTGCTGAGGGTGCACTCAATGCCACTGTCCATGTCACCCACAAAGATGTGGAGAGAGGCTTGGCCAGCTCATCTGGCAGCTCTCTCAGTGCCCTAGGATGGATCCCATCTGGTCCCATGGACTTGTGAGTATCCAGATGGCTCAGCAAGTTCCAAACTAATTCCTCGTGGATTTCAGGGGAACTATACTGCTCCCTGACCTCATCTACAGGTTCAGGAGGCCAGTTATCCTGGAGTCCTCCTGCCTTACTTTTGAAAATGGAAGCAAAGTAGGTATTTAGAACCACAGCCTTTTCCTCATTTTTAGTTACAATGTTCCCCTCAAGGTCCAATAAGGAGTGGAGATTCTTACTGCTTCTCTTTTTAAGCATTAATATATTTGTAAAAATGCTTTCTATTATCTTTCACAGAAGTGGCCAGTTTAAGTTCTAACTGGGCTTTTGCCTCTCTAATTTTTCTCTTACATGACCTAACAACACCCTCAAACATACCATGAGTTCACCACCCCCCCCTTCCCAAAGGCAATACATCCTCTTTTTGCCCCTTAATTCCTTCAAGAGCTGCTTGTCCATCCAGGCCGGTTGCCTTCCCCGACAGCTCATCTTTTGGCATGTGGGAACTGCCAGTTCCTGTGCTTTCAAGAGCTCCTGTTTGAAGTAGGTCCAACCATCCAGGACCCCTTGGTTCTTAAGGGCTGCTGCCCAGGGCACTTTCTGAATAAGTTGTTTAAATAAACTGAAGTTCGCCCTCCAGAAGTCCAAAGTAAGGGTTCTGTTACTGCTCCTCCTTATTTCCTTGAATATTGAAAACTCCGCTATCTCATGGTAGCTGCACCCTAGACAGCCTCCCACCAGCCCTTCTCTGTTTGAGAACCAGTTAAGTTTCAATCAGATATGTGTGGCTGCTCTTCTTCCCATGGCTGTGAAGGATTTGAGCTTGTAGCAGCTGAGCAGAGAGGCACAACTGAATGAGTTGTGGAGGATTTTTGGCATATATGTGCAGCTGTGTATTTTTCTATACATTCATTTCTGAAAATGAAGCAGCCTATTATGAGCAGAGAGCAGATGATTCTTCTTCTGCTTTCCAGGCAGCTTTGAAATTGAGGAGGACCAAGAGTCCAGTAGCAGGGTCAGCGGAGTGGTTTAGCTCAGAGTGGGGACAGCTGAGAATGGAGCATATTACACATTCCCACACCCCTGTGGCTGCCCCTCTGGAACTGATGAAGACATCAACATGTATCTGGCTGAAACCATCAGGACCCATCTGCTGCGAACCAAAGACAAGATATTTCATCTGCCCATAGGCTTTTCTATCCACTTTCGAAGGTCAAAACAGCTGGGTCAGCATGAAAGCCACCTCTCAGCTCAGCAATGGTGGCTTCTCAGTGCACAAGCTCTTGGTATTATTTCAAAATGTTACATGAAAGTGAAAAAAAGATGACATATTCCATATCAGAAAACACTTTTATTGCTATCTGTGTACTGATATATATATATGTAGATGTAGATATGTACATATAGAGATATAAATATTTGTACATATTTCACATCTCTCTGTTAACTGGAGATGAAAAAGAATGCTTCTAGTACCTCATCAATCTGAATGAGAGTAGCTAAAATACAAATTCTTTTTCACAGCTTTCTTCTCAGTGACTCAGTACACCCCACTGGGTGAAGTCACTACCAGGGTACATCACCAGATACTTCTTTGTGTGGAAAAATTAAACAGTTCCTATCATGGTTATCTTCCAAAACAGCATGACACATTATCATCTCTCAGTATCCGTTGTGTTACCTACATGTATCTGCTGTGAAAATTTAAAGGAATAGATTTAAAAGGAAAAAAAAAAAAAAAGAAGCTTCTTTTAAAGAATGAATAATGCAATTTCTCCCTTTTTAAATGAAGACAAATAAACAAAAATAGCTTAAAAAAATTTGAAAGATGTTTTGAAGTCAGTGGGACACTCAATAATTCTAGCAGTGTTTTTGGAAGCAAAATTAAGGAATCAGCAATAAACCCCATAAATATTTATATTTTTTTAAAGCAGAGCCTGGTACACATGAAGGGTCTATGCAAATATATACTATATCTAGCAGTCAAATAATTTCAGTGTCTGACACAGGTATTATAATAAAATGTGTGTTAGGAAATGAAGATTAAGTAAAATTTAACATGTTTTCTTTACTCTTTCCCAATAATTTGAAATATTAACAACTAATTAGGTCTATTAGCACTTAATTAGCACATATTCTGTTATCAGATTATGCTGATGATTCATTCCTACTTCTTCATTTATACTATGGTGAAGCTCAGAGCAAACTGAGAGGGTTTGTGTTCAGGTGAATACAGGATGTGCTTTGCACATGTTCCCTTTTGTTCTTCCTTTCCCTCACTACCTTTCTTCCCTAGTAAAACATTGAAGACTACCTTCCTTTCTGAACTGCAAAGTTATTGCACTGCATGAGAAATGAAATGTCTCAAATTAGTGGCCCCAGTATGACTAAAATTTTAGGATTATGCTGAAAACTTGTCATCACTGGAGAGTTACCTTCCAGGAACATCAAATATTTCAACTATGTTCATAAACAGACCTTGAGTTGCATAAATATAGAAAGATACTTTCCCTTCCTCCTACAAAACAAATGTCTGATATCTGTTATGTTTTGTTTGCTTTCTTCTTTTGTATATTTATCATTTTAAAGTAAATGTCAGTGACATTTACTTGCTACTGATAGAGCAACAGAGAGTGTTATTCATACAGAAACAGTCCCTTGGTTCATTTCCAGCACCTCCATTCCAGAGAAAACAAACAAACCAATCAACCCTCACCTTCTGACACAAATCCCAGAAAAAAACCCACAAAGAAATGGATCTTATGGTGATCAAATGAGCCAGGAAGAAAACAATCTATATTTAATTTACATTCTCCTCTAATCAATGCATAATATCCATGAAGAACAGTTTTTCCAGTCACAGCAAAGGAATGGGCATATGAACCAAATAGTTCGCTGAAGTGGGAATTATATTAAGAAAAACTTAAAAAGAAGCCTCTGAGTGTGCCTTATTTCTACTTTTGTTCTGTATTTTATATAGTGTTCTTCTCAGGATATGTAATGGATGCTAGTTTTGCTGCAGTTGTGAAAAAAGAAAATGCAGGTGGGGACTGAGCTGCATTGTTACTAATATGAATCATCAGTTCTGCTTATGTTAATAATACACTAATATATGAGCCAAGATGTTAAGGCTCAGGTGAGCCTTTGTCCCAACTCAGAAGTTCTCAGCACTGACAGGGAGTCAGTACAGAAGCCTTGAAAAGACCTGCTAAGCTCCAACAAGGTGAAGATGACAGGTTGGACTTGATGATCTCTGAGGTATTTTTCAACCTTGTTGATTCTATGATTCTGTGAAGGGATCAAGGGTGGAGGAGAGACTGGAGAGCAGCCAAGCTCTCCCCTGCCTATACAGGCAGCATCAGTTAGGCAGGGTCATCCCAGCTGCCCTCAGCTACTTCCTGTTATAACTGACTATTGTGGAAAGTGGTGAAATTCCCTATGCATTGATAATCATTGATTGTAGTGAAATACAAGCATAAATTGTAATAAATATATTTCAGAGATAATACAGAATGTAGCTGTTTCTCTTTAAAGTACTTGAGATACGTTTGAACATTCAGGAGACAAGCTACAGTTTGCTGTATGAAGTGTGTTTTGTCCAGAGACAGGAAAAATCCTTAGAGTAAAAGTACAGCTGCTGAAGTATAGCTGCCTGATCAGTTCAAGCCAACTTGTCTTTGCAGCAAGAAAAAAAAAAAAAAAAATTCCTGACTTTCACATGCTTCTGACAGCATTTTCTGTCTCTCAGGGTCTTTTAGCAAAGTGCTGTTTGGCAGTGAAGGAATGTCATGTCTGCTGAGAAGCAAGAATTCTGAAGAAAAGGAAAAACCTCTAAAACAGCTTTAGAGCTTATTTACAACTTCATGATGCTAAGACCTATCTGTGATGCTTCTTCATCTAGAAGTCTAGCTAAACAAATTAACATCATTTCACAGCAAAATGAAATAATAACTGTTGACTTTTTTTGTGTTAGACTCTTCATTGCACAACCTCTCTTACAAAGTATTCCAGGTATTAAATAAGGAAATAACATCAAAGGAAAAAGAGAAAAAATATACTTTGCGCTTTCAAGAAATTGTTTTTCAAGGAAGTAAAATTTTCTGCACATACAGTAACATTGTTAGAATTACAGAATCATAGAATCAAACAGTTTGGAAAAGACCTCCAAGATCATCCAGTCCAACCTATCACGCAGCTCTATCCAATCAACTACACCATGGCACTACGTGCCTCATCCAATCTTTTCTTGAAGATCTCCAGGGATGGCAACTCCACCACCTCCATGGGCAGCCCATTCCAAGGGCAAATCTCTCTCTCTGTGAAGAACTTCTTCCTAATATCCAGCCTGAACCTCCCCTGGCACAACTTGAGACTGTGTTCCCCCATTCTGCTGCTGGTTGCCTGGGATAACAGACCGACCCTCACCTGGCTACAACCTCCCTTCAGGTAGCTGTAGAAAGCAATAAGGTCTTCCCTGAGCCTCCTCTTTTCCAGGCTCCCTCAGCCTCTCCCCATAAGGCTTGTGTTCCAGGCCCTTCACCAGTTTCATTGCCCTTCTCTGGACATGTTCCAGCAAGTCAACATCTTTCTTGAATTGAGAAGCCCAGAACTGGACACAGTACTCAAGATGTGGCCTAACTAGTGATGAGTACAGGGGCACAATGACTTCCCTAGTCCTGTTGGCCACACTATTCCTGGTGCAGGCCAGGATGCCATTGGCCTTCTTAGCCACCTGGGCACACTGCTGTCTCATGTTCAGCCTGCTATCTACCAGCACCTTCACGTCTCTTTCTACCTGGCTGCTCTCCAGCCACTCTGACCCCAGCCTGCAGCACTGCTTGGGGTTGTTGTGGCCAAAGAGTAGAACCCTGTACTTAGCCTTATTACAGCTCATCCCATTTGCCTCTGCCTACACATCCAGCCTGTTGAGGTCATTCTGCAGGGCCCTCCTACCCTCCAACAGATCAACTCCTGCTCCTAACTTGGTGTCATCTGCAAATTTACTGATGATGGACTCAATCCCCTAGTCCAGATCATCAATAAAGCTATTAAACAAGATTGGGACCAGCACTGATTCCTGGGGGACACCACTAGTGACTGGCTGCCAACATTCCTGTCCTTTAGCATATCTCCATTTTATCTAGAAGACTTGCTTACTCCAATATGCAATTGTTCCCCTTTTTTCTTTCTGTATTTAAAAAAAAAAAAGGAATAAAAAATTCTCAGCAACGTAACTTCCAGTAAGTTAACAGCAACTGTAGATTGCTCAGGTAAGGGGCAGAGAAATGCTATAAAAACACATTAAAAATCTTTTACTTTTTTATTGCATTGCTCAATGAAAAAGAGAATTTCTTAACAGTATTTCAAGTATATCACTTTTATAAGTATGAATGTGGACATTTAGTCTTGGAAGCAGGAGTTTGAAGGGCTTATTTCTTGGCAGAATAAGACTTTTTCTCAGTTTTGTGATGCTGCTTCACATCTTCCAGCATGTAAGCTTACTTTTTCATAATCAATATATATTTCTCTCTCTTACAGAATGATCTGCAGTATTGGCATGCTCTAAAACCAATTTAAGTATTAGAACAGTCATTTTTTTCACTCAGAAAACCATACTTGATCTATCAGGACATATGAGTGAGTCATGGTTGGATGATGCCAAAGCACCTGTTTTGCTAGAGGCAGCTGATGAGAAAAAACAAAAGCAAGACAGTCCATCCAGAAAATTAAGGTTTTGGGGTTTTTTGGTTTGGTTTGGTTTTTTTTATCCCAAAGATTAAAAATAACTTGCAGTATCCAAGGTGGGAGAAAATACCACAGAAGAGGACAAAGGCTGAGAGTTGAAAATATTATGCATACAGTAATGTTCATTTAATGCCAGTGTGCACATCTACACACACTATATGCTAACAGAAAATAAAACATCTACATAATGTAGTTGATGACCTATAGAAATCCTTTTTCCACTATGTAGGTGGCTGGCCTTTTTTCACAACTTCAAATTCCAGCTTTGGCCAAATCACTTTTGCTTCCTCAAGGGCCATGGCTGTAGTGACAACATCTGCCTGCCTTTGTGATAGCACCACCAGAATGATAGCAACGTCAGAGAGGGCTTAACAGTCTGTAGAAAACCTAAAATAATAAATACTTCCCTTCTATAAAACCACGATCCCCATTATAGGGTATGAACCTCACACAGATATGTGATAACCAGAGGGCCATTTCTCGTGCCTTTAGCTTGAGGGCAATTAATTTAATATATCTTGTTATCAATTTTTTGAAGTTCAGGGACTTCATAAATCAACTCAAGATGCTGGGAAAAAAAATGAGATTTTTCAAACTGCTGTCAAGCCCACAACTACTCTATGTTGCTGCTTGACCATTAAGGAAATAGTGGCTTGAACATTGCCCCTGTAGTACACATGAATGGGATTTTAATCTCTGAGTAAGTTTCTGCAGTTATAAATCATGCTCAGAGGAATGTTTCAACAAAACACTGCAAGGCATTATCTGAAGGCCACACAGTGGTAGATGTTGGAGTAGAGTTCAGGAGTATCAGTGTTAATGGCTTTAAAGCAGAGATTTCTCTCCTCTGTGGTCACAACCCAACAAGCTGAAGGGCTGCCTGGTCCACAAATAGACCACAGCAATGAGTTGAAAAGGGTTTGCATACAGGAAAATCCTCTCCAGCACTAAACCAAAGAAAGTAATTCTCAGTCAAAAGGACTGCAAAACCTTACACCTCTTTTGAAGACATAACCAGTATTCCCACACCCATTTTCTTTAATAAGTCATCTTAAAACCCTTTCTCTTGCTCCAAGGGTGTGGTTAACCCTTGGTGTACTATGAATGAAAGCATTTTCATTTGTATCAGTTTTTCTAGGACTTGAAAAGTGGACTTAAAGGAAAAAAAAAAAAATTTGAAGAAAGCTTCCATAAGGTAATTAGCTACAATGATTAGGAGAACCAAGTGCATAATGCAAATGTTAATATGAATATTATATTTGATTATATAAAGTTGATTTTTCTAAAACTGTGTATGGGCTTGTGCGTACTTCCTTTGGCTGCAAAATATATGAGTAATTATTCAGTAGTATAGCTAGTTCTCCCACTTTACTATATTCTTAAACTCTGGAAATCAGCACTTTTGTTTATGCACATGAAATGAAGGCACTACCAATGTCTTAAAACTTTTATAAATGTCACATGGTATTTCACCATTGTACATTTGCAACCACTGTCAAGGCACAAATAGTGTTTGCCTTCTGCACACACCTTTCACCTACACTTTGTGAGGCTCTTGTGGAAGAAATGTGAATTCTTTTAGGTATATTTCAGGTTTACACATAGCAAACTCAAAAACACTAGGCTGGAACAAATAGTAATGATGACTGTCCAAGTGTGAAGGAATGAAGATAAGTCTTTTTGAGAAGTGCAAAGATTGAGAATAATAGAATTTGAAGGCAAACGTGTACTCTGTACGGGCCTAAGAGCAATAAAACCTAAGCAGCTTTCATCTGATTGAAATTCCTTCCACCTCACTTGGCTTTTGTGGGAGGCTAGGGTTTCTTGTTATTACTGAATATCTATAATACCTTCTTGAATTTGTGCCTGATCTTCACCATCACAGAACTATACTTGTTTCTTCAATTGATTAAACTCTTCTGTAATAGCCAAAAGACATAAGGCCCATTTAAGACGCTGCAAGACATGTTTTCTACATTTACTAGTAATGAAGCAACATTATTTAATTTATTTTTCCCTCTCTGATGTGGGCTTAATAGCTTCTGGAAAACATAATATGGTAACTAATAGTTAAGCATGTGCAGAGAAGCTAGAAAAGATGTAAAGGGACTTTAGTGAGTTCAGTGGAGTGATGATTGTTTACTAGATATCTGTTCTCAGAAGATTGTATACAGCCCCATTACCTTTTTCCTTCTAAGCTATAGAATATATTACTTGAAAACAATCAGTCATTCACAGTAACACCAGAATAATATTTTAACGCCTCTGATAAATAACCACATTTCTGTGTGAACAACGCCCCCAAAAAACCAAAATAAAACCCTTGAGGCTTTTTACTTTATATATATATATATTTTTAAGCAGCATTCTATGAATCAAAAAAGTATCCTTTAGTGTGAATTCCTGGAGAGAAAACTAAGGAAATATAGCCAGTCCCATTTACAGTTAAGAAAAATAAATTGATTATATGTTAGGATTATTTAATTTTCTATTGTAAAATGGAATTAATAGCGATGGTCTGTAACAGCTGAAAAAAAAGGCTGAAGAACTGAAAAGTTCTAAGGTTCAGAGCACAATGATCTTAACTATTTTTTTAGTTACAGAGGACTTAGAGGCATTTTCAATTTATTCCTACCTAAGGCTAACAAAAAGATTCCTATCATGAAAAGGACTGAATTGGAGTACACTTGTATAAATTGACAGGAGTTTCTGTCTGGGAATGCAGTGAGACAGAAGAACATGGTCCTGCAACTGTCCTGTCTCATCCCCAGACCATCCTAAGCAGCTTGGTCTCACAGCTGCTTGAATTCTGGAGAGGTGTCTCACATTTGCTGCCTGAACTGAAAGGCTCTCTGCAGTTAAAAAACAGGAGCTATGATGGTTCAAACTACATATGCTTGTTCTATCACTGATTGCATCCCCTATATTCTTCATCTCCTATACCCATACATCAGTGACAAATATTCACAAGCAGGTTGTCTTCTGTCATTTGTTCTCTAAAGGCTCTCTGTCAGAATCTTGTCTTATTTGGTGGGAAAGCTTATTACAGAAGTAAAAACTTAGCTAGTTACCATGAACCTGAGTAATAGCTCCCTCACTACAATTTCCTTGTGTATTAAGAAAAAAAATAATGTTACAGAAGTTGCAGAAAGAGCATGAAATACAAGAAATCCAACAGGATTGTTTCATCTAACTTTATGAACTCCCTATCTTTTTCTTCAATTGTCCTTCTGCAAGCTGATAACCTTTGATGACAATAGGATTTTCTGTGTAGTCACACCATGCGATAATTGAGTGAGTACAGTTTCTTCTGACCATTCTGCATCCACTACACTAGAATGGAAGTGGAACAAAACGTATATAACTGAGACTTTGAGAGGAAGCAAAATTCGTTGGCAATTAAAACATCACAAGCTCTTAATAAGAAGACATATAAATTCTAATTTTTTTTTAAAGCACAATTTATTAAAAAAAAAGTGTAGTAATAAACAGGCTAAATGTAAAGCTATGCAATTCGCTTTGACAGCCAAATGAATGAACCTCAGCAGAGATGAATTTAGAAGTATCCACAATGTTGAATTGAATGTTGGGCAAAATATCTAGTGGCTGTGATGAGGAAATGAAAATTAAGAATTCCTTTTCCCATTGATGTACCATCCTGGGCTGCATCAGAAATAATGTGGCCAGCAGGAGCAGGAAAGACATTCTGCCCCTGTACTCAGCACTGGTGAGGTCATGCCTTGAGTACTTGTCCAGTTCTGGGCCCCTCAGTTTAAGAAGGATGTTGAAACTCCTGAACGTGTCCAGAGAAGGACAAAGAGGCCGAGGAGAGGTCTCGAGAACAAGCCCTATGAGGAGAGGCTGAGGGAGCTGGGGTGGTTTAGCCCAGAGAAGAGAAGGTTCAGGGGAGACCTTATTGCTCTCTACAACTACCTGAAAGAAGGTTGTAGCCAGGTGGAGGTTCACAGATGTTGGTCTCTTCTCAGGGCAGTGACGTAGCAGGGGGAGGGGTTGCCGTAGAAACCGCGGGAAAACAAACGAACCCCTAGCGCGTGGCTGAGAGCAGGCAGCGGTGAGGAGCTCGGCTCGCAAACCGAACAAACCCCTAGCGCGTGGCTGAGAGCAGGCAGCGGCGAGGAGCTCGGCTCGCAAACCGAACAAACCCCTAGCGCGTGGCTGAGAGCAGGCAGCGGCGAGGAGCTCGGCTCGCAAACCGAACAAACCCCAGCGCGTGGCTGAGAGCAGGCAGCGGCGAGGAGCTCGGCTCGCAAACCGAACAAACCCCTAGCGCGTGGCTGAGAGCAGGCAGCAGCGAGGAGCTCGGCTCGCAAACCAAACAAACCCCAGCGCGTGGCTGAGAGCAGGCAGCGGCGAGGAGCTCGGCTCGCAAACCGAACAAACCCCTAGCGCGTGGCTGAGAGCAGGCAGCGGCGAGGAGCTTGGCTCGCAAACCGAACAAACCCCAGCACGTGGCTGAGAGCAGGCAGCTGCGAGGAGCTCGACTCGGCCTTTTTACTGGCTGGGAAAAAAAGAAAAGAAAAAAAAAAAAAAAAAAAAAAAGGCCAGGTGTTGAGGGTGATTAAGAGGGTGATTCAGAGGGTGATTCAGAGGGTGATTCAGAGGGTGGTTACTGCAACATGGTTACTACTAGAAGTACGGCTAGTAGAAGAACAGTTGGCACCCAAACAGAGGCCACTCACAAGCATGCAGGTGTTCAGGTAGGTGGCTGCAGTGAGTGCTGGGACCTGGCACTCGATATGGAGGATGGAAGGAACAACTCCTGTGAGTTGTGAGCAGATCAGCGATCTGATGAGCATGGTGGCCGAACTAAAAGAAGAGGTAGAAAGGCTTAGAGCTATAAGAGACAGTGAAAGGAACACTGACTATTCCCAAAATCTAACTTCTACCAAACCAGAACAGGGGGTAACTTTTACTGGAGCAGGGAGTTTGATACCTTCCCATCAGCTAGCCTCTCAGCCTCCCTGCAGTAACCCACATGAGCAGGGCCAATGGGAGCAGGTCTCTGCCCGACGGAAGAAGGGCAGACGGAGCAAGCGTGCTACTTTGAGCAGCATGCTGCCTACAGTGCAGGTTCAGAATAGGTATGAGGCTCTGCAGGAGGAGCAGGTCATAGGTGAGGATGAGGACTCAAGGAAGACAGAAGCTGCACCAATGACAGGTTCCCTCAGGCCAGCTATCAAAACTAGTCCAGAAAGGAAACCTCGTAGGGTCATCGTTGTAGGAGACTCCCTACTGAAGGGGGCAGAGGGCCCAGTATGCAGACCAGACCCATTTCATAGGGAGATCTGCTGCCTCCCTGGTGCCCAAGTAAAGGACATAGTAGGCAAAATTCCCAAACTTGTGAGCCCTTCAGACTACTACCCACTGCTGGTCTTTCAGGTGGGTAGTGACGATGCAACAATGCGAGGCTCACGGTCAATTAAAAGAGATTTCAGAACATTAGGGCACCTGCTAAAGGGGTCAGGATCTCAAGTAGTGTTCTCTGCTGTCCCTCTAACATCAGTGATGGATGAGGGAACATTGTGGAAGAGCCAACAGGTCAACTCATGGCTCCGGGGCTGGTGCCATCGACAGGGATTTGGGTTCTACGATCATGGTTTGGTTTTCAAGGCAGCAGAGCTAAAAACAACTTATGGGACACACTTGTCCCAGAGGGGGAAAAGGATCCTGGGGCAGGAATTGGCAGGGCTCATAGACAGGGCTTTAAACTAGATTTGAAGGGGGAGGGGTTGGTGGTCTCCTGCTGGCCTGTGACAAGCAGAGGGGCAGCTCACCTGAGGTGGAGGGATGGAGAGCCAGTAGGGGCTCTCAGCTTGCTGCCCTGAGGCAAGACACAAATGACACACCAGGACACCCTGTGGAAACCAAGGGGAGTTGGCACAGGAGGACGACAGGGCCAGCCCAGCTGAAGTGCTTCTATGCAAATGCACGCAGCTTGGGCAACAAACAAGATGAGTTAAGGGCCACCGTGATGCTGGGACGCCATGACATAGTGGGTATCACCGAAACTGGGTGGGACGACTCCCATGACTGGAACGTAGGGATAGATGGGTATAAGCTTTTTAGGAAGGATAGGCAGGGAAGGAGAGGAGGAGGTGTTGCCCTCTATGTCAACAACCAGCTGGAATCAGCAGAACTCCACCTGGGGAGGCATGATGAGTTGGTTGAGAGTTTATGGGTTAGAATTAAAGGCAAGACAGGGGAAGGAGATATTACTGTGGGGGTCTCCTACAGGCCACCTGACCAGCAGAACCAAGCAGATGAGGCTCTGCACAGGCAAATAGAAGCGGCTTCCAGGTCACAAGCCCTGGTCCTCATGGGGGATTTCAACCACCCTGACATCTGTTGGAGGGACAACACAGCAAGGCATCAGCAATCCAGGATGTTCCTGGACTGCATGGAAGACAACTTCCTCCTCCAAATGGTAGAGGAACCAACAAGAAAAGGTGCCCTGCTGGACCTTGTTCTCACCAACAGGGAAGGGCTGGTAACAAATGTGAGGCTCAGAGACGGCCTTGGCTGCAGTGACCATGAAGCAGTTGAATTTAATAACCTCAGGGCAATCAGGAGGACCTATTCTAAGCTTAGGACCCTAGACTTTAGGCGTGCAGACTTCGATCGCTGCAGGGATCTGCTAGCCAAAGTGTCGTGGGATGAAGCCCTGAAGGGAAGAGGGACCCAGGACAGCTGGTCAGTATTCAAGGACCACCTCCTCTGTGTCCAGGAGCTATGTATACCAACAAGGAGAAAAGCAGGAAGGAATGCTAGGAGGCCTGCCTGGATGAACAAGGAGCTGCTGGACACACTATCACTTAAAAAGAAACTCTACAGGAAGTGGAGGGAAGGACAGCTAGAACAGGGGGTATATAAGGAAGCTGCCCGAGCAGCAAGAGGCCTGGTTAGGAAAGCCAAAGCAGAGTTTGAACTGAATCTAGCCAGGGAGGTTAAAGGGAACACTAAGAATTTCTATAGGTATGTTAATGGCAAGAAGAAGACTAGGGAAGGTGGGCCCCTTCAGAAAGGAAAGTGGTGAATTAATCACAAGTGATGTGGAAAAGGCTGAGGTACTCAATCACTTCTTTACCTCAGTCTTCACTGCAAGGGCCTCCAGCCACACTCCTGGTGTCATGGCAGACGATGCCAGGGACGGGGAGGAAGAACTGCCCATCATAAGTGAAGCTCAGGTTCGTGATCACCTGAAGAACCTGAAAGTGTTCAAGTCCATGGGACCCGACGGGATACACCCACGGGTGCCGAGAGAACTGGCAGATGAGGTTGCCAAGCCCCTCTCTATTATATTCCAGAAGTCATGGCAGACTGGGGCAGTCCCCACAGACTGGAAAAGGGGAAACATTACTCCCATTTTCAAAAAGGGCAAGAAGGAGGAACCGGGGAACTACAGGCCAGTCAGTCTCACCTCTGTGCCCGGAAAGATCATGGAGCAGATCCTCCTGGAGGCACTAATGACTCAGAAGAACAGTGAAGAGGTGATTGGGAATAGTCAGCATGGCTTTGCCAAGGGCAAATCCTGCCTGACAAACCTGGTGGCCTTCTATGATCAGGTGACAGCATTAATAGATGAGGGGCGAGCAACTGATGTCGTTTACCTGGACTTGAGCAAAGCCTTCAACACTGTCCCGCACCACCTCCTGGTCTCCAAGCTGGTGACACATGGGTTTGATGGATGGACCACTAGATGGATAAAGAACTGGCTTGATGGCCGCACCCAAAGAGTGGCTGTCAATGGGTCCATGTCCCAGTGGAGACCAGTGACAAGTGGAGTCCCTCAGGGATCAGTCCTGGGACCTGTCTTGTTCAACATCTTTGTGGGTGACATGGACAGTGGCATTAAGTGCACCCTCAGCAGGTTTGCTGATGACACCAAGCTGTGTGGTGCAGTGGACACGCTGGAGGGAAGGGATGCCATCCAGAGGGACCTGGACAGGCTGGAGAGGTGGGCACAAGCCAACCTCATGAGCTTCAACAAGACCAAGGGCAGGGTCCTGCATCTGGGTCGAGGCAATCCCAGGCACAAATACAGGCTGGACAGGGACTGGCTGGAGAGCAGCCCTGAGGAGAGAGACTTGGGGGTGCTGGTGGACCACAAGCTCAACATGAGCTCTCAATGTGCACTTGCAGCCCAGAAAGCCAATCAGATCCTGGGCTGCATCAGGAGAAGTGTGACCAGTAGGTCAAGGGAGGTGCTTCTTCCCCTCTACTCAGCTCTGGTGAGACCCCACCTGGAGTACTGCGTCCAGTTCTGGAGCCCCTATTACAGGAGGGATGTGGACGTGCTGGAGCGTGTCCAGAGAAGGGCCACGAGGATGATCAGAGGGCTGGAGCAGCTCTCCTATGAGGACAGACTGAAGGAGTTGGGGCTGTTCAGTCTGGAAAAGAGAAGGCTCCAAGGTGACCGCATTGTGGCCTTCCAGTATCTGAAGGGGGCCTACAGGAAGGCTGGGGAGGGATTTCTCAGGATCTCAGGTAGTGATAGGACTAGGGGGAATGGAATGAAGCTGGAAATGGGGAGATTCAGGCTAGATGTGAGGAAGAAGTTCTTCACCATGAGAGTGGTGAAGCCCTGGAATGGGTTATCCAGGGAGGTGGTTGAGGCCCCGTCCCTGGAGGTGTTTAAGCCCAGGCTGGACGAGGCTCTGGCCAGCGTGATCTAGTGTGGGGTGTCCCTGCCCATGGCAGGGGGTTGGAACTAGATGATCCTTGTGGTCCCTTCCAACCCTGACTGATTCTATGATTCTCCCAGGCAACCAGCACCAGAACAAGAGGACACAGTCTCAAGCTGCATCAGAGGAAGTTTAGGCTTGAGGTGAGGAGAAGGTTCTTCACAGAAAGAATTATTGGTCATTGGAATGTGCTGCCCAGGGAGGTGGTGGAGTCACCATCCCTGGAGGCGTTCCAAAGGGGATTGGATGCGGCACTTGAAGCCATGGCTTAATTAATCATGAGGTGTTGGGTGATAGGTTGGAGTCTATGATCTCCAAGGTCTTTTCCAACCTTATTGATTCTATGATTTCTCATGCAATTTGAATAATTATTTTGCTACTGTTTTATTACAGCATTACATTTCACACCTCTCAGTGGTTGAGTAGGTCCAGTCAAATCATCTGTGGACTGTAGAATTTTCTACTCCACTACAAGTGGCCAAGTCTAACCTTGAAAGTGTTGGGGTATCATTTGCACATCTTTAAAACTGATGCAGTACTGTGAGGTTTTAATCAGATGTTACTGGTGAAAAGAAGTTTAAACCAAATACTATAATTTAAGAAAATAATAGACATAAGTCAAATACTATTCTATTAATACAGACACCTCGAGCTTCCTTGTCTCAGTTCTCTCCTTTTCAGTACATGCAAGAAATCAACAAAATGCTCTGTATGTTTCATTTTGAGTAACGGAAATTCCAAGACTTTGTGAGACTGCACTTACAAACAACATCATAACCTGTGAAAAAATTTTGTTCTCTGGCAGAGAGTTTTTAGAAGCACTGCTACATGCTTTCACAAGAGAACATTGAATGCTCTCCTAGAAAGGTTTTAGGCATCAGATTTGATTAGAAGATCCAATTGTCTCTTTGCATCTGAACTTATTGTTCATTCAGTCACTCCTCATTATGTTTGCAGAATTATTTGTGTCTTTTCATCCATATTATTTTATCATTTTTATTTGACAAATAGGGTAGTATCACCCTTTTTTTTTTGTTTTCTATTCCTTCTCTTCTCCCTGTGACTTGTTCACAGTTGCCAGAATTCCTTTTCTTCAGGAAGCAGAAGACGAGTGCTTGATCTATTTCTGTATTTCAAAGCCTGGGTTGTTGGTTTGTTTTTTCCCCTGGTTGTCTTCACAAGAGAGTGGAAGAGTGATTGTTGCTAACTTGAGAAGAGTACTGCAGACCTTATTGCTCTTGTGGCTGCCTTAATGGCTTATTTGGTACCAGTGACTGCAGCCACCCACCTTAAGCTCCAGTTCGATGCTCCTGGAAAACACATTAAATATTTCATACCAGTGGTGTTTTCTTCATTCCTTTTGAAAAATCTAAGACCCTGTATAAGAAAGCAAACAATTGTGTAGGTCAGAATGAGGACAGACTCAAAACTACTGAGAGATATTTTTTCATTGTACACAAATGTTCTCCCATGACACTGGTGACAGTCTTTTGATTTTCTTATGAAAGAAATCTTAATTGTGAGTTGAAGCCAGAAGACTTGCTGCCAGAGTTCTTACTGTCTTGAGTACAGGTCTTAAGGAAGTATGTTCAGGGCAGAGATTCACATAGAAATCCAGAATAAGCAAAAGAAAAGCCCAACTGTGTGTCTGAGTTTCTCTATATGTCAGAGTTCATGTTCTCATAACACAGATCTTTAAGTATCACAGTATAACCAAGGTTGGAAGAGACCCCAAGGATCATCAAGTCCAACCCGTCCCAACAGACCTCACAACTAGACCATGGCACCAAGTGCCATGTCCAGTCTCCTCTTGAACACCTCCAGGGACGGTGACTCCACCACCTCCCTGGGCAGCCCATTCCAATGACGAATGACTCGCTCAGTGAAGAACTTCCTCCTCACCTCAAGTCTAAACCTCCCCTGGCACAGCTTGAGACTGTGTCCCCTTGTTCTGGTGCTGGTTGCCTGGGAGAAGAGACTAACCCCCTCCTGTCCACAACCACCCTTCAGGTAGTTGTAGAGGGCAATGAGGTCACCCCTGGTCCTTCTCTTCTCTAGGCTAAACAACCCCAGCTCCCTCAGCCTCTCCTCATAGGGCTTGTGCTCAAGGCCTCTCACCAGCCTTGTTGCCCTCCTCTGGACACGTTCAAGTGTCTTGATGTCCTTCTTAAACTGAGGGGCCCAGAACTGGACACAGTACTCAAGGTGTGGCCTAACCAATGCAGAGTACAGGGGCACAATGACCTCCCTGCTCCTGCTGGCCACACTATTCTTAATACAGGCCAGGATGCCATTGGCCCTCTTGGCCACCTGGGCACACTGCTGGCTCATGTTTAGGCGGGTGTCGATCAGCACCCCCAGGTCCCTCTCTGTTTGGCAGCTCTCCAGCCACTCTGACCCCAGCCTGTAGCTCTGCATGGGGTTGTTGTGGCCAAAGTGCAGCACCCGGCACTTGGACTTGTTGAATGTCATCCCATTGGACTCCGCCCATCTGTCCAGTCGGTCGAGGTCCCTCTGCAGAGCCATTCTACCCTCTAACTGACTAACATCTATTCCCAACTTGGTGTCATCTGCAAACTTGCTGATGAAAGTAGACCTGGTGCTCAGACACTTTTATTGTGTCCTCCTTCACATCTACTATCCACATGGATAGAATTACAGTATCAGATGAACAAGACAAAATCCCGTTGAAAATTTGACTGCTGAATGTAACAATTCTAGAAAAACAAACAAAAAATTACTATATGTCTTCTGATTTTCCTTCTCTCTCACTTATTCCAATGCACATATGTAAACCCTATGTTGCAAACCCAGAATTGCTTGTCTGAAGAAATGTCATAACCAGTTAGTACTCAAGAGACAGCTTTGATATTTCCTTTGCAAAGTGAAGGGACATTCATTGCTTGACATCAAGAAGGCTCTTTTCAGCTGTGTTGCCAGTAGATTAGACACAAGGAATAAAAGATGAAAGAAAACTGGAACTACTGGTCAGTATAATTTGAGCCATCTTGGCAAGGCTTGGGATCGCATTTTCACCTCAAGCTTAATCTTACTGCATAACACTGCAGAAAGTAACCCCACAAGCTCAGAAAGAACAGAAGCCTAGCTTGCCAAGGTTTTGTGCCCTGAGGCACACCATTGTGTCTGATGTCTAATAAGACAGAGGGAAAGCCAAAGGAGACACTAGCAGTGTCTATTCACCTATTTTCAGAGCAGTCTGTTGAATTTGGTTGAAAGAGTTTATTGGCTTTATGGATAACACATTCAAAACCAACTATTAACCAGAAATATAAGGATTATGTACGAGTAAACTCATATAAAGACACTTTACTCTCTGAAATGAATAATAAAAAACAGACAAGTTGTATACCTTACTTGTGTTATTAGTAAAAGAAAATAGAGTAGGAACTGGTATTGACAGCTCAAACCAGAATGTATCTGAATACCTAGCCATGTCAAAATATCTTCTATTTACCTTTTCGGGTGTTCCTCTATGTGACCCATATATTTCTGAAAACAGTGTCTGAAGGTCCAGGTAAAATTCTTGTTTTGTATTAACTTCAATACTGAAATAAATGAACTTTTCCTTGTTTTACCTGCCTGTCAGAAAATCTGGTGGCTTTCACTCATCAACCAAAATAAATTTGTCTAGTTTGCTTTGTCTACACAATTAGTCTGACTTATCTTTGACAGTTTCCCCAACATCTGACTTCATCTAGTTCATTGAAATATCTACCCCTTTGAATTCAGCCTAAAAAGAAACTCATTACTAATAGCCCTGGAACTGTTTTTGGAGCCACTGATAAGTGTAAAGTAGCAATTATTATAGTTGTCTTATATCATCCTCTACAATCCTTCTCTGCTTAATTAAGCAGTTTGAAAAATAGAAGAAATACACTATAATAATGTACCACAGCTCAAACCATGAGAGTGGGTTTTGTTTTCAGGCTATATGCAATCAGTTTGTTTCAGTCTGATTCTTATTAGAATATCGGATTGAAAGAGATTTCTGTGTAGTACATTGATAGTGTAAAAACTATTATCAACACTTAAAACTCAATCCAAACTTTATAGCCATACACAGAAGAAGTTAGAAAATAAGAAACAATACAACTGAAGCAAATAAACCATATTCTTATTTAAGTGAATGGACATTATGTTGTTTGTATTGATAAAAGTGGGATCTGTCCCAAATTATTCACTACTCCCACTAGAAAAAGGAAACTGAAATTTGTGTTGCCATTCTTCCCACCCCTAATCTCATTTCCTCATTTTCCTCTCTCTCCCTCAAATCTGATTCTCCAAGGACTTTCTGAACAAAGTATCGAATGGAGGTGTTTGCAATATATCTTAAGCTTTGTTGGCTATTTGCTACATCAGTTTACTTTTCTTACAGTATGCAAAACTTTATTTTACTTTAGTCTAGACTGTATGTGATATAGATTCAAACATTTTACAAGGCAACCATATCATCCACTGACTGTCTGCTTGAGTACATAATTTTCACCTCACTGAAAAATGGAGAAGATACTTCAATATCACTGTAAGTACTGGGGTGCAGTGTGTTCTAGTGAAGTGTGCATTATCACAGCTGCCCTGTCATCCACCTGGACTATTGCTTCCAGAAGGGACTCCTATCTTTGTCTGACAGCTCTGATTCATCTCCTTGCCAGGCTGAGAGTATATGGTGTATTGCTTCTGGTCTTCAGCAAAAGTCATGTCTTCAGTTAATCATTTTTTATTCTGTAAAGTTCCCAAAATTAACTCTTAAAGGCAGAATTATGATGCCATGCTGTTGGTACTAATTCTTTGACAGAATCAGTAGTTTTATCTACAGCTTCTGCTCTATCACCACCATTTTTGCACCCAATCCAGAGCCAGGGGCAAGACCCTCAACCAGCCACACAAAGGAGCTCAGCCCCAGTAAGGGGGCCCAGCCAGCACCCATGGATGATATCGGAATAATCATCAATCATGTTCCTAACAACCAGGGGGCCAGCAGGCCCTCTGGCCTTTGTTGTCACCACCACCATCACCCACTGCACACCATGGGGACTCACCAGAGATGAGAGGAGGATCCCTCAGCACAGATGGGCTCCTCTTGGGGCTTCTGCCTTTCCTGGTGGGATTAAAAAGGGGAGTGGTCCAGGAAGGCAAAGTGGTCACACCTGGGGTGGGAGGAGACTCCAACAGAGACCAAGTGCTCTGGGTTTGGGGAGAAAAAGAGAGAGGGGGAATTGGGGAGGGGGAAAGGGGAGGAAATTGGGGGGCTTGAAAAAGGGGCAGATATGGTGGGAAAGGGGAGGTGGTGGTGAAATTTAAAATGATTTTAAAATGACTTTTTTTTCCATAAAGCTTTTGTAATGCACAACAGCAGTTAATGGGTTGCCTTGCCTTCATGCAAAAAGAACAAACCCACCAATGCTTCATAAAACAAAGCACGGTGGTGGTTATTACAATGAAATCTTTCCATAATTATCATTTTGCTTGGTGGCAAAATCTGTGCTTTTCAGATCAGGATAACAAGTTTTAACAAAATAAAAAAATTTCTGCAAGAGTGATTTTTTTTCCCTGGATACCAGCAGACAACACCAGGATGATTGAGGGACTGGAGCACTGCCCTGTGAGGAGGGGCTGAGAGCCCTAGGGCTTTTTAGTCTGGAGAGGAGAAGACTGAGAGGGTATTTAATAAATATTTATGAATATCTGAGGGCTGGGTGTCAAGAGGGAGGGGACAGGCTCTTCTCAGTTGCACTTTGTCATAGGACAAGGGTCAATGGATATAAACTTCAGCACAGGAGGTTCCACCTCAACATGAGGAGGAACTCCTTTACTGTGAGGGTCACAGAGCACTGGAGAAGGCTGCCCAGAGAGGTTGTGGAGTCTTCTCCTCTGGAGACATGCAAGACCCATCTGGATGTGTTCCTGTGCCATCTGTGCTGGATTCTATGGTCCTGCTCTGATGGGGGTTGGGCTTGATGATCGTCAAAGCTCCCTTCCAACCCCTAACATCCTATGATTTATATTTTCTGGTAGCCAGATACATCCAGACAAGGGAAGAAAGTGTTGTGAGGAAAAACTGTACTCAAATAGAACAGTCACAACTTAACTCCATAAGACTCTCCTGGAGTATGTAAGACTGTTCTAAGTAAGCCAGCAATGCAGAGAAAGTTTACACAATTTTCTTCTCTCTTTTCCCCCACTCCTTATTGAAAGCTTCTATGCTAAATTAAAACAAAATAGAATAATACCAAGAAATCTAAGAAAACTGCAATATCACTATGACACTACTGTTATGCTCATGGTAATTCTTTAAGGAACATGTTTAGTCTTGACTCATACAAAGTAGAGATTTTGAGGACAATTTAATTTTGCAGGCAGGACACACTCCAACTTCAGATCTGGTTTACGTACATAATTTTAATTGCCTTTTACCACTTTCTTACATAACTGTAGAAAGATAGTATGTGTAGCCATATGCATGTTACAAGTGCCATAAACCACATAGGATTAAAGAAGGGTAAGTAGAATGTCATCTTCTTTCTTCTATGGAGGACAACATATGAGAGCAGAAGCAATGGTGAAGACCAGCACTGACAGAAATGTAGCCCATATTTTTTAAGGTGCTGAGAAATGTTAGAAAGAGGATTCTGCCAGCAGAGGTAGAGAGATGCTCAACAAGACTAAGCTGGAGGGGGTGTGGCATCATCAAGTTTATTGGCTGACCTTACATTTCTCAATAATACCTAGGAAACCATAAAATGAGAAAAGAGCTACAGCAAACACTAATTAAGTGTGTGCTCTCTCTCTTTCAGGCTAATTAGCACATGCAGAGATTAAGCCCTGGAGAATCAAATATTCAGCTTGGAGAGTGCAAATAAAATACAAAGAGAAAACCCAAATAGCTCTCAGTGGAAAATGTATTCCCTTCTACTCACTGTGGGTTCATGTTTTAACCTTACTTTTTTTTTCACCCCACCTGAAATCTCCAAATAAAACTCACATTTTATTTCACTAAGAAATGCAAGAGATCATGTAAAGTTTACATGCCACTTGACCAAGTTCACCACAAAGTCCAGGCATCCTTAGAAAGCCATTCAGATAGTCTCTCTTCCAGAGAGCAACCAGAGTCAGGAGTTCAGGCAATGTGACTAGTGTTCAGAGTGTGCCATTAAAGCACTATCTTGAGCCACTTCACATTTGTAGCTCACAATTTCCTTTCTCAAAGCCACTTGCTTATTTTCTATCACAACAGCTGAGTGGATGGAAAATAGACAAACAATAACAGAGTGACAGATATGATGATCAGATGATAAGAGGGCTGGAGCACCTCTCCTATGAAGACAGTATCACAGTATCACAGTATCACAGTATAACCAAGGTTGGAAGAGACCCCAAGGATCATCAAGTCCAACCCGTCCCAACAGACCTCACAACTAGACCATGGCACCAAGTGCCATGTCCAGTCTCCTCTTGAACACCTCCAGGGACGGCGACTCCACCACCTCCCCGGGCAGCCCATTCCAATGACGAATGACTCGCTCAGTGAAGAACTTCCTCCTCACCTCGAGTCTAAACCTCCCCTGGCACAGCTTGAGACTGTGTCCCCTTGTTCTGGTACTGGTTGCCTGGGAGAAGAGACCAACCCCCTCCTGTCCACAACCACCCTTCAGGTAGTTGTAGAGGGCAATGAGGTCACCCCTGGTCCTTCTCTTCTCCAGGCTAAACAACCCCAGCTCCCTCAGTCTCTCCTCATAGGGCTTGTGCTCAAGGCCTCTCACCAGCCTTGTTGCCCTCCTCTGGACACGTTCAAGTGTCTCGATGTCCTTCTTAAACTGAGGGGCCCAGAACTGGACACAGTACTCAAGGTGTGGCCTAACCAAAGCAGAGTACAGGGGCACAATGACCTCCCTGCTCCTGCTGGCCACACTATTCTTAATACAGGCCAGGATGCCATTGGCCCTCTTGGCCACCTGGGCACACTGCTGGCTCATGTTTAGGCGGGTGTCGATCAGCACCCCCAGATCCCTCTCTGTTTGGCAGCTCTCCAGCCACTCTGACCCCAGCCTGTAGCTCTGCATGGGGTTGCTGTGGCCAAAGTGCAGCACCCGGCACTTGGACTTGTTGAATGTCATCCCATTGGACTCCGCCCATCTGTCCAGTCGGTCGAGGTCCCTCTGCAGAGCCTTTCTACCCTCTAACTGACTAACATCTATTCCCAACTTGGTGTCATCTGCAAACTTGCTGATGACTGACTCAATTCCCTCATCCATATCATCAATGAAGATGTTAAAGAGGATGGGGCCCAACACTGATCCCTGGGGGACACCACTGGTGACTGGCCGCCAGCTGGATGTGGCACCATTCACCACCACTCTCTGGGCTCGGCCCTCCAGCCAGTTCCTAACCCAGCGCAGAGTGTTACTGTCCAAACCATGAGCTGACAACTTAGCCAGCAGTTTGCTGTGGGGGACGGTGTCAAAGGCCTTGCTGAAGTCCAGGTAGACCACATCCACAGGCCTCCCCACGTCCACCAGACGGGTCACCTGATCATAGAAGGAGATCAGGTTGGAGAGGCAGGACCTGCCCTTCCTAAATCCATGTTGGCTGGACCTGAGCCCTTGGCCATCCTGCAGGTGTGCAATTATTGCCGCCAGGATAATCTGTTCCATCACTTTCCCTGGCACTGAGGTCAGGCTGACTGGCCTGTAGTTTCCGGGTTCCTCCATCCGTCCCTTCTTGTGGATGGGGACCACACTGGCCAGTTTCCAGTCATCTGGGACCTCTCCAGTGAGCCAGGACTGGAGGAAAATGATGGAGAGCGGCTTGGCCAGCTCATCTGCCAGCTCTCTCAGCACTCTAGGATGGATCCCATCTGGTCCCATGGACTTGTGGATGTCCAAGTGGCTCAGCAGGTCCCGAACTAGTTCCTCATGGATTTCTGGGGTACTACACTGCTCCCCAACCCTACTACCCAGCTCAGGAGGCCACTCATCCTGGACTCCTACCTTGCTGTTAAACATCGAGGCAAAGAAGGCGTTCAGGACCTCAGCCTTTTCCTGATCTTCGGTCACCGTGTTCCCCTCCAGGTCCAGTAAGGACTGGAGATTCTTCTTGCCCTTCTTTTTAGCATTGATATATTTGTAAAATTGCTTTTTATTTTCTTTCACAGAGGTGGCCAGTTTCAGTTCCAACTGGGCCTTTGCTTCTCTAATTTTATTCCTACATAATCTAACCACTTCTGTGAACATACCTCGAGAAGCCTTCCCCTCCTTCCAAAGGTGATACAGCCTCTTTTTTTCCCTTAATTCCTCCAGGAGCTGCTTGCTCATCCAGGCCGGTCGCCTTCCCCGCCGGCTCATCTTTCGGCAGATGGGAACCGCCAGTTCCTGTGCCTTCAAGAGCTCCTTTTTGAAGTAGGTCCAACCCTCCTGGACCCCTCGGTTCATGAGGGTTGGTACCCAGGGAACTTTACAAATAAGTTTCTTAAAGAGGCTGAAGTTTGCCCTCCGGAAGTCCAAGGTGAATGTTCTGTTGGTACTCCTCCCTATCTCCCTGCATATTGAAAACTTCACTATCTCGTGGTCACTGCACCCTAGGCAGCCTCCCACGGTCACATCTCCCACCAGCCCTAAAAAAATATGGAACGCTTCACAAATTTGCGTGTCATCCTTGCGCAGGGGCCATGCTAATCTTCTCTGTATCGTTCCAATTTTAGTATATGTGCTGCCGAAGCGAGACAGACTGAAGGAGTTGGGGCTGTTCAGTCTGGAGAAGAGAAGGCTCCGAGGTGACCTCATTGTGGCCTTCCAGTATCTGAAGGGGGCCTACAGGAAGGCTGGGGAGGGACTTCTCAGGATCTCAGGTAGTGATAGGACTAGGGGGAATGGAATGAAGCTGGAGGTGGGGAGATTCAGGCTAGATGTGAGGAGGAAGTTCTTCACCATGAGAGTGGTGAGGCCCTGGAATGGGTTATCCAGGGAAGTGGTTGAGGCCCCGTCCCTGGAGGTGTTTATGACCAGGCTGGACGAGGCTCTGGCCAGCGTGATCTAATGTGGGGTGTCCCTGCCCATGGCAGGGGGTTGGAACTAAATGATCCTTGTGGTCCCTTCCAACCCTGACTGATTCTATGATTCTATATGAACATTCCTTGAAAAGGGCTGTTTCAAGTGATACTAGTATTTGTGCATTTACTTTTTCCTGAGAATATTGGTCACAAATAACATTTAGAATATATATATTCACATGGACCAGGCTGTTGCAGGTTAAATGAGTGACATTGTTAATTTAGAAATATGTGTTACGCAGTCAGATATTATAAGCCTCATTTGAAGATTAAAGAGATTTTATAGAAGGTCATGTATTATATATGGACTTAAGTCCAGCTGACAGAAGATTTTGCAACTCTGGATCTGCAGAGCCTCATGTATTGGCATGAATATTTCCCCTTGTCAGTTAAGTATGGTTGCTAGCAAGAGCAAATTAATTCCAGTAGATTTTAGCAAACAGACATTCTACTAGACATAGTGTCACAGGGACAAATGAAGAAGAAAAGTATGCACAGGATGCTCTGATAGGATGACACTGAGTATGCAATTGTGTTAGCTGGATTCTACTGTTAGGAAAACAATTACACAGACAAAAAAATCATTGGAAATGGATTTGATTACTAGTATACTTTAAATACCAAGGTATAATGTTTTTAACCTCCCAACTCCCCCACGCCCCCCCCCCCCGAATTTTAAAAAGAAGTATTTGTAACTTGGTAAAAAATGGTGTGAGATGGTGTCAAGATCCGGAGAGGGAAAGAGATTCAGGTTTTTAATGAATATTCCTGTGTTGTGAAATTAGAGGCACAAACAAGGCCAAAATATCAACAGCTAGACTATTTATTACATAAATACAGTGGATGGATCAGAAGGGGAGAGAGAGAAAATAGAGAGAGAAGAAAGAAGGGGGAGATTAAAGGAAAGGAATTATATTACCACACCCCTCACCCCCCCAAGACAGTTTGAGTCTGTGGAGGGAAGGTGCTGCAGGAGATGTTGGGTCTGTAGAGGAAGGGTGCTGAGGCTTTGGCTGTAGAAGGGATGAGGTCCTCTGAGCAGCTTCTTTAGCTCCATGAGTTGCAGCAGGGTTTTCAGAGTCCAAGATCCGTTGTGTTGGCCCCGTGATGTTTCCAGCGTGTGGTGCTGTCTGCTTTCTTCTGCATTTTTCTTCTCCAGTTTTCTTCTTCTAAGCCAGTAGTTGCTCCAGTCTTTTATACAGTTTTTTAGTCCTTAGGCAAGTGTCCAGGTGTTGTTCCCCAGGATATAGTTCTGGGAAATCATCTTTAGGTAAGTGTCCAGGTATTGTTCCCCAGGAAATCTTTCTGTGTACTCAGGTGAGTTTGGGTAGCCGTCTGGATGGAGGGGGGGAGGCCTCCGCCTCCTCCTTCTCCATCTCCATCTACCTACCCACACACTCTTTACACATCAGGAAACAGGTGGTGAATCCATTGTCTCACCATCCTCCCTTTCCACCACTTGATGGTTGGAAATGATCTTGTCCTGAAGGTGTGAACGCTGGGCCTTTGGGCCATTGTTGTAGGCCAGCTGCAGTCCAGTGAGCAATGTTATCTTTGCACCTTCCAAGAGTCCTTCCAGTGGCTCTGCCCAATGCACATCAGCTATTGTCTGGGCAAGCAGCAAGTGATTTTATCTTTGTTGAGTCACATCAGGAGAGACAAGCTTTAGTCTCTCACAGATGGGGATCAAAATCTAATAGCCGATAACCATTAGGCCAAGGGATTGCTTTGTTGTGGCGCTGGATGCAAAGGGCTCACCCTCTAAATTCATATCAACCCAAAAGTGGTCTCAGCATGCTTTATACACTTAGAGCTTATACATATTCATTAAATGTCTGGGAAATGGTTTACATCATTTAGTCATTTAAATAGATAAACTCCTTTTACTTCTTGATGTCAGCTTCTTAGTGTGTGAATCGTTATCTTGGCCCATTTGACATTTTGGGTCGTTATTTGCAGCTGTCATTATCTTTTAGCAGCTCAAGGCTTCACTATTCTTTACATCTAGAAGCTAATCTCTCTTAGCTGTTGGGAAAGTTTTCTAACAGACAGGAATTCCAACAGAAAGAAAAACATTTTGTGAAAAAGAACCAGTGAATTTCTCCACTTCAGGTGTAACTTGGCCAGTAAATTCCATAATTGTTCAGGATTAGTATGCTCTTTATAATTAGTATGCTCTTTATAATCTAATCTGCTCTTCATTTTACTTCTATTTCTTCTTTCTTTTGTTTTCAAGTCTGACTTCCTGAATTCTCTACTCTCTAAGAGGAGGGCTTAGCCTCTCAACAAACATCCAGAGAAATGCTGCAAAATGAAATTATTATTTTAGAAGACAGAGCAAACATATTTCTACTTAAACATATTAGCTGTGATTCAAAATTAAATTGTACAGTAGAGGCACATGAGCTGATAAAGACATCATGCATCACACACTGAAACCTAGCTACCTTTGCACATTGCAGACAAATTCAGAACCTCTCCTCACTACTTCTTTACTTCAAGTCTTAACATAGAGCAGAGAGATTCTACCACGTCCATTGTTTTGTTGAGCAATTTCACCACCTAACAGTTATTACTGAATTTGGCCCTGCTTGTGGGGGATTGCAAAACCAATTTTAAAATGGACACTTCCAAATACTACTGAGTGAATTGGCTGGGAAATTGCTCTGAAGAGCTCATCAAGGATGTAGAGGCAACCACAGGCACAGCAAAAGGGTAACTTCAGATCCTACTTTCGTGGGCAATGTTGCGGTGACATTCCAGGGTTCATAAGGGTGAAATATCAATAATTAGCTCACATACTACTCTGGTACTTCTGTTTCCTCATAGAACTACAAAATACCAAGCTCCAAAAATACTTACATCCTTTTTCTGCACTCCAGAAGATTGTGAGAGTGGAGAGATTACCTTAGACAAAATTATTTTTTCTTCCTGAAAACCTGATTTTTCTTTATGAAATATCAATAGTAATTTTGTTTGGAAAAAAAAATGTGAAGAATTGTTTCTTATTTACAATTAATTTTACAAGCATTTGAAATTAAATGGAAATAAATAACTTTGACCCCAAACCAATTTACATTGGGTTGGAAATTTTTCTGATTGTTGTTACCATGAAGTGAATTATGATTAGTGTTTAAGTACAGATATATATATTTCTATGCTATATTCTTCTACCCTTTTGGGGTTTTTCTTTTGGTCTTGTAGTGACCTCAAAATACCATTTGCATGATTTAAAATAACATGATGTCTATATTTACATTAGGTATTACATTGATAACCATGGAGATGTCATTGTTCGCAAAAGACTTGCTTTTCATAGCAAAACTAACTTCATCTGTGCTTCAATAGCAAATGAAGGCTCAGCTACATATGCTGTGCACTTGATGCATTCTGAGCTTTGGTAATTTACTGAACTTTGAGAAGGGCAATCATAGTGGCAAAGTAGCAATTCATAAGCAATTGCCATTTAGGCAAAAGGAATAAAATATCTGATTAGGCAATTCAAGCATTGTTTAAACTGAAGTTGCAATTATGTAACCTTCATTTACTTAATATATCGTCATTAATTTTAATCAGGCATATATGTTATTTTTTATATTAGAAAAAGCTCATTAAAGTCTAGTTCCGAATTCACATCTAAATCTTGATGTAGTCTGCTATAGTGTTGCTTCACTGATAATATCTATTTCTCTTGATGTCCTCTTAATTAAATGAGCCTATCTGCAAAGCTGTATTCAGATACACAGGTTAATAATGTCACATTTTACAATCTAGTCTTGACCTACCAAGGAGGTTGCTAGCATACTTGTTTTCAATACAATAATACAGGGTTTGCATTAAATTTGATTGCATAATTTGCAAGACTTAATTCTACAGTATTTTAAGTGGGCTACTAAAAAGCTTTTCCACATGTACTTTACTGACACTGAAAATTATTCATGCAAATGTCATGAATAATTCTTCCTATACTTGCTCTTACTGACCAGAAACTTTTCTCTGCAGCAAGTAACATTGGGGATTGGACACAGCGCTTGATGCTATGGTCTAATAGTCATGAGGTCTTGGGTGACAGGTTGGACTTGATGATCTTTGAGGTCTTTACCAACCTTGTTGATTCTATGATTCTATGATTTAATTTAAAAGGTAAACATAGAAGAAACCACATCTGGGGAAATGAAAGTTACAAAAACTTAGCCTTCTGTTACCAGCAAACTTCACTGTAGAAATTATGTTGTATTCTACACTTTCAGATGTAACCACACTGAAAGTATGGAAATTTATGCTCTAGCTACATGAAGGGGATATTTTGAGTATTATTTTAAAAATACTTAGTCTTTGCTCACTGAAAGGTAAAAGGGACAATGCCTGTAATTAATTCCATATCTAATACTTGGGTGTTTGACTAATTTATATTTTAATACATGAAGTATAACCTTAGAGCTGTATCATGGAAAAAAAGTGGTTTCATAGCTGCACTGAGAGAGATTTTGGCTTTGATAAATCAATTTAATCTACTAGTGGGAGGTGGGGGGCAAGAGGAGTTAATTTTAAAGGGTTAGACCAAAAGAATTCAATTTGTACACAGTAGAATAGTTAAAGTCAACCTTAGGCTTCTGCTTGAAGTTTTTATTAGAGTGGTTTGTAACTAGTTGTCTTGCTCTGGGACATTGTTAACTGCATCTCTTGGAAGGTTTTACGCTTAATGATTTCAAACTACCCTTCTTCAGCACAGTAGGAAAGACATGCAAATCTTTGTTAGAGTTAATAGTTTAGGTAATTGCAGAAGTTTTCAGACTTGCCCTTTAATCTGACAGGCAATTTAGAAGAACAAGAAAATGTGTCACCTGTGAACCCCATCAAGAAAATGCTGCTTTCTCAATGCTGCAAATGCAACTGCAGAAAGAATAAAAACATCTTTGCAGTATCATATTTATTGGACAGATACATCAGTTCTTTTGCTCAGTGGCCATTTTAGCTTTTTGTAGAAATACAAGACTCTCGCAGAGACAGAGCAATGTTATCCCATGATAAGCTCTTCACATATATGGACTTTTGGCTCCATCAGTAAAAATATTCAAAGTAGTACATTCAGATGTAGACGATTCAAAAGATAATTCAACACCAATAAATGTAAAGATACTAAAGATATCTTTGATGATATTTAAAAGCTGTTATTTTCACTGTTTTATTTGGAAGAGAATAACAGATTTTAGAAACTCCTAAAAAGAGGAAAACTCTCAATTACAATTTAAGAAACACAACTGTGGCTTGGCTGCAGTTTTATAGAATAGAATAGAATAGAATAGAATAGAATAGAATAGAATAGAATAGAATAGAATAGAATAGAATAGACCAGGTTGGAAGAGACCTTCAAGATCATTATGTCCAACCTATCATCCAACACCACCCAATCAACTAAACCATGCAGCCAAGCACCTCAGCCACTGATTACTAGCTGGATCCTGATAGACTGTAAACTTGTCATTTCCTGCTTATTAGAAAATGTGCTTGACAGTAGAAATATCAATAGTTAATGTAATCTTGATTAACATTTTATAGCCTGTAGATCCTGTAAGTGACATTAATGACCAAGACACAGAAAGTTACCTGGTCTTTGATGGTTACAAGGTGAGCAAATGTGCATCTGGGAAGATACTGGACAGAGGAGCAAGCCATGAGTACCTGGCTAATCTGCCACAGAATCTCATTTGTGGGAAACCACAGATCACAGAACCTTTATTTCCAATTTGAACTTCTGTATTGGAAATTCTTAGATCTGTGCTTAAATCATTTAACTGTCTTCATATGTGAAATGTATCACTCGCAACCAAATAGCAGAACCTATAAATATACTGTGTAAATAAGTTATGGCAGTTTGAGGATATCACTGCCCAAGATATTAAATAGTAAAATACATAAAAGTATAAATTGTATTACACTACTATTGTTGTTCTTGTTGTCACTGTTATTATCATTGAGATATCAGATCCTTGGAACTGAGATAACTTCAGGCATTATAAAAATATTTTTAGCAATGTCAGTGTCTCCCTTATGTTTGCCGCAGGATATTGTCCAAGAGAAGAGTCAGTAGGATGCTTTCTCATTTGTGCAGTGTGTTTAAAATAGTTTTCATCACAAGGTTTGGAAGACTGTTCTTTTTATGGTGAAAAGCATGAAAAAGTTGCTATTGGAAGGAAAGAAGCAGAAAGCGTAACTAAATTCAGCTGATTTAAAACCTTCCTGGAATCCTGCACTTTTAAACAGCTGCCTATTTACTGGATGGTCTGTGATGAAAATAAATGCAACTGTGGACCAAGATCTTATTAACCACAGCCTAAGAAACTTCAGATATAGCACTTACAGTAACTGCTCACACATCACTGTGCATAGCTGTCAGGAGATATAAACATTAGCATAAAACCAGAGCTATTGGTGTGGCAGGATCTTGATAGAAAAGCTGTTGTCTGTCAACTGTGATACCTTCATATTGTAGCTCGTGCTGGAGAACCCAAGTGGTGCTTGCTGCAGTTCCTGGGTGTTCCTGCAGAAGCCTCAGGATAGTCATGGTTCTCCCTGAAGAAAATCATGCTTCAATATATTGGGAAGGGCAATTGCTCAATGGCATATTCTTTCTTTGATCCTCCAGGAGCATCACACACAATCTGTAGAATATAAAAAATGGTTTAAATAGTGAAATCAAGCTCACAGTGGAAAGTCTGATTCCTCAGGCCCTTATTCAGAAATTAATTTGTAGTAGTAATGGTTTGGTTTTTTTTTTTTGTTTTGTTTTGTTTGTTTTTTTTTTAATTAGACTAGTTGTCACTCATTTATTAAGAGGTATGACAGTTTGTTTTTCACCCAGTGTCTCTAAATCCAAAGTTTCCCTAAAACTGTTCTCTAGTTTCTTTATATTTATGTGTGATGCAGAATGAAATTCTCCGGTTTGTCAAAATATGAGGCAAACTGGCTGATGTTAACATTCCCTTTGACCTTTCTGATAGCACATTGCACAGAAACACTTCTACGCTGGATGGAAAAGCAAGACTACAGGCAGGTCTTTTCCATCTAAAATGATGTGAGCATATGTAGTATTCCCAGAAAGTACTGGCAGCAGATCAAGCTTCCAGGAATTGTACTTCTCAGAGCACAGGGCTTCAGGCTTTCTGATATTGTAAGGCCATTCCATAGAGTTAAATATTTAATTTCTTTAAACAGAATTAAAAACATGTTAAAAAAGCATACACAGTTTAAGAGGAAATGGTCTTCCCTGGCACAGAGCAATTAGCAGTAGGCAATGATATCTTCTAAGAAGGAACCTAAAAAATCAAAATCCCCCAAATCATCACCCAAATAATTTTGCTGGTTAATGAAATCTGAGACTATACATGATAGCACTGAATATAAACATATCTATTTCTTTTAGGGTCTTGCACAAGGTTCAGGACCTTGAACTTTCTGCCATGGACAAGTCTGAACAAGTCACAGCACAGTTGTTAGTCAGGGCACTGAGACGCTGAAATCACAGCATGGGTGGAATTCAAGCTTAAAAGAATTTGTTTCAATTCATGGTCTCAGAAACAGGGCATGTATTGGCTATACCATATTCAGGGCTTTGTTTACATTTAGTCAGCTGCTATACAAATTACCTCTTGTGAAGAATTGTATACTTGACTGTTATGTCTTATCACTCACAAGCTAGTTCTCTGTCAAAACCCCAAGTTCATACTCTTTAGTTTAATTCTGTTTCTCTTTGGTGTTCAATGTGCTTCTATTACTGCATGGCATTCTCATCCTTCCACCCACTTTATGTCAGATGATAAAAAAATATTGATCAACTTTTTAAAGTAATGAATAACTAAATATGACCAAAAGTTCCATTCGGTTGAGTAAAAGCAATATGTCTTAGTAGCATGCACACACTCCTATACATATATTTTACAGATTAACTAAAAGGTGTGCTTAACAATGTGCACATGCGTTTTCCCCTCATCTCCCCAAATAAGAATGGGTGCTTGAGAAACATTTTATATATTTTCTTCATTCATCTATGCATTATATTTTAACAGTGACCTTGAATGTCAATTTTAAACTATATTCCACTCTCCCTCTCAGAAGAAAAGTGTTTTGCCTTTCTGTTTTGCTAAATGAACAAAGACTGGAAATACTAAGTTAAAAAAAAAGTTTAGTATGGAGAAGCATTACTTCAAAATTTGTAATTGTTCTCTCAATCATCACTCTTTCTTTCTGAATGTCACCCATTGCTTAGTGTGGTGATCTGGCCCTGGCTGGGGGCCAAATGCTTGCCAAAGCCACTCTATCACTCACCTTTAGATGAACAGGGAAGAGGGGGAAATACAACAAAAGGCGTGTGAGTCAAGATAGAAGCAATTTAATGGGATGAAAAGCAAAAGCCAAAACAAAGGCTGCTCATGGAAGCAAGAGCAAGCAAAGAAGTTATTTTCTACTTTCTATCAGCAGATGATGTTCGGTCACTCCTGTGAAGCAGGGCTTTAATATGCACGGCAGTTGCTCCAGAGAACAGACACTATCAACTAATGCTCCCACACTTCCTTCTTGCACTTAGTTTTTGTATCTAAGCTGACATCATATGGTATGGAATACCCCTTTCATCAGCTTGGGTCAGCCTACTGTTGCGGGTTTGGGGGGGGCACAGCACAAGGAAAGGTGCTCTGGGGAGAATTAACTCCAGCTCAGTCAAACCCAATACACTTAGTCATATAGGATACATCTTAGAACACCAAGCACTTGGAAACAGTTCCTTTATGAAATTCTTTTTTCTTTTACCAATTACTATTTTGTATAAATCTGTTCTTCCTAACAAAATGAGCTCTCAAATAATCTTCAGTTATGTGACCCTGACTGCTCTGGGGCATATTTGGCCTTGGTTCCCTGGAAAGCATAAATGACAGTTACAGGAAAATATTTATCATTTATTCATTCTCACTCATCTCTTCATCTTTTTCAGCTTTTCCTAAACTTCTTGTGATAATTGTCATGTGAAATCCACTGATTTTAACTGTAGTCAGGAGGAAAGTAGATGAAATACCAGGGCTGTGAAATGTGGTTTAATTTAAAGGTAGTTTTACCTTTCGCATTTCCAAACATGTATTAAAAAAAGAATTAGTTTATATACACCCTAAAATGTTATCTAACACAGTCTCTACCTGTTTGCTTTCCATTTTTATATTAATATATCCCCCCCAATAATCTAAGCACTATAATTATTCCCTCAGTTAAAAAAAATAATACATTGTGGCAAATACATTGATTGCTGTCTACAAATTTCCAACATCACTGCCTATATGTATAAAATCTAATAGCATAGTCTGGACACCACAGCTGGCATTACAGTTTTATTCAGATTCTGCTGCTTGCTTATCATAAATTTAGGGATTACTAGAGAAAATAACTGGGATCAGTGTGACTTTTATTTCCCCCAAGTATTGTTATATTCAATTTATCCTCCTTGTGTGCTGCAAACTGATGTGAACCGAGGTAAGTGACACAGCAAAATTGTACCCGTACTTCTTTTGCCTTACTTGTTTTTTTGTCTGGTGAGAGAAAGATCTTCATTTCTGCTAAATGACTGAGCAATTGAAGAGGCCATACCGTATGATACCTGATTTGGAACAGGCTGAATTAAAAATAACAGCCAGACTCCTTAGCAAGGCTGTTGCTGAAACAAATCCCTTTGTCCTTTCAGCTGACAAAGGTGCAGAAATGAGTCATTAGACAAAGACAGTTGGAATGCTTCCCCATTTGAACAGGTGTTCGCTATGAAAACTCTGAAAATGTAAGGTCCACACTTCATACTACTGTCTTCTGTTCTTCTTTTGTCTGCAGACAAAGTTTTGAAATCTGTATGTATGTTTCCAACTAGATCTGACAAAGGCAGTAACAATAGCTGTGACTGAGGGGTCAGAGCCAGCAGCACAGTTCAGAGCCTCTATTAGTGATTTAAACCAGGTCCTGACTCCAGACATTGAGTTCAATGGTTTCCAGCTTCCTTCTTATTTTCAGTAATTTCCTTGGAGATTCTTGGGATGAGACAGGAGGCCAGGGAGGCTAGATAAACAGATTATTAAAGCAGTTGTTTTCTAATGCAGCCAATAGTTGGAGTGCAAATGTTTTCTTTCCATTATTCCTCAGGATTCCTGAGTATTATAAAAAGAATAAAATGGTTACTTAAAAAGCAAATCATAAGACAAGTATCTTTGTTTGCAAGATAACATTGAGTGCATTTTATTTGAATTTTTAATGAAGACATATTGTTTTCTTCCTGAGCAGAGATGAATAAAATAAAATAAAAACAACCTGTATTTTCAGTGTGTTAAAAATAAAACAAATTTTTACTGCTTTGTAACACAAACTACATTTTTGTTCCTGAGACAAATGCCTCATCTCTCAGAAATTTAGTCAACCATGACTAGAAAACAAGGTTATTATTTCTGCTCTTCTAATTCTGATTTTGAATGACACTATTACTTTCAAGCCATAGGAAACAAACATGCATAGTTTGTTTCTAGTGCTGAATGATTTGAAAGCATAATTTACCTCCCTTGCACAGTTAATAGGAAGATTTTATGACCTTTTATTTGACTGAAAAGAGCAGGTGAATTTCAGAGACATCTATTATACTGGTATTGACATAAAACAATTGTTATTTGACAAATTAAAAAAAAAAGAAAAAGATCATGCATAAAATGTTTGAGGTTTTTTTTGTATATGGGAAAATGGGAAAGTTCAAATGAAAATCCAAAAAGAATTCTCCAAGGAAAGACAAATTTTCTGTTTAAAAATTAAAATATAGAATAGACTAGACTAGACTAGACTAGACTAGACTAGACTAGACTAGACTAGACTAGAATAGAATAGAATAGAATAGAATAGAATAAACCAGGTTGGAAGAGACCTTCAAAATCATCGCATCCAACCCACCATCCAACACCACCTAATCAACTTAAACCATGCAGCCAAGCACCTCAGCCACTGATTACTAGCTGGATCCTGATAGACTGTAAACTTGACATTTCCTGCTTATTAGAAGATGCACCCTATCAAGATGCCTCCTAAAGACCTCCAGTGATGGTGACTCCACCACCTCCTGGGCAGCCCATTCCAATGGGCAATCACTTTCTCTGTGTAGAATTTCCTCTTAACATCCAGTCTGAACCTCCCCTGGTGCAATATAGTATTTCCTTTTAAACAATTAATTTATAGTATCTAGTATTCTATCAAGATTAAAACAGAAAGGCCAAACCAGAATTTAGCCTCTATCATTAAGACAGAATATGAAAATTAATTAAATTACTCATTTATAGCTCACATTTAATTGGTTACAGATGAAACACATTAATTCAGCCATGTAAAAATGAGATATTTAATCGAGGTTAGTCATCTCAGCTTCTTTACTATAGAGTGGTATTGAAAGCACGTATATTTTTGGCACGAAAACAAAGAGAGAACCTACCTTTTATTTCTGAACACTGAATTTTCCTTTATAGCATTCTGAAGGTCTGAATAAAGTCCTATATTAACATGATTGATTTCTTTTTTCTTTTCTGTTTCCTTTTCTCGGATAACTCATTTAAAGCACCCATATGGAACTCCAAGTGGATATATAAAATTAACTCTCATTTTCATGAATATTGCTAATAGTGAGCATAGAGTTTCAAATATTTCCAGGTGTAGCTAGGGTACAACTGCATTATATTCAGAATGTCTGCCGCTCCAGTCTGAAACTGTGATGTTTCCAAAGCACTTTTCCATTAATTTTTCCAAAATGCTGGTTTTACTGTATCCACCCACTACATAAAGGCATAGGGAAACCATGTGGTAACAATGTTATCCAGATTAACTCCTCATTTTTAAATTCTACAGCAGTCAAAGGGAGCTTAAGTACCTCAAGCCTGAGATCCAAACTGCTACCAACAAGGATCTTTGATTTTCAAAACACCAGTGACAAGAAGAGGCCATATATAGAGTAATAAACTTCAGGAAACTCAGGAATAACTAAGAAATCAAAAATAAGTTCACACTTCTATGTTCCCATTGCAAGTAAGGAGAAGAAATCACGCTATGCAAGTGCTCACTATTGCATTAGATTCTGAAATGTTTGGGCAGCATTTTTATTCCGCCTCTGCTATTTCATTTTCAGTTTTCACAAGATTATCCTCTCAGATTTGTGCTGATGATCACTGGAAATGGAAGAATAAAGTATCATGAGAAAGCCCTTGCTTGCTAAACTTTAAGGCAAACCTTGAAGCTCATGTATTTGTTTGTTTTGCAATGGCTAAACATCTGGAAATAGAAACTCCTCTTAAAAGTGAACTAAACCTTCAAACTTGGATGCTTGTCTGTAACTATTTCTTTTTACTATTAGGCTGGTATCCAAAGCCTTAGGAAACCTTTTAGTAAGACTTCAGTGATGCCCAGTAATTGAAATCTTTGCAGAGTACTTTGTTGAGGCAAAGTTGTCTCTGCCCTGTAATGCCAGGCTCCTGACAAAAAAGTTTCCTCAGTGACTGACCTGAGAGCCAGGCAGTACAGAGAGGGTAGCTGCCAGCAATGTCCTTCCCTTGTGGTATCTGAGTCCTTGCTCAGCATGCCTCTAACACACATCCTTGCAGCCCATTATTGAAGAGCATGAATCACATCCTCAAAGCAAGCTGTGTGTACTTTATTAAAGTGAAAGATTTTCTGGACAGTATTCCACTTATATTTGTTCTGCAGTTCAACGCAGACCAGTATGTTTTCCAGCACTGTTGTTCTTATCACATTTCATCCTCTCCAATACACAAATTTCTATGTACTGCTGTTTCTGTTATGTATTGCTGTGCTTCTGCCCAGGAACAGTTATCAGAACACATACTCATCCTTCTTCAGCAGATGAAAGAACCCTGCTCCATGGATAGTAGCACAGCCTGCACATCTCTACATATTTATGCACTGTTGTGACTTATCTCACCTGCACTTCCACTGTCTTATGTCAAATTCCCAGAAAGCTCTTTATACCTAACTGCAGCATAATTGCAGCTCTGCCTCATCCCCTGAAACAATTCCCAGGTCTCTTCATATTACAATCATATCCCTGCCAAGTTGATTCAGCTAATCAATCCCCAGCACAGCAGTAGCTAAGGCACTGACTGAACTCCTACATGCAGGCTGCTCTCTGTATCTATTGGCAGCTCCTGAGAAGCAGGGTCTGTACTTTGATTAATTTCCTGACTTCGTGTCATGGACTTCAATCTCTTGGAAAGACACAGGGTGACTTTAAAAGTGAACTGCAAAGGTGTTTGTAATCAGTTACTGAGCTATTTCTCAGTATGGATGACATAAAAATTAAAACTTATTTCAAATAAGTGTCAAACTTTTGTCAGTTGAAGAGGCTGAACAAATAGAACATGCAGATGCAAGGGCAGCAGGAGGGTTGATTTCTTGGGAATGCTTGTTCTGTGATTTCAGTATGGGCATTCAACATATTTGAAAAACTAAGCCTTTTAAAAGAGCACAAGCTGTTTTGTGAGTCTGTTGAAATATATCTTCTCTTCTTCCCCTCATCCAGGTGAAATAGATCCTCTCCCCCTTTCCTGCTTGAGTAGATAAAGCATCAAGCCTTCAAAACTTGCTTGTGTCCCACAAGGAATCAGACCCCTTGAAGGATCCTTTGAAGAAGGCAGGGAAGAAAGGAGAGAGACATACGCAAGAGCCTGCTCTGCTGAGTTCTGGTGCTTTATCTTAAATCACAGCCTTCATATCACAGAAGCTTGTACCCAAGCTCTTGGCCTTGACAAATGCTATTCAGTAATGTACACTAAATGAGTGCAGGTTTCCTGCTAGTGACAGCCTATTCTAGGAATTAAAGATGAGGCTATCAAAGTTATAATTCTTCACTTAGAGAAATTTGATAAGAATAATTTTTTGATCAGGTCTGGTCAGAGATGACTTGCAGACATGAGTGCTGTTGTCAAAAATCTATTTAGATAATCTAACTCACCATCAATGAAACCTGAGGCTACATGAAAGCTCAATCTAGTTCTGTGGACAAATAAATACAATATGTGATGAGCAGGTTTTGTTTATTTATTTCCCTTAAGTTTGACTCTCATTTAGATGTATTTTTATGCTTCTGAAACTAAAACCAGACCACACTAATCTATCTTCTGTTAGATTTCCACCACCACCCACACCACCACCATAACACAGTTCTCCTTTTTTGATAGTCTGGTGAAGAAAGATTAGGTAAAATTGCAGAGTTCTAAATTTAGCCAGGTTGCTTCTTTCTCTGTACCTCAGTTTCCTCATCTTTAAATGGCACTGAATTCACCAGTAAAGCATTTTTAAATACAACAGAAAAAAAAAGCACTAGTGTTAATGGTACAGCCATCAGCCATTTAATGTTATGCCAAACAAGAGTTGACTCACCATATGAAATTTTTCAGAAGGATAATATTTTATGCAAATTTGTTAGAGAAGTACAGAATCATGGAAGGCTTTGGGTTGGAAAGGACCATTAAAGGTCATCTAGTCAAACCTCCTTGCAGTGAAAAGAGGCATAGTTAACTAGATCAGCTTCTTCAAACTCCACTACAATCTGGTCTTGCATGTTTACAGGGATGGGGAGGTTATATGGTGAACTGCAATCAGAGCAAAGTCAGGCAAGACACTTGAGTTCAGAAACACATGGGCTGAGTTTCCACTCCTTCTTTTAAAAGCTGGAATTTGGTCTTTTAATATTTGGCTATAAAAAGAGAGTTAAAGGTAATGCCGCGTTGTTCCTGTGAATGTTGATGACAAAGGGCTTTCTGCATTTGCACTCTGATAATGTATTTGAGTTTTTAATTTTTTTTTTCCAGTATTACTTCTCCAAAAGTATTCAGGAGTCACACATAATTTCAGAAGAAAGTTGGGAGCCTTGTCTATTCAAGTGCCTGGAAGCAAGAGTCTTTAGAAACACAGAGGCCACGTTAACTGGAGTTTTTGCTGGTTTTCCTTGCCACCCCTACTGCTGTGTGTGAATTCCTACCCGGACCTAGATCAGCAAGCAGATTTGATTATAGAGATACATAACTATTAGTAAAAAGTAATTGTATAAAAATATTCAAATAAACCTTCTGTACAATATTCCTGCACTTTAACAGGTCACATATTTTTGGTGATATATCTGAAGACAAAAGGTCTGTGTGAATTACAGTATCACAGTATCGCTAAGGTTGGAAGACACCTCGAAGATCATCAACCTGTCACCACAGACCCCACGACTAGACCATGGCACCAAGTGCCACATACATCCAGTCCCCTCTTGAACACCTCCAGGGACGGCAACTCCACCACCTCTCCGGGCAGCCCATTCCAATGGCGAATCACTCTCTCGGTAAAGAACTTTCTCCTCACCTTGAGTCTAAACTTCCCCTGTTGCAGCTTGAGACTGTGTCCCCCTGTTCTGGTGCTGGTTGCTAGGGAGAAGAGGCCAACCCCCTCCCGGCTACAACCACCCCTCAGGTAGTTGTAGAGAGCAATGAGGTCACCCCTGAGCCTCCTCTTCTCCAGGCCAAACAACCCCAGCAATTCTCCAGCTATTGAACATTTGTATGGTATTATAGTCATGAGGAAAAAAATACCTGTTTGAACTTGAATATTTCCATTAATATTTTGAAGATATAAGTCTCTCCACTGTGCATACACTGTTTCAAGCATACTTGTGTAGATGTTAAGTCCTCTTTCTGTTTGATGCAGGCATCACAGTCTCACACGCAATGTCCTGAAAACACGTTTGGTAAATCTAGTTATTGTCATGATCTACAAACATGCTTTCATGGTGCCTTGTTTCTGAGAATAGGAGAGAGACACTCCAAATAATTTTAAAAGGCAACATGACCTTTTAAATCTGTGGGGCAAAGCAATTATAGAGAAAACTCTTGATTTTCAAGTAATAGTTGACTAATCTGAAGGGAGAAATGAGACAAGAAAACAAAATAGAAACTGAAGCTTCATTTAAGATTCATGGTAGTATCTGTACTTAGCAAGGGTCTTGCCATTCTAGCATGTTACATTAAATAACAGCATTTCATTACACACATTTGTCCTTTGTTTCAAGGGCAAGGGCTTTTTCCTAGGTAATAATGCCTTGTTATTTTCTCTGCCAGCTTCTTAATTTTTCTCCTTGGGGTACTCATCATGATGACAAGGTAGAAGCATTTCTATCAATTTCATCTTTCCTGTAAAGCCTTGCTAACTCTGTCACAAAGCTAAAAGAAAACTTTATTTCTGCCAGAAAAAGGTGACAATAAAGTACATTTTTTTCCAGTGAAATGAACCCTTCCCGGATCTGGTGTTTAGTTATTGCCTGTGTAATTTATTTATGATATGTATTTAGTTCTTTGTAAAGCTGGCTTCTGGTCTTGTGCTTCCAGGCAATAAAGAGAGAAAACGTTTGCTCCTCCCATGATTTTCAAGGAGTGGGGGTTTTTAAATTTTAGAAGAGCTTCATTCCACATGTTTCAATTGTTTGATTTATTGTAAAAGTTTCACAGCTGAAACAATTCTACTGGAGTAGTACATTTTACTAAAATAAATGATTGCTTAATATATAATCTTAGAAATTAATGTATAAATCATCTGAAAAGGCAAAAGTAATTGAAGTGCTTCTGAGTCTGAAGCTTATTGAAAGCTCCTGAGGAGTTAAATGAATGGGTTTGGAATACAGAGATCCCCTGCTTGCATATAAGGAACCCCCTCTATGTAATCACCATTAGAGGCCTCTCTCTTTCACTTCTCTCTCTGTCTAAGCACCATCCTCTGCTCTGCTGCTGTTCTGGTTCACATGCTATCACTGCACAGTTTTAGTTCAGAAGAGCACTAATGATGGTTTGATGATTTATCAGCTAGTTTACTCTTTCACTCATGTTTTCAGGACACTCTCTAGGGTAAACATTGCTCAGAAGACTCTTTTCTGTGTCAGCCCAGTATTTCTCCTAGTATAACCTAAAATCAATAGACACAAACCTGCTGGGTATTTTGGCTTATGCCACAATAGTCAGGCTTATCCTGATACCTTGGTGTTTGTCACGCATGAAATTTGTGTCCTTGGATGAAAACCACCCCCATTATTGCCCTGCAGCTGCTACTCTTGGCATAAGTTGCATTGTCCTTATGGCAGCCCCAGCCACCAGGAACCTTCCTAGGGACCAGCCAAGGTCAGGCTAGGATGCTGGTCCACAAGTGGGCCAGCTTGGTGGGGCCCATGGCCAGACAGGGCAGGGCTGTGGGGAGCTGGTGACTGACCGTGCTGCATAGTGGAGTGAGGGTTGACAGTCCCAGGGAGGTGATATGAAGTCCTGAATTTGGGGCAGGTGGTGGGAGCTTTACTACATCTACATATGCACTCAGTATCCCAGATGCATCTTACTATGAGATTGTCTCAGACTTAAATACTCCAAAAAACAAGAGACCTGCCTCCATCAAGTCACATTGGCAATATGGACACAACAATGCTTACATTTTTGAGGACAAAACAGTACCAGGTCTGCAGAAAACCCATAATCAGACCTATGAACCAGTTTTCATTCATGGGCAGTCAGGGATTCACCCCATAAAGCAGTACTATGTACAAGATCCTGCAAGCAAAGGCTCTCCAAACATGGCATGACTATGTCTGCCCAGTACGATCTTGCTTTGACACTCTCATGTCAAGATGAGGTTCATCAGGCTTTTGACATGACCATGTACACAGAGGGGAGCTCAGCATTTGGGTGCAGACTAAAAATACATGTACTGTTGGGGATGAAGCATTGTGGGGGGGGATAACCAAAACATTCTGCCAGAGTGTTCCAGCAACTGTTCCTTTCTTAAGGCACAGCCTAAAACGGTCACAAGCATTTGACAAGGTTTTGGGCTTGTCATTCTGACTTGAGTCCTTCCTTCCACCAAGATGTAATAGTTTCAATGAATGAAAATCCAGGAAGTAGACTCTGGTATTTTTCCATCTTGACATATTAGGAAAACATTTATGCAATTACAAATGCTACTACCTTTTTTTAACAGACCATGGCATGCTGTGAGACCAAATAGCAAAAGACAGAAACCCTCCTAAAGACGAAGTCAAGAACAAAGATGAAATATTCTTTTTCTCTGCTTGTTACCAGGGATTCAGCTGAAAAAATATCAAGTGGCAGGAAAATACAATAAGATGAGAGTGGTCCAGTTGTTACATAAAACTCTGGTAGTGGTAAGTTTGTGATTTACATTGTAGGTAGTATTATATTTATTGCCTAGAATTATGTTAATTCTTTCACTGTAGACATGCCTGGATACATTTATTTCAAGCCATATTCCGTGTAGCTCTCAGATGAGGCCACATTACATTATTTATTTGATTGAAAGGGCTGAAAATGTTCATCCCCTACCACTCAGAAATGAAACAAGAAGAGTTTACTTTGTCTTCTCAATCTTCAGGAGATAATAGACCACAAATGTATATGAAAGTTGTTCTTTGCTTAGGTTTGATTTAGCACTGAAATCAAATTACTACTTTTCCAAAATGCAAGCAGGAACATCTGTAAAATGTGAAAATGATGTGTGGAAGCCCCAGGGATAAAATGACTGCATCATATCTCACAGCAGCAATAAGTGATTCCATCATTTGCCCTGAAAAAGGTCTTTGTGCATCTGCTTGCTCTCATTCTTTCCTGCTTTCCTCTCCGAAAAAGATCGGGAGATTAAAGCCAGCCAGTAGATGCAGCCCTGCTAAAAGAAACCATCATTGGAAATGTTCTAGGAGAAAGACAACAGAGAAAGACACTCATCAATTTCAAAAATAAATATTTCATTACTTCTAGTATTCAATTTACAAATAAGAAAGAAAGAAAAAAAAAAAGGCACAGGCTTTTTTTTAGGAGAAAGAAAATATTAATGGAATAGGATTTAATTGGAATTTAATATTATAGAAATACCAGGAGGCAGTGTGATTCTGTGATTTTTGAGCTCTCCAAATACCTCTAGTATTGCCCAAAATCTTCCAGTACCAGTCACCTTACTGTAGACTGTTGCATTGCCATGCCATACCAAAAGCAAGTCTGCATGTGCTAGAAGAAAGGTGCCAGGTGGTAAATGTCACAAAAAATACTGTAAAGTAGGAAGATTTGAGGAAGACTGACTCATGGTTTCTTTTTCAAAACTACTTCTTTGCTTACTTATGATCTGAGTTATACTAACATGTTGGAAATAATTGCTAAAGTGTGTGAGCTGCTATTGTTTACTGCAACCTTATAAGTAGATATTCTCTTTCTCTCCCTTTTTCTCTCTTCATTCCTGCTTCCCACAAAGGTCTGGAACACTTCTACTAAAATTATCTTTTACCAGCAATCAAGAGTGAATCCACTTCACGCTTAAGTATCTTGCCCTCAAAAATAGGTCACAAAAAGAAAAGTACAAAAAGGCCCACTCTTTTTTCCAAAATGCATGAGTCGTTAATTTCTATCATTAGCTGTGCTTTTGCCATTAGGGATCTGTACACCAACTTGAAAGCAAGTAATTCACTTACGTCCACAACTGAATACCTTCACTGGTTCCATGTAAGATCTTGAGCATTTTCAAAACCTAACTGCAAGAAGGAAGGCCTCTCCCATGTAGTTATTGATCCTTGTCACACACTTAGAAGTAAATCATAGAATCATAGAATCAATAAGGTTTGAAAAGACCTCAAAGATCATCAAGTCCAACCTGTCACCCAAGACCTCATGACTACTAAACCATGGCACCAAGTGCCACATCCAATCCCCTTCTTGAACACCTCCAGGGATGACGACTCCACCACCTCCCTGGGCAGCCCATTCCAATGGCTAATAACTCTTTCTGTGAAGAACTTTCTCCTCACCTCCAGTCTGAACTTCCCCTGGCACAGCTTGAGACTGGTGCTGGTTGCCTGGGAGAAGAGACTAACCCCCTCCTGGCTACAACCTCTCTTCAGCTAGTTGTAGACAGCAATCCACTAACAGAAATCCACTGTTATACCTCAAAATACAATAAAACAGACATCTTAGTCATCTTTTATGCCTAACTCTTAGAGATGGAAGACTGGTTCCAGGTAAAATACAGCAGCCTGGCTTCAGAAGCACTCTTGCCTTTGAAAACAAACTCCTTTGTTTATTATCCTCTTTATGCTAATTACGTAGAGATATTGTTCAAAGCTATCCCACAGTTATTAGTTTCAGTAGCTAGGGTTCCCACTGATTTCTGACTCTTGCAAATTCCTACTGTAGCACACAAACCCACACTCCCCTCTTTCATAATCAATTCAAGAAAACTACAGTTTACAACCTCTGGCCTAAGACAACAGAAATCTAATCTCCTTTGTTGTGAGCATCCACTCTAACTTGGATGTGACTTTCCTTTGCCCACAGATAAACTCATTTCTTTAACCAAATTCTTCAGACAGATCAGTAGATCTTGACCAACAGAATAGGGGCATAACTACTTCTCATTCCTTTTGTACATCTGCATTTCTTCTGGTTTCAGACTTATGCCATAAAGCGAGTACCTTTATCAAATTCTCTCTTGTCTTTTCTCCTCTTTGTATCTGTGTCAGTGGGCAAATGACAAAGGGTCACATAACTGCAAACTTCCCACAGGGCCAGTGAGTGATTATCTGATCATACATTTCCCCTTAACTTTTTGGACAATGGAGTGGTAACAGAGATAGCATTTTACACCTTTCTGGTTTTCATCACTGTAGTATCTATATATTCTTACCTTTTGTTTCATACCCCCACTTTTTTTTCCCCTGGTTTGAAAAACTACTTGTAAATATTTGGAAGAGCTATGAAGCAGATGGTTTGCAGTCAGATCAGAGCATTATCCCGTGTGGTCCCTCCTCTGTCAAAAAAAAAAAGTAAGATTAGCTCTGCAACTGGTCATTAATTAGATGCAGGAGCAGGGGAGGATTATTTACAACCCTTGATCTTGCTTCAGAGCTGAGGATTACTAAACAATGCTCCAAATTCAGGAAAGACTAAAATATTCAAACTAAGAACAGAAGATGGAGTGTTGAGAAATATATACTTCAGTAAATGTCTCTTAAAACCAGGCACTCTTTAATTTCAATATTGCGAAAAAGAAGAAAATACATTCTTATTGCACTGACTTGGCATCAGGTACATAATGTTTGCTTAACTTGCTCTGACCAGTTCCTTATTCACATCAGCATGTATAGACTAGCCATGAGTGTCCTGCAATCCATCAGGGCTGAGATTTTGTGGCTAGTCATTGTAATGGATATTATTCTGAAGAGAAAAGGAAGGTACAGGAAGTTCTCTCTCAAGGTGAAAACCAGATGTATTCCAGAGCTACAATACTGTGCAGGTTGCTGAAACAATTGGCACTAAACTCATTGAGGCAAATAAACAGTAATAAAAAGGGACTATTCAACATAAAGTGAGATTTATTTAATTTATGCACATTACTAGTCAACTTCTTAATTATTTGTTTAATATTGGTAATGCTTTTTTCAGATGTGGATTAATATATAGAGTTTTTAAATTAGCAGAGGTACAGGGATGAAGAGGTATTCAGGAATGGAAATTTATCCTTTGTCATGATAGAAAGATATTGTACCAGAGGAGTCATTCCTCCCTGTCCTCTGTGCTGAAGCAGCACAGATAAATCCAGAGTATCTTTTAAAAAAATCTATATTGTCTTTAAAAGCTTTAGTGAAGGACATTACCTATCTTTTTAGCTGATAGCTTTCTAAGATAACAAATATTTATGTCTTTAGAAGATTTCCCTAATATCTGATGTAAAATTCTAGCGGGATGGGGGAGGGGGGCAAAAAAAAGGCATGTGGTCTTCCTTTTAAAACACATTCACATTTTGAAAACCCACCATCAATCTTTCCTTTTTTGGATTAAACAAAACTAGATCAAAATATTTGAGCATTCTGTTACTTTGATTTGGGCTATAATCCTTTGCCATAGAAGAGTGCATGAAATTCAAGACAAGGTATGGTGTGTTGAAAATTCCCCCACCATTAAATTTGCCAGGCCAGCTCAGTTGGAAGCAAATGAAAGCTGTATTTACAAGCAAACCTGCAATCTACAATGAAATGCAATGAATATGTACAAATATACAACATTTACAGTATTTACAGATATTTACAATGAATAAACAGCACAAGGACACCCCTGGCCAAGGACCAGGGAAGCTACTAGCTTCTCCCCCTTGCCTTCTCCTTATCCCCTGTACAAAAGGAACAAGAGAAAGGGGCAGATGGACATTAGGCTTAGCCAAAACAATGCAGCCAAGGTCAAGCAGAAGCAAGTTAGTATCTCTCCCAGAGTGAAATAGCAAGAAGAGAGAGAAATTGTTTACATTACTAGCTTAATTGTTTAGAATTACCATTATTTTTCCTTTTTATATCCGATAGTGATGTATTCACATTTTGCCACTTTTCTGCTCCAGATCTGTGAAAAATTTTAAAAGAGACTAAAACCACCACAAAATGTTCCAATTTAGACATCACCAGAAGTTGGTAAACAGATAAAATATTATCCTGTTTTTTGCAGGAAATATTCTTGTCAGTAAATCACAAGATTTGTTTTATTTAAGATACTATAATATTGCAGGTCATTATTATCACAGAATCAGAGAATTAAGTAGGTTGGAAAAGACCTTCAAGATCATCAAGTCCAAACTACCACCCAGTACTCTCTAATCAATTAAACCATGGCACTAAGAGCCTCATCCAGTCTTATTTTAAACACTTCCAGGGATGGTGACTCCACCTGGGCAGCCCATTCCAATGGCCAATCTCTCTTTCTGTGAAGAATTTCTTCCTAACATCCAGCCTAAACTGCAACATTGTTTTAGAATTATGTAATCACAGAATTGTCAGGGCTGGAGGTGACCTCAAGGATCATCTGGTTCCAACTGCCCTGCCATGGGCAGGAACACCTCACACTAGATTGGGTTGTCCAGAGCCACATCCAGCCTGGTCTTAAAAGCCTCCAGGGATGAGGCTTCTACCACCTCTCTAGGCAATCTGTTTCAATGTCTCACCAACCTCATGATGAAGAAATTCTTCCTGACATCTAATCTGAATCTACCCATTTTTTTTTCCATTCCCCCTAGTCCTATCATTACCTGACACCCTAAAATTCCCTCATCCATCCCATTTCCCCCCTTTTTTCCCCTCAAATCCCAGAGCACCTGGGCTTTGTTGGGGTCTCCTCCCACCCCAGGTGTGGCCACTAGACCCTCCCTGCCCACTCCCCTTTTTAAGCCCACCAGGAAAGGCAGAAGCCCCAGGCTGAGCCCATCTGGGCTGGAGGATCCTCCTCTCATCTCTGGTGAGTCCCCATGGTGCACACTGGGAGATGATGGTGGTGACAACAAAGGATGGGGGCCTATGGCCCCTCAGTTGGTTGGAACAAGATTGATGACTATTCCAATATCATGTGAATGGACACCTCACACTAGATCAAGTTGCTCAGAGCCACATCTAGCCTGGCCTTAAAAGCTTCCAGGGAGGGGCTCCTACCACCTCCCTGGGCAACCTGCTCCAGATTTCACCACCCTCAGGGTGAAGAACTTTTTCCTAACATCCAATCTGAATCTACCCATTTCTATTTTTTTTCCATTCCTGCTAGTCCTATCACTACCTGACACCCTGAAAAGTCCCTCCCCAGCTTTCTTGTAGCCCCCTTCAGATACTGGAAGGCCACAATAAGGTCTCCTTGGAGCCTTCTCTTCTCCAGACTGAGCAGCCCCAGGTCCCTCAGTCTCTTCTCATAGGAGAGGAGATTATTGGTCTGTTGCCAAACAGAACTCCCACACTTTATCAAAATGCTCCCTACTCATTTTTTTATTTTTATTTTTAAGTTTTGCATTTAGGCATCAGATTTCACAGAATGGGAGGGGTTGGGAGGGATCTTTGGGAATCATCTACTCCAACCTCACTGATAAAGCAGACTCACCCAGAGTAGGTTGTGTAGGAATGAGTCCAAGTGGGTTTTGAAAGCCTTCAGAGAAAGAGACTCCAGAACCTCTCTGGGCAGCCTGTTCTAGTGCTTTATCATCCTCAATTTAAAAATGGTTTTCCTTATGTTTAAGTGATATTTTTTCCCCTTTTTGACTAAAGATTTACAATTGCCTTTTCTGAAATTCTTTTTGTTGATTTTGAGTAATTTTTCATTTTAACATGGAAAAAAACCCCAACGACAACAAAACAAACAAAAACAACTAACAATAAAACCAAACACTTAACCCTTGCCTCCAACCTGCCACCCTTTCAAGGCTAGTATCATTTGAAAACTTGATAAGCATGTTTCTTTACCATCTCTTAAGCTTTCAGTGAAAATATTAAACTAGAATATCAGTCTGAGTTCCTGCTGCAGCGTGAGTGCATGTCACAGCAGTGGCAGCTGTTCTCTGATTACCTTTTCTTACTTGTTTTTTCTTTCAACTCACCCTGGACTTATCTATACCACACTTCCTTAGCTTGTTTATGAAAGCTGCATGTGGACAGAAGTTACCTGCTTATATATGTTGCAAAAAGCAAAATTAATTTGCTTTGGCTTGATTTGGACTCAAAACTTCATGAGGAGTGGCTGTTTAATTTTAATACTTAATTATCTCACTCTTTGTAACTTGATTGCTTAATAGTGTCTTCCAATAGTTTCTGACTGTTTAAGCTGAGATGATTCCTTCACAGAAAGAAATTGGCCAATAGAATGTGCTGCCCAGGGAGGTGGTGGAGTCATCATCCCTGGAGGTGTTCAAAAAAGGATTGGATGCGGCACTTTGAAACCATGGTTTTGTTAGTCATGAGGTGTTAAGTATTAGATAATAGGCTGGACTTGATGATCTCTGAGGTCTTTTACTACCTGGTTGATGCTATCAATTAAGAATTCTTCTGGGTTTCTCGTATTCCTTTATTACGAAGAGGTGTGTTGTTCATCTTCCTTGTTGTCTTTTGTGGCTTTTCAAAGATGTTCATTGTCCATTCTGCTCAATTTTGAGTATCCTAGAGTGATCTTTTGAGTTGTTGCTGGCATTCATCGATCTTGCTCACATAAATTCTCTTTGCAACTGCCCTACTCAGAGTCTCTGTGGATGTCTGGCTTTAGAGACACATTATTATCTATAATTTTATAGATTTCTTCTGCAATATTGATTATCATCCTGTGTTCTCATTAAGGACATGAAAACTTTGGAATATTAAAGACACCTCAAAAAATTGGTTCAATTACCTGCTTCCTGCACTTAACTATTGCTAGCCTCTGTTGACATTACTGGGAGGGAGTACTTTCCATGCCATAGGTTTTCTTCCCAAGCCACATCCGATGATATAAAAAACCAAACCAAAACCAACAAAAACCCCAAAGCAAACCCTCCCCCTAAAAAAAATAATAAAAACACCCCCCCCAAAAAAAAACAAACAACAAACCCAGCCAGTCCCATTATATTCTCAATCATGTGCTCAGAACAATGGTCATTGGTTGATCTCACTTATAATTTGGTTGATTTCTCTGTTTACCATAGCTTTTATGCCTTTCAAAAGTTATTAGGCTGTCACTCTACTACATTCAGTCCTGCTTAGTCACACTTGGCTTAGCTCTATTAGCTTATTTGATGCCCTGGATTCTCAATCTTCATTGGCATCTTCACAGTATATCCATTTTCAAATTATCACATTAATATCTTCCATTCCCCAGATTTCTTTAAGCAAGTAATTGACTGTAATCAGGGTTCTGATTTTTGTTGTTGTTCAGGTGCAGATTCATCTGTCTCCCACAAACTGCATTACAAAACAATGGAAACATGTAAATAAAAACCTCTGTGTTACCAGAGATTCTTCCATAAGGGACTGTTTCCACTTGAAAAAGCACCAGGTGAAGTCTGGGTACACTTTCACACCAATCATATATTCCTGTCTCAAAAATTATATGATCAACATAAACTAAGCTACTGCAAATACCCTGATTTAAAAAAAAAAAAAGAAAGTAAAATATGATTAAAATAGAGCTTTGTTTTTAATTTTAATCAAAATTACATATTAGATGAAGTTCATCCTTTGAATCTCTACTTCTAACATCAAATCTGATGTTAAAAGAGGACTTTTCTATGCATTGCTCAGCCTGTGATAAATATTCAGGAGATTCTCAGCTGAGAGGAAACAAGTTTCTTGTTGAAATTAACATCTTTCTGAAAAGCCATTTATTTTCATCACTTAAGATCAGAATTAAATGCCTTGTTTTTATTTAGCTTCCAAAGCATGGTTAGCAATATCTTTGTACTGGACAGACGTCACATGTACAAGTTTGGAAATCAGTTTTTGCATGTATTCTGATTCTTATGTTTTGCCACAAACCACTTATCTGTAACTGCCTTAGCATTTTTATTGTTTAAAGAACCACTGGAAAAAGAAAAGTGTAAAAATAAGCTAATCTCCCAACATATCTTTGTAATACTACTCTAGTTTTTCAGAACAACAACACAGAGAAATTGATTTGCCAGAGACCGAGATGCTGATACAGGACACAGCGGGTGAATGGCAGGAAGAACCACATCCAGAGGTTAACTTAAGTACTGCAAAATATGTTTGATATGTGTGCGTAGTTATACATAAAGATTCTAAAATCAGTCCTGCATCAAGAGCTCACAAAACTTTCAAAACACGTTCTCAAACAATACGGAAATACTTGACTCTTATTCTGCCTATTTTCTCAGTGTCAAATTGTTAGTACAGTGGGAGTCTAATGCGGTGCATTTAATTTTCATCGTCATACAATGACAGACCCTTTCCTGTGGTTTTTTTGTTGTTCTTTTTTCCACTGTTTCATGTGATTGCATAACATGCAAAAATATTGTTTAGAAGTAATCAAAAAGATGGTTTAGTAGCTAATGTGACCTCTCTTGGATTAGTACTTACGGGGTTTCTGTGATTTCTTAATCAGTGTTGAATTATGCATGAAATAAAGCACCACTCCTTCTTCCTAAAGACACATACATGCTCTGTAAACTACCTTCACATAAGCCTGTTTTTAAAATGCCTTATGAGACCTTGCATTAAACCTTCCAGTGCAGTTCAAGTTTGCTGAAGTTGTGATCAAATTCTGAATGTCAGCCAGGTTTAATATTACTTATTTCACCTGGCTTTATTCCTGGGACTAAGTCTACAGTGTCCTTTGGTCTTGTTAGTTTGTCAAATTAGCATTTGCTGTCTGCAAATGATATTACATTCTCTCCAAGGACATTACTTTCATGATATCTGTGACTCTTAGCTCCCCTTAGTATAGGTTCAAAATTATTATTTTATATAAATAATGAAATTACAATAAATTATTGACATTAAAGAATTCAATCATGAACTCAGAGCAACGGATTATTATGCTGAGAAAATTAATCCTATATTTCAAGCTTCCTCCTAACATACCTGTGTTTCATTAGCTATTATTTTCTGCCTAAAAAATACGATTCCTTTCTTTTTCTCACACCTTTAGATTCTTCCTTGATTGCCATTTGAGAGCTGTAGACATTCTTTTCCTTATTTTCCTTGCAGTGGGAAAATTTTAGGTCCTTCTGATCTAAATGAAGGTTGTGAAGATCTGTAGGAGATGAAGAGAAATGAAGAATAGGCTATTATCAAAGTTTCACTAGAGGAAAAAAGAGTAAATGGTTCTCCTTTTAGGGTTGGCTGTTATCAGCTACATGTTATTATCAGTTCTTTAATTTCGATTGCATTTTTTTGCACTGCCCAAACACTTCTTCCATTGTGATATACTTCCTGCTGATCACAAAGTTATGACATACTTTCTGCTGATTTTCATACTACTCAAATAGAGATACACATTAGATTTTCTGTATCTCTGATTTAAGGAATGTTCAATATCAAAATTTTCTTGTTGTACACATGATTTTACTCCCTATCTGACTTCCTTTTCTCTCCCTCTCCATTTCTTCTAAGACAGTCTTTACATTCTTTCATCCTGAACACTGAGGCAAATGGCAGTCTTTCATCCCTATATTATGAATGTATGTGTGCAAAAAATGTCCTCTAAAGCATGAATCAGGGCCTCTAACTTTGCAGGGCTGTAGCACTTCATAGAAACTTAATATGAGACAAACCACCCCTGGGTATCTTTGCATGGATCAGATGAAACAGTACCTAGGAAAAGAAATGGAAGTGTATCGGGTTTGGCTGAGCTGGAGTTAATTCCCTACAGCATCTTTCTAGTGCTGTGTTTTGCTTCAGTAGTTGATAACACATCAGTGTTTTGGCTACTGTTGAATAAGTTATATAATAAGGTTATATCTTCCCAACACTTCCCTGCCCTAACAGTACCCTGAGGGGTGGGCAAGATCTTGGTAGGGGACTCGGCTGAGCCAGCTGACCCAGACTGGCCAAAGGGGTATTCCATCTCACATCATATCAGCTCAGATACATGAAAGAAGGAAGTGGGGGATTCATCCACGGCATCTATCCTCCTAAGGACCCACTGAGCTTAGAGCACCCTGCTTCCCAAGTTCGACCATTGTCCTACTGATGCTAACATCTCTCTTAGCATTTGCTTTTGCACAGTCTATTGCCTTTGCTTAATATTATTAAACTGCTTTGATCTTATGACTGGCTTTTGTTATATTTTTTCCCCTCTCACCTGCCTGTTTAAGAGGGGGAGTGACAGAGCAGCTTTGGTGGGCATCCAGCCCCTAGGCCAGGTCCAAACCATCACAAAGAAAAGAAACAGTCATAAACCAAACAATACATAAAATATCATCATTAACTTTTTTCAGCCAAAATATTTTGCCTACACAATCTTCCACTGTCCATGGAAAAAAATGAAGTTACCTAAACAATTAAAAGGTTTTTTTAATGGAAAACAAATGCAATACTATGCACAAACTATATTTACGTAAAACAAAAGTGAAACCAAAACTGGTTATTTAAAAAGTTTATTGAAAATTAAAATATTTATATAATTCAGAATGTTTGCATAAAAATTACAGCTTTACATGAAAGAAGGACTTTTCCCCTGAAATGGCGTGTGGAGCAGATAAACACTCAGTAATTCATATCTCTTGAGATGGAATTGAAAGCAGGGACAAAGGACACAAGGATAAATTGATCTGGATGACTGCATAGCATAGAGTCAATGACAACAGATATAGTCCAGTAGACTGTTCATAGGACCAGTCTGTCTGCTGGGCTCTTTCCCTTGCAGTTAACCTGATATTTTTTTAAGTCAAGCATGCAACAAAAATATTAAAATAACATTTAAGTAATATTTCTTTTAACAGTATCTAGCTGCTTCACATCTGGAAGTATGCAACAAGAATAAAAAAGTGTCAAATATTCTTCTAGAAATTTACATTTCATTGATACACTGAAATGCAGACCACTGTAAGTCTCTCCTGCAAGAATCCCAGATTTATATAAATGCACCTTGAAGCTGCATGGCTGTTCTGTGCCTCCAAGGAAGCGTTATGTGAGCTGAAGCCTGCAGTCAGATAAAACTGTAATGGACTTACACAAATGTGTACATACTTGACCGGCTGCCTGTTTCTATATGCCTTTCTTAAAACATTGCCCTAGTAGTAAATTTTACTCTAATGTTGGCATAGTTTCAGTTACAACATAACCAAATTTAATTTTATATGATTTGCTTAATTAATGTGCAATGAGATCTTGTTTTGAATTTGAGTGTAGAAAACCATACTGTACAAGATAAAAAGCAAGATTATAAACCTAAAGATGTTGCCCTCAGGGAGCTGAAGAGGATTTTGCTGAAGAATCATCTACTTCTCCCTGAGGGGTTTCTTGAGTGGCCTTTAGTACTTAAATATGTACTTACAGTAAAGAAAGATTATGTTCCAGACATTTGTCTCTTGAAATAGTCATAGCTGTTGGCTGCAGACCCTACTGTGAAACTTGCAGTGTTGCTCCTGATGTTTTTTTTCTCCTGGTATCTTTTGTTTCTTATATTTGGAAATACGTGTTATCCATTTCAAATCAATGGCTTTAATTTCATAGCTGATCTTTTGGAGATATTCTGCTATTAAACACCCTGCAGCTTCCTGCACCATTTATGTTACAAATAATAGGGGTGAGGAATTAATAAAAAAGATAAATTATTTACTAATTTTGCTTTGCTACCCATGTAACTATATATAAATGTTATGGAAAAATAAATAAATACATATACAGGTTCTTATGTTTGGTTGAAGAATATGTTCAGAACATAGGAATGATTACAAATAGTTTGAGGAAACAGTATTTGGAAAAGATAAATCCAAAAGCAGTATATTACCCCTATTAACAAAAGGCAGGTATTTCCTGGGGATTTAGGAATATTCCAACTCACAATGCTGTTTGCCAATTGTGAGGATTTCTCTGGTGTCTCTTTTAATCAGAAGATTCTTCTGTGACTGTGGCTGCTTAATGCACGTGTGTGTGTGTGTAAAATCCAAGAAAGAGAGAATGAGTGCTCTGCAGCTTACCCCTTTAAACACCCATCTTAAATATTGTCATAAACACTACCAGGAAGCATACCCCAAAAGCTGAAAAGTTACCATCCGTTCTCTGTTTAAACATGTCCAGGCTTGCCCTGGCAGAGTGGTCTGCACCTGACATGGTGGCTTGGGGAGAAGGGCTCATTTACATCTATTGACCACAGCCTTGGGGAGAGGGGGAGGTGCCTTTGCCCTTGCTCCCTTTACCCATGCTTCTCTGTCTCCCCCTCCCCACATCCCAGCTCCAGGGGAGGAGGAGGTGAGGGGATAGGTTTGGATGTACTTCATCAGGCAGTCCTGAAGGATAAAGGAGTCCAGGAAGGCTGGGCATTCCTCAAGAGGGAAAACATCAAGGTATGGGAACAAGCTGTCCCTTGGGCATTGGAAGATGAATCAGCAGAGCAGAAGACTTGCTTGGCTAAGCAGAGAGATTTGGCTAGAACTCAAGAAGAAAAGGAAAGTCTACTGGCTGTGGGAAAAGGGGCAGGCATCTCAGGAAGAATACAAGACTCTCGCAAGTATGTATACAGAGAAAATGAGAAAGACCAACTTTCAACAATCTGGCCAGTGCCATTAAAGATATTAAAAAGAGCTTTTATAAGTATTTTAGCAGTAAAAGAAGAGCTAGGGAGAACCTCCACCCCACTACTGGATGAAGGAGGAAACCTTGTGACCGAAGACAAGGAAAAGGCTGAGCTGCTGAACAGCTACTTTGCCTCAGTATTTGTCAGTGACATCAGTTGCTCCATGAGGGTTCAGCCCTTAAAACTGGAAAACAGGGATGGAAAGCAGAAAGTAGCCCCCACAATCCAAAAGGAAATGATCAATGACTTACTGTGTCACTTAGATGTGCACAAGTCTATGGGACCAGATGGGATCCAGCCAAGGGTACTTAAGAAGCTGGCAGATGTGCACACCAAGCCACTCATTATTTGTCAATGGTCCTGGATCACTGGGGAGGTACCAGTTGACTGGAGCCTGGCAAATGTGATGCCCATCTACAAGAAGGGCCAGAAGGATGAACCAGGGAACTACAGGCCTGTCAGTCTGACCTTGGTGCCAGGAAAGGTTATGGAGCAGGTCATCCTGAGTGCCATCACATGGCACTTACATGAAAAACAAGCCCAGTCAGCATGGGTTTACAGAGGGCAGATCCTGCCTGACTGATCTCCTACCGCACGGTGACCTGCCTAGTGGATGAGGGAAGGGGTATGGACATTATCTATCCAAACATCAGTAAAGCCTTTAACATTGCCTCCCACAGATTTCTCCTTCAGAAACTCAGGGCACACGCTTGGATAAGTGCACCCTGCATAGGATTAAAAACTGGCTGGCTCAAAGAGTGGTAGTGAATGGGGTTATGTCTGGCTGGTGCCCAGTTACTCATGGTGTTCCCCAGGGTTCAGTACTGGGGCCTGTTCTCTTTAATATCTTTATCAATGATCTGGATGAGGGGATTGAATACACCCTCAGTAAATTTGCAGATGACACCAAGGGAGGCCATATTGATCTGATAGAGGGTAGGGAGGCTTTGCAGTGGGACCTGGACAGGTTAGACCGATAGGGCAAGGGTAACTGTTTAACAAGGCCAAGTGCCAGGTCCTCCACCTGGGTCACGACAACACCATGATAAGCTATAGACTTAGGGGTGTGTGGCTGAAGGCTGCAACTTGGAGAGAGACCTGGGGGTATGGCTGACAACTGATTAAATATGAGTCAGCAGTATTCCTAGGTGGCCAGGAGAGCCAGTGGTATCCTGGCTTGTATTAGAAACATGGTGGCCAGCAGGAACAGGGAGGTGATCATCTGCCTGTACTCGACACTGGTGAGGCCACACCTTGAGTACTGTGCTCAGTTCTGGGCCTCTCACTACAAGAAGGACATTGAGGTTCTGGGGCACGTCCAGAGAAGGGCAACAAGGCTGGTGAAGGGTCTGGAGCACATGGCCTACAAGGAGCATCTGAAGGAGCTGGGGTTGTTCAGTTAGAGGAGAGGAGGCTGAGGAGATGCTTCATCGCTTTCTACAACTATCTGAAGGGAGGTTGGACAAGGAGGGTTTCAAGCTGTGCCAGGGGAAGTTTGGAATGGATGATAGGAAATATTTCTTCACAGAGAGGGTTATCAAACATTGGAATGGTCTGCCCAGGGCAGTGGTGGAGTGTTGTTTTTCTTCTCCCGATATGGGCTCTATTGGGTGACAAAGGAAGGCATGAACCCTGTTGCCATATAGCAATAAGATTCCAGAAATGCAGAGAGCAGAGAATCTCAGAAGTTCTCCCCAGAAGCCCTTTATTGCTATGTTGTAGAATCCCCGGCATTACAGTCTCAGAGTCCTACTTACAAAAGGAGTCCTGGAAGCCCTTAACAGATGAAGCAGCTAACAGAAATCCCAAGCATATCCCTCACAGCATCCCTACACCAAACCCTTGCCAGAAGTAGCCAACTAACAGAAGCAGAAGTCCCTAGCAGCCCCAACTGAAGCCATTCCTACCTAAGTCCCTAACCCAAGAGTCAGAGAGTGAGTGTGTCACTATTGCTCAGTGGCTGTCTTTTATACTCTTTGTTATCAATCCCTTTACCAGTAAAACCCAACCACATATATAAGCTAAAATCTTTTCTCAATAAGAGGTGTCAGCATGTCAAGGAGGTGGCTTCTGGAGCAAGTTCCAATCAAAGGGTGTCAATGTGAGGCTGTTGTTCTTGGCACACACAGAATGTTATTGTTTTCCTCTATGCAGCATGCGAAGCAATTGGTTAGCTAAGGAATCCTGCACTCCTCACGCATCCAGCAGCTGCCCTCAGAACAGTGACTGCAACAGTGGCGTCACCATCCCTGGATGTGTTTAACCAGCATGTGGACCTGGTGTTTAGGGACATGGTTTAGGATTGACCTTAAACTGGTTTGAGCTGGATGACTTTTAAGGTCTTTTCCAACTGGATGTTTTCTGTGATTCTGAAAGGCTGTCAATTCTCATCATTCTACTACAACAATTGCATTATCGGAATGAAGCATGCAGAAATGTAAGAAAGTTGAAGAAATGGGATGATTTGAATTCTGTTTCAGTAGTTCATATTAGTACTTCTTTGTCAAGTGCTGAGAGAGCTGGCAGATGAGCTGGCCAAGCCGCTCTCCATCATTTTCCTCCAGTCCTGGCTCACCGGTGAGGTCCCAGATGACTGGAAACTGGCCAATGTGGTCCCCATCCACAAGAAGGGATGGATGGAGGAACCTGGAAACTACAGGCCAGTCAGCCTGACCTCAGTGCCAGGGAAAGTGATGGAACAGATTATCCTGGAGGCAATAACTGCACACCTGAAGGATGGCCAAGGGCTCAGGTCCAGCCAACATGGATTTAGGAAGGGCAGGTCCTGCCTCTCCAACCTGATCTCCTTCTATGATCAGGTGACCCGTCTGGTGGACGTGGGGAGGCCTGTGGATGTGGTCTACCTGGACTTCAGCAAGGCCTTTGACACCGTCCCCCACAGTAAACTGCTGGCTAAGTTGTCAGCTCGTGGTTTGGACAGCAACACTCTGTGCTGGGTTAGAAACTGGCTGGAGGGCTGAGCCCAGAGAGTGGTGGTGAATGGTGCCACATCCAGCTGGCGGCCAGTCACCAGTGGTGTCCCCCAGGGATCAGTGCTGGGCCCCATCCTCTTTAACATCTTCATTGATGATATGGATGAGGGGGTTGAGTCAGTCATCAGCAAGTTTGCAGATGACACCAAGTTGGGAGCAGATGTTGGTCAGTTAGAGGGTTGAAGGGCTCTGCAGAGGGACCTCGACCGACTGGACAGATGGGCACAGTCTAATGGCATGGCATTTAACAAGTCCAAGTGCCGGGTGCTGCACTTTGGCCACGGCAACCCCATGCAGAGCTACAGGCTGGGGTCGGAGTGGCTGGAGAGCTGCCAAACAGAGAGGGACCTGGGGGTGCTGATTGACACCCACCTAAACATGAGCCAGCAGTGTGCCCAGGTGGCCAAGAGGGCCAATGGCATCCTGGCCTGTATTAGGAATGGTGTGGCCAGCAGGAGCAGGGAGGTCATTGTGCCCCTGTACTCTGCTTTGGTTAGGCCACACCTTGAGTACTGTGTCCAGTTCTGGGCCCCTCAGTTTAAGAAGGACATTGAGACACTTGAACGTGTCCAGAGAAGGGCAACAAGGCTGGTGAGAGGCCTTGAGCACAAGCCCTATGAGGAGAGGCTGAGGGAGCTGGGGTTGTTTAGCCTGGAGAAGAGAAGGATCAGGGGAGACCTCATTGCCCTCTACAACTATCTGAAAGGTGGTTGTAGCCAGGAAGGGGTTGGTCTCTTCTCCCAGGCAACCAGCACCAGAAGAGGACACAGTCTCAAGCTGTGCCAGGGGAGGTTTAGACTCGAGGTGAGGAAGAAGTTCTTCACTGAGCGAGTCATTCGTCATTGGAATGGGCTGCCCAGGGAGGTGGTGGAGTCATTGTCCCTGGAGGTGTTCAAGGGGAGATTGGACATGGCACTTGGTACCATGGTCTAGTCGTGAGGTCTGTTGGGACAGGTTGGACTTGATGATCCTTGGGGTCTCTTCCAACCTTGGTTATACTGTGATACTGTGATACTGTGTTGTCAGGCAATAAAATTTCAGACTTTTTCATTTCAGGAAATATTAAAGATTTGTTACCATATAACGAAAATCTTTCACAGGAAATTCACCTAGTTATATGCTGGACAAAAATAAAAATAACAGTGCAAGTGTCCAGTCTGAATGGTGTGAATCCACTTGCTGATCTGTCCAATATACTGGTGACAGAGATGTGGGATTTTACAGCAAGAGATTAAAAGAAAACTGAAAACCAGCGATATGTGTTGTAACATATAATATTTACTAACAGATGGAGACAAAATGTTTGTGAGTAGTGTATGGTCTGTTGACAGGTAATTGCTATCTATTGTCATCTACTTTAAATATCACTAAAATTTGGGTACATGAACAGTTTACATTTTATCTCCTTCAGTGCAGAGTTTATTACATGTTGTTCTTTAGTAAAATAAAATTGTCAAATGAATGCACTAAAGAAGCTAGGCTACATAAATAAAATTTCAAAATAAGGTTCTCAGAAACGGTGTAGAGGAGTAATCTATGCCTTGGTTATCTTCTTTGATCTCCCACTTTTTACAGCACAGGAATGAATCAATGCTTTCAGTGTTACAACTAATTTGCTACGTAGGATGCTTTCTTTCCTTCCTTCCCATTCCCCCACCCCCCTCCCCGCCCCTTTCTGCTCCTTCCATTTCAATTTATTCCTGCCTCTGTCAGATGCTGACATTTTTATTATGGTAAAATATACTTTGACTTGTCACCTATGAATCCCTTTTACATCCACAGGATAGGTCATTAATTCACCTGTCAGTCCTATATCTAAGCTACATGCTAGACTAAATGCCTAAGGAGACTCTAAATGCCTGTGCTGTGTCAACAGTTGGCCCTTATGACACATTCATTACTATGTATTGGCCAACTTTAACCTTCTAGGACATTTTTTTGTGACCTAGATATGTGTATGTGTGCTGCTGTTCATTGGAGTGGAAGAGCTCTGTGGGGTGAAGAGCAGGAGCAGAAGCATCAGTATTTGTGTATCTTGCCTGTCTCTGCACCTCAGGCCCATTTTTATTTCCTCAGACTCCTTTCCTCTATGCACTTTAACAGTGGAACATGAATTGGGCTTGAAGACTGGTCTCTGCTGGTCTTCCATAAAAGGCTTGTCAACATTGCCCTTTTTCTTTACACTTATGCTAACAGTCTCAGTGTGGGAAGACAGCATAGAACCTTGATCTAAGAGGCTTTGTGCACAAACCTGCTCTCCACAATTCCTCAGCTGGGCTGTCATATGAAGCAGATAGGAGAAATCTTGTGGGATGAAGGAAGTTTGGCAACCACTGGCTTATGCATTACCACATATGCAGCCAGTGGTTGAATTGTTCCTCTGAAGGCTGAGGGTCCAGTTCTTACCCCCGGGAGTCCATTATCACACCACAAAGAAGATCCATGATAGGGTATGGGCAATACAGCATCCAGCGTCTTGCTCTCAGCCATACCATTACTAAGTAAATCCACAGTCATGAATTAGATATCTAAGCTCCAGAGGAATTCAGACAGTTAAGGAGCAAGAAATTATGAAGGAATGAAATGTCAGGGTCCTGTAATTAAGTTGCTTCAGAGGGGCAGGAGTAATTGTTCCTGAGATTTTCAACTTGAAACATTGTCCTGGAGCTATGTATAGTTCTCAGACCCACTTTATACAGCACAGTTTAAGGAACTGGCTGCTGTAAGAAACTTGTCCTATGGTTAACATGCTTAGTTATGATGCACACACACACACACACACACACAAACAAGAACAACAAAAAAACACCAAACAAAAAAAGGTTTAATTTCTTCTTTTGACAACGGGAAGTTCAAACTCTTCTACTTTGATTGAGACAATTTAATTAGGCCATGAAAAGAGAACAAAGGATTTAGAACATTTACATAAGTTTCAGGTCATGTTTAAATATTTTATTATTATTCACTGGGGCTGAGCATCAGTTCTCCCAGGTGAATTCCCTTCTCTTTCTCTTCTCTGTGATCAGCCTAGTCTGCTTCAACACCTTTTGAATCTAGGTGACAGGGAAGAAAATACAGAATGTATTTGCAGAAGTATATTTCCTAAAGGGATGAAACCAGCAGCCCAGCTGAAGTGCATGTACACTAGTGCACACCATATGGGTAACAAGCAAGAGGAGCTGGAAGCCTTGGTGCAGAAGGAAAGCTATGATGTAGTTGCCATCACAGAAATGTGGTGGGATGACTCACAGGACTGGAGTGCTGTAATTAATGGCTACAGGCTCTTCAGGAGAGACGGGCTAGGGAGAAGGGGTGGCCCTGTACATTAAGGAGGCTCTACACACCATGGAACTAGAGATTAAGGATGACCAAGTTGAGTGTCTGTGGGTGAGAATTAGAGGGAAGGCCAGTAAGGCTGTCATCCTGGTTGGAGTCTGTTATAGACTTCCCAACCAGGATGAAAATGTTGATGTATTATTCTATAAGCAGGTGGAGGCTGTCTCAAGATCACCATCTCTGGTCCTTGTGGGCAACTTCAACCTGCCAGGTATCTGCTGGAAACTTAACACAACAGAGAGGAGGCAGTCTAGAAGGCTCTTAGAGTGCATGGAGGATAGCCCCATATTGGGCACCAATTAATTTTGTAATGTGGTGGGTTTAAATTTCCCCCAACATTAAATTTGCCAGACCCACTCAGCTGGAAGCAAATGAAAGCTGTATTTATAAGCAAAACTACAATCTACAATGAAATGTAATGAGTATGGACAAAATATGCAGTATTTACAATATTTACAGATATTTACAATGAATAAAAAGCACAAGGACACCCCTGGCCAAGGACCAGGGGAAGCTACTAGTTTCTCCCTCCATGCTTTCCCCTTACCTCCCTGTACAAAAAGGACAAGAGACAGAAGCAGAGAAGTTAATACCAGTCACAATAAAAGCAGTGCAGCCATGGTCAAGCAGAAGTTAGTATCTCCCAGCCTGGAGGAAGTGAGAAGAGAGAAATTGACCTTTTGGTACAACTAGTTTAAGTTCCTTATCTCTCTAATGGGATTGTGTAGAACTATTATTATTTTCAGTTTTTTACACCCAATAGTGATTTTTTTACATTTTACTACTTTCTTTTCAAGATCTGTGAAATTTTTTAAAGGGCATAGCCTGAAAATACCACAATGTGTAACAGAATGAGATTTAACAAGTCTAAGTGCTGGGTTCTACACATTTGCCACAACAACCCCATGCAGCTCTACAGACTGGGGGCAGAGTGGCTGGAAAGTGGCCAGGCAGAAAGGGACCTGGGAGTACTGGTTGACAGTAGGCTGAACTAGCAGTGTGCCCAGGTGGCCAAGAAGGCCAATGGCGTCCTGGTCTGTATCAGGAATAGTGTGGCCAGCAGGAGCAGGAAAGTCATTCTGCCCCTGTACTCAGCACTGGCTAGGCCATACCTTAAGCACTGTGTCCAGTTCTGGGCCCCTCAATTCAAGAAAGATGTTGAGTTGCTGGAATGTGTCCAGAGAAGAGCAACAAAGCTGGTGAGGGGTCTGCAGCACAAGCCCTATGAAGAGCAGCTGAGGGAGCTGGGGTTATTTAGCCTGGAGAAGAGGAGGCTCAGGGGAGACCTTATTGCTGTCTACAACTCCCTGAAGGGAGGTTGTAGCCAGGTGGGTGTTGGTCCCTTCTCCAAGGCAATCAGCAACAGAACAAGAGGACAGGGGGAATTTTAGGCTGAATTTTAGGTTGCAAAGAAGTTCTTCATAGAAAGAGTGATTGCCCATTGGAATGGGCTGTCCAGGAAGGTGGGGGGGTTAGACATCCCTGGAGGTGTTTAAGAAAAGACTGGATGAGGCACTTGGTGCCATGGTCTAGTTGATTAGCTGGGGTTGGGTGATCGATTGGACTTGATGATCTTGGAGGTCTCTTGCAACCTGGTTGATTCTGTGATTCTGTGATTGTGGGTGTTCAGTAGTCCTGCAGCCTCATTTCCATGACTTTTTCCTTATGAATCTATTTAAAAATGTGGAAGCATCTGCCATTCATCCCTTTTTCTTTTCCTGCCTCATATCTTGTGGAGAAAGGAGGCTGTAGCATTTCCTTTGGCAACAAGATGTGTTGTTGGAAATTGGAAATGTTCATAATTTATCTGAGCCTTAAACAATATCAATGATCACTCAGATGTGCACCTGATAGCTGGACAGTCACAGGTGTTTGCAGGTTTGCAATTTCATGGATAATCTTTCAAATCTTGTCCTACTGTGCTTTAAGGAGTCTTCTTCATTCATTGTTTGAAAGGACAAAGCTCTAACAAGGATGTTGGTGATGAGGAGAGAGACCTACATTTTTGCAGAGGCCCATATTCACAGGTTGCCCTAATGGAAAAATTAGATCCTCAGCAAAGGAAAGTTGGGGTAGATGATTAGAGGTAAAGCTTCTACACTGACAGTGACAGCACATCTCTGCTTCTTTCTGTCCTATGCTAAAAATGTATCCTTTCTTGCAATAGTAAGATGCAGAGAGGTCCTATTTTCAGGGCATGTTTGAAGGTAGGGTTAAGACATCCGGTGTTTCAAAAGAGAGACTAAAACTCCTAATAATGAAACTATGGTCCTCTGCAGAAGACAATAATAGAGAACAAAGTGGAAATCCACAAGCAGGTAATAAGAAGAGCTAACAATTGAAAATCTGCGTTTTGCATTAAAGGAAACCTCAACATTTGCATTGAGACTGGAATTGGGCAATTGCCTGGCTCTGTGGCAATACTGAACTAGTACAGCATTGGCAAGTGTCATTTCAGTAACTTTGACAGTCATGATTTTTGTCTTAAACTGGAAGCTGCTGTTTCTCAAGCTGTCATTAATGATTTTCACCTGGAAGAAGCATTTGCTTATTAGCTAAGAACAAGGGTGATCATTCCTTCAGCAAAGTCTTACTGGTGTTACTTTGTCTTCACTGCTTCCACACTTGTCTATGCTCATTCTGACACTTACATGCTTTTTCAGATTTTGTTTTTTAATCAGTTACACTGGCTGTGGAAAAATAGCCTGTTCTTTAAGAGAAACAATGAGAAGGACATTGGAAAATAATTTATGTATTATTTGTCTTTTTCTGATACATTTTGTAGACCTAGTAGTGGCATTTAACCCATTCTTCAAGTAAATAAGTAATATGAATTTTAACAATTTCTATCATATTGTCCATATCAGTGTTGGGGAGATCTGGATTAGAGATGAGATGAGAGCCCATGTATCTGCAAAAGCAGTCACAACTGTCAGCAGAAAGTTTATCTGCCAAGTCAGATCCATCCCTTAAGTTGCTAAATACACCAAAATATATTAGCATCTTCAATGGAAATTTGACACATCTATAACCATGAGTCTTCTGCTTCTGTTTTATAAATTACAGGCAAGCAGTAAAAAACAAAACCAACCAAACAAAAAGGGCAAATATATTTCTATATTTCAAATGTCTTGTACTTTAAGGTTAACTAATCTGATTTGTAAAATGTGAAAAGTGTCCAAAACTGCATCAAGAAGCAACAAAAGAAAAAAGGAAAATAGAGTGATTCTTTCCATATTAAAAACCCAGTGCTTTTAAAGGCCAAAGGGCTTTCACATTCTGAATGCCACTGTCTTGCTAATAACTCCTGGACTGTGACTTTACAGCAGCAGTGCAGTCTCACAGTTACTGCCTCTAACTGAATTTCGTCTTGGTTTGTATTCATCTCAGTTTCCTAGTGCTCAAGTAAATAACAGCATTAAGCTAGAGTATCTTAATTCCAGGTGTGAAAATGTAGAGGTGTGTACTTTTAGTCCAGCATTTCCCTTTAAATGATACATTTCAAGGGAAAATCATGTAAGAAAAAAAATCAAGATAATGCACAACACAGTACTTACATAACACCATGTTTTGATACATTCATAACCCAAAGTTACAAGAGTAAAAGGACAGAATTTTAGCAACTGCCATTACTGACAACGATGTATTTATTCACCAAGGCAAATAACCAAGTTTAGTCCTCCACCTAATAGGTGGAGCTCCATAATAGTTGTGTGTTAGATATCACATACAACATAACCGATGTTAAGCAATTCAAAGTAATTCAAAGTTCATTTGTGAACATTACCTGCTTTTACCTCAGAAAATTACATATATTCAAGGAAATTTGGAGCTGGAAATCACAGCTCATTTAATCTTTAGAATCATCAAGGCCATTGACTTCTAATCTTGATCTTGGCATTGGCTTGCTCAACCTCCTTTTGTTTGTTTCCTGACCTGTAAAACAGAGATAACATTCTACTTGGATATCAAGATCCTTAGATATCAAACACTGAATAGTGTACTAAAAAAACACTGACATATGCAACATATGTCTCATTTTTTCACAGTATTTCTCAGCATTTCATTGTCTCATTTTTTCACAGTCTTTCTCAGCATTTCATTGTCTCATTTGTTCACAGTATTTCTCAGTATTTCATTGATACCTATATAAATTAAAAAAAAAAAAAAAAAAAAAAAAAAAAAACAGTTTTGTGGGGTTGTTTGTTTTTAATCCAGATCACAATTTCTCATACACATTCACAGAGGAAAACCCCAGTTAGGTTAACTTGGATAATTGGGAAATAAACTAATTAGTTTTTGCTTGAACTGAAAAATAAATTTTGCATCAGCAATGTATTGACTTGGAGAAATGAAAATTGAGTTATGGATTTGAAAATTGTCATGATTTTCATTTAGTACATAATTTTATTATTATCTTTGTGAGCTATTTCTGTCTTTTATGCACAAATACCATAGCAAAACCATTCCTGTAGGAACATTCATTAGTTGTCTATAAATGTTAAACTAACTCAGGAGCTTAACAGTGTGTTCCTCCATTATTCAGATGTGTTAAATGGTCTGGTTTTCTGTGAAGTGTGTGCCTGGAAACAAAGGACCTAATATTTCATTTTTTAGTATAGTAAATAATCACTGAAAAAGTTGGATAGAACTTACAAAACCATGTAAAAAAAGAGCACAAAGTGGTGGCTTTATGCACTTGTATTCAACTGCTAGTAGCAGATTTAAACAACTAAATAGGATATGAAATCTGAAGTGAAAAATGAGTTCTCATATTTTGACCCTATCTCACTCTCATTGCTTCTCTACTGGGAAATGATAGCAGCCTACATGGGGCAGAGATGCTACTGTTCCCCTAGTTGCAGCCATCAAGAGATGGGCATATCCTGGCTCAATATCCAGCCATAATTACACTGACTTTGCCAGGAGCAGTCCAGAAAATATCCATTAGACTAAATATTTCAGACACACCCAAATGGACTGCCAAAACCCCTGTTGGATGTCAACCAGGATACGATCAGCTTGGTCTGTGGTAGGACAGAAATATCATGACCAAGTCTGAGAAGTCTGGTGAGGTAAGGGACTTGGTATGAGGTTTTCTTCCTTGATCAGCAGCAAGTTCAAAGTCTTCTTTAGTCTTCCCCACTAGAGTTATCTAATTTATTAATTGGGAGCTAAATCCTTATAATGTTATGATGTGAAACTCTGTATGTAAGCAGCTTCATACATTAATTACATGCCTTATTTCTTATAATTTATGTAGTGTTATTGAGGTAAGCATTATGCACTTTAATGTAAGAAACTGATTGGTCTTACTGAGACATATAAATAGACCACACACCAAACTGAAAAATATGAACTGCTGGATGATGTTCTGATAAGTCATTAGGCTTTGTAGTACAAAACTGCACATATCTCCACCAGTGTGCTTAGGAATATTTATCAAGCTTTATAAAGCTTTAACAAAACAAGAAGGAGGAAGTAAATATGTTATTTAATCTGGTAGAACATGTTTTGTACACATAACATTGCTTTTCCAGTAGAACTGTGGCAGTTATTCTTGTCTGAAATACAATTCAGCTTTTTAGGTTGGTTTGCTGTTGGGACCTTCCAATTTTTGTTCAACTTTCAAAGTCAGCTCAAATATACAACTAGCAAACTTGGCACTTAAATACCAAACATTGTCTTCATTGTACATGGCTCCAAAAATTCTCCTGGGGAAAAAAAAAATTAAAAATTAGCTGCAAAGTCTAATGAGTCTTAAGAATGAAGCAGTGCATCTTGAGATCATAACTGAAAGGAGACAGATTTAAGGGACACTGATCTTCAGCTGCAGGTGAAGGATTCTTGGACAAACCCCGGAGGTTAAGCAGCACATAAACATGGTTGCCTGTATTCAGATGACAGCTGTCAATAGCTTCCCTCAGGTGACAGTCTTACCCAGAAGGGCTAGAGGAGTGTTGGCAAGCTCTTCATTAGCAGAAATCCATGAATTAGGCATTTTGAGAGTCTTTATTGGACTTTGGCTCATCCGAGTTTATCAAATCCTGCACAAATCCTTTGCCAGTAGTGAAATAAATATTCAACTGTTCAAAAGATTATAATCCTCCATAAAATAGGCATTTTCCTTGCTTTTTAAAGAAAGATGTTAGGAAAATACTGCCAGAAGCAGAGTGAGAAAATATGTTTGTGGTAATTAATAAATCTGAGTCAAGAGAAATTTGCATAAATGTAATAGAGAACATTTTACCTTCCTGTCTTCTCATATCCTAGTGGCTTTCCCTCTACTGCACAGTGGTCCTGACATTTTGGAAGTCTTTTCAGTGGCTGATTGAAATAAAGCAGTCCAGTTTCCCACATGAGAGTCATATTCTTAAAATAAACCACAACAAAAATTCTCATATATTCACATTTTCATTTCCTGACTTGCAAAATTTGAGCTGCAGCTTATTTTAAGCATTGCACTTCAATTTTAGAAAGTCAGTTTATTAGATTTATTGTAAAATAGTAACGTGAACAATATGCTTAATGGAACATAGAATGCCTTTCTGTATTGTTTTTGCAAACTACTTTGCTCAAATGATGCTTCGTCTAATACACGCAAAGCCCGAGAATGAATTTTTTTCCTGCTGTTCATGCTCTATAGTTTGCTGTCTTTATTTTTTAATACACTGCTAACTGGGAGGTCATACAAAGTCTAAATAACCTGTCAAAACACTACCTTCATTCCTCTGCCATGTGTTTTTATGACATTTCCTTTGCAGGGACTACTTAATTTTTTCTTTTGAAAGTCTCTGTTATCCTCTCAGCATTTATTTCTCTGCAGTACCTTCTACTGGCTTCATTTTATCTTAATAATCTGGGTGGAAAGCTATGTGTCAAGTTCTGATTCTTGAATGGCCAGAAAACAGCACCATTTAATATAAGGCAGACTTCAGCACAGCACTGTTGACTGTTGGAGAGCTGGCAGAAACCACAAGGATAAAGTAAGAAGGTCAAGATTCTCTTATTTTGTAGCTAATATGTCGTGAGTAGTAACAAGAAGTCTTTAGTGCATAACATATGTGCTCGTGTCACATGTCTGATATATTGGCTGATGCTGCACATTTCCTCAGAGACTGCAAATTGGAAAAAAGTTCATTCTATGTGGGGGAGGTCATGAAGGGAATAATTTTGACCAGTTTTCATTAAAATAGTGTCAGGACCAGAACAATTGAGAATTTTATGCAGTCCTAAGAGATTTTTAGACTGGTCAGAGATACATGAACATGGAATTGTGCTGGGTAGTTAAAACGCTTTTTCCTTCATTTTGAAACAAGAATTGGTCACCAGAGAATTAGAAACAGTAATTGGATTGAGAGGTCAATTTATGTAGAGTGAGATACTTGATCCATTATAGACAAGGTGTGGTAAGAAAGAAGTAGAATCAAACAGGACATAATAATTAGATAGTAGGAACATTCCTGGAAAACAGAAAGAGAAAAACTAGTGGTGTAGAAAGAAAAAGAAAACTGAAGATGCCAGATTAATTAGTCCAAATCAAGGTAGACACCCGACATTATTTGCGTTTTTTCTTCTTTTGATCTGGTTACGTACAGGATCTTAAACCTTCCCTTTTCATAAACCTACCTAATCATGTTTGCATTGTTACAGTATGGGAGTTAAGGTAAGTTAGGCTGACTTTGTATACCCCATATACTGTGCTTTCTTGCAGGAGAAGGGTTGTTTTGGGATAGCTTTGGGATGGCTATGTTTTGTCTTTGAGTTAGGAATGTACACCTTATCAGTAACTAAGAGAGAGACCAGGCAGGATTTGGCTGGATATGTTAAGAAGCTTGTTTGCTAGCATTAACCTATTGTACGCTTTGTTTAAGTGCATGTCAGTAGAAATGTAACCAATTAGTGTGTGACAACACTGCGTTGGAAAAAAATATATAAGTTAGCTGAGTAGTGCAAGAAAGGTCTTAGCTGGCCTTCGTAATAAAGGTCTTCACTTGAAAACATCTTGGCTTGGAAGCTGTGCTTGTGGTGACTCTGTGTTACCAAGCACTAACCCTGTGTTACGACACTTTCTCTCATCTTGTCAACCAGCAAAGTATAAATATTACTGTGGAAGCCTTTACCTCTGCTGGTCTAATCTTCCTCCTGAAGAATTTCTATGCTTACTAAACTACAAGAAAATGAATAAATAAAAATGTTACTTTTATTTAAGGTTTTCAACAGTTGCTGAATGTGTTTGAGGAACTTGTTGCATGAAGAATCTGGAGAAAAGAAAATGAAAAGTGCATCAGGTCACTGATGCTTTCATAGAGGAAATGCTGATAAACTAAAACCACTGTGTTACCTAGGTTTTAGATACAAGTAGAATAGTTTAAGGCTTCTAATAGAGGGATTCATCAAAGGGGGAAAAAAAATGGTCTGGTGTAAATGACTACTAATACCAGACAATCCTGTGTCATACCTTCACAAAGTACTGGAAAGCATGATAATTTAAACTTAGGTCCACTCTTCAGCTGTATCACAAAAATATCTAATACAAGAAATATAGCTGTTTAGTCTTTTATGAAATAAAAATACTTGCAACATCAAAATGAAAACTGTTGTAGAAACTGCACTAGCATCATACTGAAGAAGACAATTTTCTCACTATTTTTGCTTCTTCTTGATTTCACATTCCTGGATCAAAATGATCTTAAGGCTTGTAGTGGGTTGAGGCAGCCCCCTCCCCACCACAGGCAAAATAACGACTCTGACAAACGGATTGCAAAAGTGATGGAAAAGTTTAAATAGAAGAAGGTGAATGTGAACAAAAGAGCCAGAAACAGTGACAGAAGAAACCCCAAAACAGACCCGGATACACCCCATCCCCACCTGAGGGTGGGCCCAAGACCCCCAGGGCTCGTTCTTCCCCCACACACACACTGCTAGGCTGGTCTCAGCTGGTCAGGCCTGAGACTGCCCATCCCCCTGGCCTTGGGCCTAGCCAGGCCCAAGGCCGGGAGACGTCTCCCCAGTTACCAGGTGCTGGCGAGGGAAGAAAGAGAAAGAGGCGGACCCCACGCAAGATCTTATAGTGGTGCAGGGGGTTGTGGTAGGAGATACCTGGTTTCCTGTGTCCACCCACTGGGCTGGACTTCTGGACACAGGAAGTATGCCATGCAGCAGTGGACACCCAGCCCAAACCACCACAAGGCTTTAAAAATAATGTTTTCTAGGAAGAAAACATGCAAAGGTCAGGTGTTCAGTACTGTGAATTGCTTCTACCTAGAATAAGGAGGAGATATGAAAACAGTGTACAATTTCCATAATATATAGTATCTGTACTTCAGAAAATCTGAAAAGAATGGGCAAATTGTATGTAGACTTGTCCTTTTAGAACTGATAGTACTGAATAATATTGTGGGAAAAGTTATACAAAATAGAATAGAATAGAATTAGAATGGAATAGAATGGAATAGAATGGAATAAACCAGGTTGGAAGAGACCTTCAAGATCATCGCGTTCAACCCATCACCCAACACCATGCAATCAACTAAACCATGCAACCAAGCACCTCATCAAGTCTCCTCCCAAACTCTCCAACGACAGTGACTCCACCACCACCCCAGGCAGCCCATTCCAATGGGCAATCACTCTCTCTGTGAAGACATTCTTCCTAACATCCAATCTGAACCTCCCCTGGCACAGCTTGAGAGCATAAGAGTTATGAAATACATTGTCATATAGAGGAAAGAAAAGATATTGTCATTGGAGCATGAGAGAAATGAGCTTCAGAAGGAATACTGCTGATTTCAATCATCTGTTCAATGAATTTGCACTCTTATACATCCTGAAGGGCCACTGGTTGTAGAGAGAAAAAAAAAGACCTAATTTATTTAACTCTCTGTTAGAAGTCATCAACCATTCCTCCAGAATAAAGCAGACTCGTTCACTTGATCTGGATAAGCAAGAACAGGTGTTTCCTAATTAGAATCTAATAGAAACTCATCAACATTATGTATCCATTAGATTTGCAAGAGAAGACAAATCCCTCTTTGGTATCTCTTAATGTTGTTTGCCAAGTACATTAACAAATAGAGCATAGAAATTTTTCAGATGACTCTGTAGCAGATATAAAATACTTCTGTTTCATATTGGTAGTAGAAAGGGAAAGATTTATGATTTGTTTACCCAATATTTCAGTTAGACCACATAAAACTGCAAGAAACATTATAAGCAGACAGTGATTTCTTAATTAACATGACATATTACAATATATTAAATACAACAACTACAATATTGATTGGTTTAGGAACCAAAAGTTTATGTGTGACGAACTGAGTGATGATTGTGTGGAAATGTAAGCAGGTGTTCTCTAGTGAATTAAAGGAGCATCCTCTGTGTACATAGACGCCCAAGAGGCAGGTGGACTGCCCATTTGTGCTCATGCTCTAGAAATCATCACCATTATCACAGTACTTGGCAATACACAGTATTGCCAAGGTTGGAAGAGACCTCAAAGATAATCGAGTCCAACCTGTCACCACAGACCTCATGACTAGACCATGGCACCAAGTGCCACGTCCAATCCCCTCTTAAACACCTCCAGGGATGATGACTCCACCACCTCCCCGGGCAGCCCATTCCAATGGCTAATGACTCTCTCAGTGAAGAACTTTCTCCTCACCTGCAGTCTGAACTTCCCCTGTTGCAGCTTGAGTCTGTGTCCTCTTCTTCTGGTGCTGGTTGCTAGAGAGAAGAGACCAATCCCTTCCTGGCTACAACCTCCCTTCAGGTAGTTGTAGAGAGCAATGAGGTCTCCCCTGAGCCTCCTCTTCTCCAGGCTAAACAATCCCAGCTCCCTCAGCCTCTCCTCACAGGGCGTGTGCTCAAGGCCTCTCCCCAGCCTTGTTGCCCTTCTCTGGACACGTTCAAGAGTCTCAATGACCTTCTTAAATTGAGGGGCCCAGAACTGGACACAGTACTCAAGGTGTGGCCTAACCAGTGCCGAGTACAGGGGCACAATGACTTCCCTACTCCTTCTGGCCACACCATTCCTAATGCAGGCCAGGATGCCGTTGGCCTTCTTGGCCACCTGGGCACACTGCTGGCTCATGTTCAGGTGGCTGTCGATCAGCACCCCCAGGTCCCTCTCTGTTTGACAGCTCTTCAGCCACTCTGACCCCAGTCTGTAGCTCTGCATGGGGTTGCTGTGGCCAACGTGCAGCACCCGGCACTTGGATTTTTGAATGTCATCCCATTGGAATCTGCCCATCTGTCCAGTCGGTCTATGTATCTGCATAGATATTTAATGTCTGCCTGAGGTATGGTTTATGAGCTTGGAGGTAAAAGTTAAGTTGAATAACAGTGGATATGATCTGAACTAATAAATATCTCCAAATTGAATCTAGTATTGCCTTTACTTATTCATAATCTATGATGAATTAAAGACCCAACAGACATTTAATCACTAACGGTAATATCAAATGACCTCATGCTCAGTTTGTGATGTATATTAATACCTTTGGCAGATCTACAGGCTAAAATATTATATTAAACATTTCTTCATAAAAATCTCTATATCCATACTACAGAAAACAGTATTTTAAAATTAGTATATCCATGAGTCTTACTGATTTATTTTTTATGAGGGGTAGCATGAAAAAGTGTAATGCCACTTAAATGAAAAATTACTGCTCATAAAAATGGCACATTTTCAAGGATATTTTAAATTTAAATTGCTCTCTTTTTTTAGTGTACTTTACTTACAATGTATAATTTCATATTTTGATAATGAAAATGACACCTAAGTCAACACCACACAAATGACTTTTCAAAACAGCATGCTATTTACAATAAATACTATATTCTTATATGCCACCAAAAAATATGTCGGTCAGAAATCAATAGGGATTAAAGACCTTGGACATACTATTTTGCCACTAAACTCGATGGATGAATTGGTTGCCACTCTTTTCCCGGATTCTGTTTCAAAGCTTTGTAAAGCTGCACTGCAGTGACTCATTTTCAGGTGAAATAGGTTTGGATCACAAAAAAAAAGCTGCATACGAGCAAAGTATTTACATCTTGGACAGAACAGAGAAGTGAAAACCCGCATTTTTTACCAGTGCTGCCCTACAATTCCCCTCTGCAGAAAATACAGAGACTCTTATGAACTCAAGCCAGAAAGAAAAAGCATGTGCTTTCAGCCCCTTAGTGGCATGTCTGTTGCACAGTGTAGCCTTATTCATATCTGTATCAACTCCCATTCAGTGTCCCTTAGCCATGGCCTAGCACTGGATCAAGTGTTTAGCATCACAAATCATGTAGATTATACAAAAGCATCATATGTGCCTGCACCCTCATTACATCCTCCTTCATTTCAGTAGTGTTTTTTGTGTCCTCATACCAATGACAGTTAACCTATCCTCATTCTGTCAAAGAAGTCTCAGTGAGCCTGGGAGCTTTCAAAAAGGAGGCTGATGCTTGCTTCTTTTTTCTTTTCTCACCAAGTTTGTTTAACAGCACTAGGTTACAGAAGGGAACATGTATGATGATGCCAGCAGATTTGACAGGCCAGTAATCTCCAGTGGGGAAATTGTGATAATTTGCTTAGGGAAGTACTATTTTATCTTCTCAAACAAAATCTCCACTTTAGGTGGACCAGATCCTGCCTTTTACTAGTTATGCTACTTGCAGATTGATATGTTTATTTCTGCAACCCTTCCTCTTTCTTCCTCACCTACAACCCCCCAGTAGTATAGCAACACATAATTATCCTGTATTATGATTTGTTGTTTTACAACAATTTTAGGAAGTATTTTTACTCCTTTTTTTTTGTTTTTGTTTTGTTTTTCCTATAATTTACAAGCTATCCCCAAACAGCGTGAAGTGTATTGTCTGACAAAGAGCTTTCAAATTGTAAGCAGACTTTCAGATGAGAGAAATCTATTATAGCCTTAACTCATAAGCTGGATTTACCTGAGCTCTGCTTTCTATTCCTTTTGCAAGCAAGCAAGAAGTGCTTAATTTTTCTTATGTTTGGGTAAAGGAGAGTGAGGGGTTTCCTAAGTAGACTAGACTAGACTAGACTAGACTAGACTAGACCAGGTTGGAAGAGACCTTCAAGATCATCGTGTCCAACCCAGCTAATCAATTAAACCATGCAACCAAGCACCCTGTCAAGTCTCCTCCTGAACACCTCCAATGATGGTGACTCCACCACCTCCACGGGTAGCCCATTCCAATGGGCAGTCACTCTCTCCGTGTAGAACTTCCTCCTAACCTCCAGCCTAAACCTCCCCTGGTGCATCTTGAGACTGTGTCCTCTTGTTCTGGTGCTGGCTGCCTGGGAGAAGAGACCAACCTCTGCCTGGCTACAACCTCCCTTCAGGCAGTTGTAGAGAGCTATAGGGTCACCCCTCAGTCTCCTCCTCTCCAGGCTAAGCAACCCCAGCTCCCTCAGTCTCTCCTCATAGGGCTTGTGTTCCAAACCCCTCACCAACTTTGTTGCCCTTCTCTGGACACGTTCCAGCAAGTCATCAACCTTCTTAAACTGAGGGGCCCAGAACTGGACACAGTACTCAAGGTGCAGCCTAACCAGTGCAGTGTACAGAGCGGCGGAATGACCTCCCTGCTCCTTCTGCTGGCCACACTGTTCCTGATGCAGGCCAGGATGCCATTGGCCCTCCTGGCCGCCTGGGCATGCTGTAGAGCACTAAGAGGTTTTCTTCTTGTTGGGTAACATTATGACCTGATCTTTTTAATTTTTCTGTGTTAAGGAGCAACAGAAATTTCTGCCAAGCAGTCTCTTAGGGTTTTCTTTTTATTATGTTGACTTTGTGAATGGATAATTGACAATTGTGAATGGATAATGGTGCGTGTATACAAACATATGCATATTCAACAACAATATGTCACTAGATTTACACATTTGCAATTGATTGAAGCATTTTTTAAGTTGCTTTAGTCACATTACCTCAATCCTGTCCTAAGATCATTTGAATTGAGGACAGTTGTGTGAAAATCAACACCTTCAATAAAAAGTTCACAACTGGCCAGAGGTCTAGAGTTCATAGAGTAGCTTGGCAACTACTTAAGTGCTTGCCCTCAAGGTACAAGAGAAAAGTGAAGTAGTTTGAGTTGTCACTTCCTTTTATATTGCCTACAAATGCCTTGGAGGAATTTAATATGTTATAACAAAATAGAAATTGGAAGCTGAAGTGAAGGACATGAGGGATCATGAACTAGGGTGTTTCTTTAACAGTTTTTGTGTATATTTTTCTCTCAATTGTGGTTAAGTAAAATATATTTAATTTACTAGGTGTATTGCATATGAAATCTTCCTAACTGTTTCACAGAACAAAGAAGAGGTTGAGTAAAAAATTATGTAGATGAGACAGGAGACCTGCATGGATGAGCGAAGAGCTTCTGAAGGAAATCTCATGGAAGAAAGAAACTTACAGTTCATGGAAGAAGTTCATGGAAGAGGTTCCAGGAAACTACAGACCAATGAGCCTCACCTCCATCCCTGGAAAATAGGGAGTCCAAAGAGTGGTGGTCAATGGTGCCAAGTCCAGCTGGAGAGCTCTAACTGGTGGATTCCTCCAGGGATCAGTGGTAGGTCTGGTCCTGTTCAACATCTTTATCAATGACATTGATGAGGGGACAGACAGACAAGAGTGTCTGCTCAGCAAGTTTGCTGGTGATACCAAACTAGGAGGCTTGGCTGATACATCTGAAGGCAGTGTGGCCATTCAGTGAGATCTGGACAGGCTGGAGAGCTGGGCAAAGAGGAACTTAATGAGGTTCAACAAGGTTAAGTGCAGAGTCTTTCATCTGGGGAGGAATAATAAACTGCAGCAGTACAGGTTAGGAGGCAATCTGCTAGAGAACAGCCTTGTGGAGAAGGACCTGGGAGTCCTGGTGGATTATCCATGGGTCAGCAATGTGCCCTTGTGGCCAAGAGGGCCAATGGTATCCTGGGGTGCATTAAAAGGAGTGTTTCCAGCAGATTGAGGGAGATTCTCCTCCCCCTCTACTCTGCCCTGGTGAGACCTCACCTGGAATATTGCATCCAGTTTTGCGCTCCCCAGTTCAAGAGGTACAAGGATCTACTTGAGAGAGTCCAACAGAGGGCTCCAGGGATGATTAAGGGACTGGAGTGTGTGCCCTGTGAGGAGAGGCTGAGAGACCTGGGGCTTTTTGGTCTGGAGAAGAGAATGATTTAATAAATGTTTATAAAGAGGTGATTTAATAAATGTTTATAAATATCTGAGGGCTGGGTGTCAAGAGGGAGGGGACAGGCTCTTCTCAGTTGCACCCTGTGATATGACGAGGGGTGATGGATATAATCTACGCCTCTGAGGGTTCCACCTAAACATGAGGAGGAACTTCTTCACTGTGAGGGTCACAGAGCACTGGAACGGGCTTTCCAGAGAGGTTGTGGAGTCTCCTTCTCTGGAGACTTTCAAGACCCATCTGGATGCATTCCTATGTGACCTGCAATAGATTCTGTGGTCCTGCTCTGGCAGGGGGTTGGACTCAATGATCCGTGGAAGTCCCTTCCAACCCCACACATCCTGTGATCGTGTGAGTCCCTAGAAAACTCAGGGTTAGTTATTATATTATCTGTGTGATTTTTTTTTTAATTCATTTGGCACAGTATTTAAATTGATTCTTCCTCTTATGTAGACATGTGTGATGCATCTTTGGGGAAGAAGATCATAATCATATTGTTCTACATTTCTTCTTCATAAACTTCACTATCTTTGCCAAAAGCTCTTTATATTATATGAAAATCATTCCTTGTATAAGTTGGTATTAGCTGCTGACTTTCTTTTGATAGATCAGTGCGGTGTGAAGTTGCAGGGTGGGCTAGTAAGACTGCTTTCATGGAAATTTAGCCATTGGGATCCATTTTTGTTGTTGTTTTATATCTGAAATCAAAGCAGTTTTGAGGTGAGGAAATACAGAAAGCATGGGGTTTGGATATAGTGGATGACTAAAGGGAAAAGTTCTAATAGTGACTGAAGCTGTTTGAAGGATTCCTTCAGTCTCACAGTCCTAGGCTGTATAAACTGCAAGAAGCTACAAACCAGCTTAACAGCTTATGCTTGAATATGAGACATAAGCTGTGAAACACAATTTGCTTCACAGATTTTCACATACATTTCTGTGTCCTGTAACCAGGAGAAAACTGGGGAAATAAAGAACTACAGATGCTACTGAAGCTAATGCATACAGACTTAATGCATCTGTCTTTGTTCAACTCAAAGTATGTGACACTGTTTTTAAATTTGGGTAGAATAAAGAGATTGTACTCTGCTTTCTGTTTGCACTGAAAAATTGATCCAACATATGCTTTTGTTAAATCTCTTCCCCCCCCCCCTTTTTTTTCCCCTAAAGCTAGAAATGAAAAAGGAAAGTTTTATTTGTAGCAGTTGTAATTCATGCATTCTCAGTTTATGAATACACTGCATAGTGTATATTTTTCTGTAGACTTTAAAAAAAAAGCAAAGGTATTACACTAAAATATTTCATATTGTTTCAGGCTATGTAGTGTATGTTTCTATGTTTTAATGATCTTGAATTCCATTTCATAACAAAAATCTGAAATGCAATTTAACATAACACGAACAGTACTCAGAAAATTATTTACTCACTTATCACTGGAATATAGGGTTTGAATTCTCCACAGGCTAGTAGCAACTGTGAAATCAGTATCTTTGGCAGCAAAGTTGATGACCTTCTATGAAGTGGTGTGCTTTGAGCAGTGCTAGGCTGTCTTTCTGAATCCCAGACTTTCAAAGCATGCCTGCAGCTGAGACAGTCCCTGTAGACATGCCACGGTCATCACCTGCTCTGCCAAACAGAGCCCAAGGCTCACACAGTAGCAAAAGGAATTTTCACTTACAGCTGAATTGCCTGGGAATTATATATATAAAAAACCACATCCTGATTTGTGTTTGCTGAATGCAGATCTGTTTTTCTGACAGACAAAATCAACATAGCTATGGATTTAATAATTATATAGTTATGTGTATTAATGGGGTTAAAATTCACCTGTATCATTAGGCCCGGATTTCATGCTTGCTCTCTGCTGCCATACGTAATTATTTTCTATGTAGGTAAGACACTGTAAAGCAGAAGGATCCAAAATATGTCCTTTTTGGCTAATATTGTTTGAGGATAAGCAAACATGTAAACTCATCACCCTAATCAGCTCAATTAATTTCTTATCAGAGTTGCCTACGCATGAGAAGAGAGTGTCAGGTGAATGGCATGAGCTGGAGCTGCAGTTGGTAGACTCACATGCTATTAACACCACCAGAACTCTACAATTTCTAGTCATATGGCTCTCTATCATTTCATTGCAAAGGTTTTTTTATTTATACGTTTGAAAAAAAGATTGCTGTGAAGATCACACATTCCCCATGTGCAGTAAAATATGCTTTCTAATTTTCTATATTTCACAGTATCACAGTATCACCAAGGTTGGAAGAGACCTCAAAGATCATCAAGTCCAACCTGTCACCACAGACCTCATGACTAGACCATGGCACCAAGTGCCAATTTAGCCCCAGTCTTGTGCATTCTTGGAGAAACTCCACAGAACCAGCTTGACGTTATAGTTTCAGCTTCTAATTATATACATTTTTTTATGTCCAAAGGAAATGCATAGTCTTGGGAAGACAAACATGTCACTGTGTACTGGGTGTCAGAGATTTTACTGTCTTGTTAAGAATGCGATGCCAGTTGCATCATAGTGGAGACTGGCAAAACCTGGACATGAAGGAACTAAATACCTTTTTGACAATATTTCAAGTCCCAGTTTTCTCTAGCATTTTGAACACATTTCTCTTGTGCCCTTTTATTTGAAGGAGTGGTGTTCTTACTTGATTACAGAATATCTTTACAAGGATGTCTGGCAGAGTGTGTCGTGCTATGCAGTTCTATTATGTGCCAATTAAACTGTTTTAGACCAGCTCATGTGAAAGAACTGTAGAAGGCGTGTGTGAATCATATTGCTTGAACCAGAACTAACATGATGAAAGCCTGTATTTATTTACAGCTAAATGGAGGTCTGTTGTGGTAAAACCTAAAAATACTGTGTAGAGTTCTTCAAATCAGATGCAAAAAAATATAATGGCCATTACAAAAACAAAGTAAATGAGAAAATAATCTGTACATTGTACATCTAGTTAATGCTCAGCACCAGATTCCTGTCTGTAATTCAAGAGACTTTTAGCACCAATAGAAGCACAAAAGCTTAGGCTATGCAATTCTGTTACCTGAGCCTGCTTATAGTGTGAAAAATATAAGACATTAGTTCAAGAAGAACAGGGAAATGCTAGAGAGTCCAACAGAGGGCTATGAGAATAATTAGGGGACTAGAGCATCAGTCTTACAAGAAAAGACTGAGAGACCTGGGTTTTTTTACTTTGGAGAGAAGGCTGAGAGGGGACTTTATCAGTGTCTACAAATATCTGAAGGATGGCTGTCAGGAAGAGGAAGTCAAGTTTTTTTCGGTGATACCTAGTGATAAGAAAGTGGCAATGGACATAAACTCAATCACAGGAAATTCCATCTCAACATGAGAAAAAACCTTTTACTGTGAGAGTGCTGGAGCACTGGAATAGACTGCCTAGAGAGGTTATGGTGTCTCCTTCTCTAGAGATCTTCAAAACCCACTTAAATGCATTCCTGTGTGACCCCACCCTAAGTGGTCCTTCTCTGCAGGAAGTTGGACTTGATGATCTCTTGCCCTCAGTCCCTTGCCCTGACTCCTGACTGAAGTATTTAGGTCAAGTATGTCAGGATGTTCCTTGAACTGGGAGCATTTTAAAACATCACAATATTCTGATTAAGGTAGAGCTGATAATCATTCAATATGTGGCTGAACAGTTTTGTTTTGGGTGTGCTTTTAGCCTTCCTTACTGATGACATGTCAGTAACTGATGATAAAACCCCTGCTCTTGCAACAACTGTTCCATGTGTAAAATGCACATGTTTTACACTTTTACAAGTCAGCGAGACGATGGGACCCACAGGGCACTTGTAGCCATGTGATTTTGCACACCACACTCTGCCACCCTGACTAAGGTTTCCCTTCTCTGTCTTTTTGTTCCACACCAAGATTTGAGCAAGGGGAGGAAACATATACTTCCGTTGTAACTATCACAGAATATCAGGGGCTGGAAGTGACCTTGAGAGATCACCTAGTCCAACCCCCAATATGAGAGTACCAGTATTTCACAGGTCTAAGATCATTCAGAAAGCATACACCATGCCTTGGGAAAATACTTTTTTTACCCCTTCATCTCTCACTAATCTAGGCTTCATCATAGTGTCTGCTACTGTGTTTTGCTGGAGTACTTCAATCTTTCCACAAAAAGATGTTTATCTCACTCCATCCTCTAGAATTAATGATTTATTGGAATGTATTTGTTTCTCATGAAGATGATGATAATCCCTTTCTCTTGTTTCATTCTTGCATTCTTTGCCTTTCAAATACAAAAAGTACATTTTTAAGCTCCTTATTTAGTACATATTTAACTCTCATAACCCTTCTGTGTTAATTCCTACTCTCCTATCTCTTTCTGAGCACTTGACATAACCTGTGACTGACAGCTGTCCATTTTGTCTTCAGGTTATGCTAAGAATGACACAATCTATATGGAGTAGAAATGTTGCATCTCATGACATTCCATGCTGACCTTTTTTGCTTACTGATCACAAGCTCGCATAGCTTGATACTGCCAACCTTCATTGGTCATGGATCATGTCATGCAGAAGTAGAGATATCCACAAGGCTCTACATACTTTTAAAGGGGAGGATGATAGAAACACTATTTGACAATATTAAATATTATGCTGGCCTATTTTGAACGTTTTGATATGGGTAAAGCTGTATTATGTCATTGTTATTGCTTTTGGTTCTGTAGTTTTGACTTTTAGAGCAAGGGATTTCTGATCCTTATATGTCCACATTCTTGCCTGAGGTATGTTCCCATTCTGTGTTGCTACATGGGAATGACTTGTACCATATTTATTTCTAGAATAAAATAAAATACCATATAAATGCCAAATGTCCCTTTTCCCTTGACCTTTTTGCTACAGCTTTAAAGATCTAAGAGCAAGTTTATTACTCATTAGGAAAGGTAAGTAATCAATAGTCATTAAAGCAAAGACATAGATCTTGGTGAACAAATTATCTCCACAGCACAACAGCTACTGCTACCCACAGGAAATTCAGAAAATCTACTACTGTTATGTTTCTGTCTGCAACTACAGTAAATGCATCTGTGCTCTACTAGTTAGTCACATAAGTCCAGATTCAAATGCAAGGTTTTGGCTCATTTAAGAATAGTACCTGAAAATCCCCCTGTCAGATGCTGTCCTGCTCTGTCAGTGCCTAGATCTGAAGGCCGTGAGAGCTCTTCTGCTTTACGTACCCTTCCCTGCTGCTATAGTGGAGACAACACTGGAAAGCTTAGCATTATGCTTCATAGTCAAAATAGCTGAGGTTTCAAAAACAGGCATTCTCTAGACAGACCAGGTGTACTTATTTTATAAGCACATCTAAAACCTGAATTTGGGATCTGGACAAAAAAATAACGGCATCCTTTGTTATTACTAAGATCTGTGAGATTGTGATCAAGAATGTCTTTGAGACAGAGACACCTTGGTATCTATCACCTCCTAGAAGGATCTATGAGTCATTAGACTGTTAAAGGTCTTTTCATTTTGTTGAAATTGTTTTGTTGCAGCAAATATCAGCTTTGCTGCCTAGAAACACATAACATAACTCTCTGTCAAAAGCAAACTTGTCCCTGAGTTCTGATCCCTGCTTAAAAGAAGGAAAAAAAGAATATCTGATTCAGAAAGATTCTTGTTTTCTTCACTATTGTGGTGGGTTGAAGTTTCCCCCCAACATTAACTTTTAGCCAGACCAACTTGGTTAGAAGCAAATGAAGCTGTATTTACAAGCAAAAACTACACTCTGCAATGGAATGCAATGAATATGTACAAAATATGCAGTATGTACAATATTATACAGATATTTCCAATTAGCAAAAAACATGGAAACCCTCCCAGTCAAAAAGTCCACTGCTCCCCCACCTCCCCGCACCCCACCCTGTCCTGAGAGAGAGAGGAGCAGAGAGAGAGAAGCAGTGGGTTAGTCTTATCCAAGGCCAGCCAGAAGCATGTTATCTTCTCCTGAGAGAAGCAAAACCAGCCAAGATCAGAAGAGAAAAGAAATGTGAAATAGGAAATGTGAATAGCATAGCATAGCATAGCATAGCATAGCATAGCATAGCATAGCATAGCATAGCATAGCATAGCATAGCACAGAATAGAATAGAATAGAATAGACCAGACCAGGTTGGAAGAGATCTTCAAGATCATCGTGTCCAACCTATTAACCAATCCAACCCACTTAATCAACTAAACCATGGCACCAAGCACCCCATCAAGTCTCCTCCTGAACACCTCCAATGAAGGTGACTCCACCACTTCCACGGGTAGCCGATTCCAATGGGCAATCACTCTCTCTGTATAGAACTTCTTCCAAACATCCAGCCTAAACCTCCCCTGGTGCAGCCTGAGACTGTGTCCTCTTGTTCTGGTGCTGGTTGCCTGGGAGAAGAGACCAGACCCCGCCTGTCTACAACCTCCCTTCAGGTAGTTGTAGAGGGCAATAAGGTCTCTCCTGAGTCTCCTCTTCTCCAGGCTAAGCAACCCCAGCTCCCTCAGCCTCTCCTCATAGGGCTTGTGTTCCAAACCCCTCACCTACCTCATTGCCCTTCTCTGGACACGTTCCAGAAGAATTGTTATGGTACAGATCCTCTTATCCCAGACATTTATCCAATGAATTTGTTTAGAATAATCTTTTGTTTTCCTTTTTACACCCAATAGTGATCTATTTATATTTTTCTACATTTCTGCTCGAAATCTGCAGCTAAATTTTAAAGGCATAGCCTAAAACACCCACAACCATTCCAAGAATGTTACTGTTAACATGCCAGAAAACATCAAATGAACCTGTAACTGTTAGTCTGTGCAAGAGGTGAACCACGATACATCTTCTAAACTTTATTAACAACCATATCTTATATGCATCTTTCCTCTGTTAAGCAGAGCATCTTTAAATGTTTATTATCTAGACATTGACAAGACCTTTGAAAAAACAGGACCATGCCCTTTATTCTGAGAAAGTTGAGGTGTCTTAGGATGGTGAGCATGAATGCAGGCCATCTCCTGTGCCAGTACATACCTGTGACTATTTTAGGCTGTGCCTTTAAGAGAGGAACAGTTGCTGGAACACTCTGGCTGAATGCTTTGGTGAAATAATTGAAAACAAAGATAGTCTAAACGAATTTCATTGGTAGATTGGTAGAATGCAGCTTTAAGTTTTAGTTCTGTTTGAATTTCAGTTCAGTTCTGTCTGTTCCAGCCTGTCTGTCTGTTTTCAGTCTCTCTCTGAGCAACAGCTGCTGGATGGAGTTAACCTTGAACTAACAGATAAGAATAATTCTTGCATATGCTTTGAGCTAACAGAATTTCCTGCTTAATAATTACCTTTTTTCTCTCCAACCCTTTTTGGGAAAAAAAGGAGGTAGGGAGAGAGAGTGGGTACGGGGCGGGGGCCCTCCTGGTTGGAGGAGGGAGTTTTGTTCTGTATTACGTTTTTTGCTGTATATTTCTGTATATATATTGTAAATACTGTATATTGTGTGCATATTCATTGCATCTCATCCTGCTTGTAAATATAGCCTATTAATCTGCTTCTCCGACTGAGTTAGCCGTGGCTTCTTTGTGTGTGTGTGGGGAGAACTTTCTCTCACCACCACAATACCTCAATAATTAATCCAATTTCTGTATTATATGTAGCATTTCTGAAATTTAAGTAAAAGAATTAAATACAGTCATTTTGATCTTCAGAGCAGTTGTGTTATCTAGTGAAGATCCATTATGAGCAATAGTGGATTTGTCAGTCCCTGTGTGGTAGCTGAAACTGAATTTTCTTTATCCAGATCATGAGTTTCCTTTCTACATTTTCTCTTTCTCTCTCTCTTTTTTTTTCTTTTTCTTTTTTTCCCCTTGCGTGGGTGGGTGTTAGAAATAGGTGTTTGATAGGGGTATGGTGACAGTAAGAGAAAGAGTTGGTTTGGTTTTGTTTTGTTAGTAGTGTTTATTAGGTTAATCCCTGAAGATTTATCTATAAACTACACCCTGTTAGAAATCCCTGGGGAAGAACTGGATGAGATCAGAGATAGAAAATGACACTGATTGCTTAAGAGGAATGTAATACCACCTGCTACAGAGCAAAATGAATTGGAAATGTGATGCTGCCTTGCTTTGTTTACTATTAAAGCTGGTTTTGATTCTGTGAGCTAGCCCGTCCTGAAACTGTGGTTCTAGATAAGTGGCCTGAGCAAATGGTAGAACCTAGGGAATGGACTTCTTCTGAATGCACTCTGTAGCACACTAACTTCTTCATCTATTAAAAATGACTAGTTGTTGTAACTGGAAAAAACAGAAGCACTATTTTGAAGGGGAACTATTTTAATCTCTTTGCATCCAGGGAGATGAAGGTGCAGGTTTATTACTACAGTGGCAAAGAGTGAAGATATCACTTGAATTAAAAGTCACTGCCTAGCATATTTATTCCTCATCATTCAAAATTCTAGCACATCTTTATTTTTTGGCCTAAAAGAAAAAAACAACAAGAAAACAAACAAACAACAAAACAAAGACCACAAAACCCCCATGAAATAAAAATGAGAGGAGGGTCATTCTTAACTTGTTGGAGATAATTTTGGAGATTTAAGTGCCTGGCATTTGCAGAAGAGCAGGACAGAAATTAATTTTATAATCAATCATGTGCTAGAATCTTGGTTATACTATCCAACATTAAACAGTGAATTTTCCATTCTTGAATTAGGAAATACTGTTCCATCAGGTGCTCTTCAGTCCCAGTGTGAGAAAAGAGCAAACAAGAGAAACCTTTTCTTAGGTGGAAAGGATGGAAAGATAATACGGTTTCTCTAACTTGTTTAATTTTTGCTAACTGTGAGGCTGACAATATCAAAAATAATTAAGGTTCTAATAAATAGCCCAAGAAAATTGACTAGGGTCATTTCTCATGCAGGTCAACAAATAGCAATTGACTTACAGAGACAGTGACCTTCATTGGTGACCCAGTATAGAGCAGTTTGTTATTCCTGATATCTGAAATACAGAAGTGACAAGGATTTGGGCACTATAAAACGTTTCCAGCCCTTTCATTACTTGCTCTGATGAAGTGTAAAAGAATGGCAAGGTTATGAATGATGGAAATAATGACAGCAGTAATGACTGGAATAATTGCATTGAGATTTATCATCACTCTGGAGAGAATGAAGGAAAAACAAGAGAAATGGAACAACAAATGGAATAGAGAAGATGAGAAAATTGTAAACATGAACATTTTTTGTGGTTGTGGGGAAGCACAGAAAAACATGAAATACTTTTCAGAGAAAAAACAGGTAAAGATAGTAGAGAACAAATACTATTTCTCCTTTTTCTTTCTAATTCCAGATGCTACCTTTCTGACTTGTTCTGTGTCTATTTCATGTTGATTTTTCTACTGCCTTTTCCTTTTCATTACTCCACTATATATAAGTGAATGAAATGTCCTTAGTGTATGAACCAGTTTTGCCTATATGATCATTTGAAAGGAATGTGTGAGGCAGTAAATTAAAATCAAAACTAACTCCCTGCAATGCCTGTACACTAATGCATGCAGCATGGGGAATAAACAGGAGGAGCTAGAAATCCATGTGCAGACAAGGGGTTATGATCTGGTGGCAATTACAGAGATGTGGTGGGACAGCTCACATGACTGGAATGTGGTCATGGCTATTTCCTTTTTAGGAAAGACAGGTCAGCATAGCAAGGTGATGGAGTTCCTTTTTATGTGAGGGAGCAACTAGACTGTATTTAGCTCTGTCCAGGGGTGGATGAGGGGTGAGTTGAGAATTTGTGGGTGAAAAATAAGGGTCAGGCTGGCATGACTGATGCTGCAATGGGTGGGTGTTTATTAGAATAGAACAGAATAGAATAGACCAGGTTGGAAGAGACCTTTGAGATCATCATGTCCAACCTATCATCCAACCCACCTAATCAACTAAACCATGCAACCAACCACCCTATCAAGTCTCCTCCTGAACACCTCCAATGATGGTGACTCCACCACATCCCCGGGCAGCCCATTCCAAAGGGCAATCACTCTCTCTGTCTAGAACTTCTCCCTAACCTCCAGCCTAAACCTCCCCTGGCGCAGCTTGAAACTGTGTCCTCTTGTTCTGGTGCTGGTTGCCTGGGAGAAGAGACCAGCCCCCACCTGTCTACAACCTCCCTTCAGGTAGTTGTAGAGGGCAATAATAATAACCCCAGCTCCCTCAATCTCTCCTCATAAGGCTTGTGTTCAAAACCCCTTACCAACTTTGTTGCCCTGATCAGTACAAAGTTGATGAGGCCTTCTACAAGCAGCTAACAGCTGACAACACAAAACTAGGTGGAGTGGCTGACACACCAGAAGGTTGTGCTGCCATTCACAGCACAGTATCAGAGCATCGCTAAGGTTGCAAGAGACCTCGAAGATCATCGAGTCCAACCTGTCACCACAGACCCCACGACTAGACCATGGCACCAAGTGCCACATCCAGTCCCCTCTTGAACACCTCCAGGGACGGCAACTCCACCACCTCCCGGGCAGCCCATTCCAATGACGAATGACTCTATCAGTGAAGAACTTTCTCCTCACCTCCAGTCTGAAATTCCCCTGGTGCAGCTTGAGACTGTGTCCCCTTGTTCTGGTGCTGGTTGCTAGGGAGAAAAGGCCAACCCCTTCCTGGCTACAACCACCTTTCAGGTAGTTGTAGAGAGCAATGAGGTCTCCCCTGAGCCTCCTCTTCTCCAGGCTAAACAACCCCAGCTCCCTCAGCCTCTCCTCATAGGGCTTGTGCTCAAAGCCTCTCCCCAGCCTTGTTGCCCTTCTCTGGACACGTTCAAGTGTCTCGATGTCCTTCTTAAACTGAGGGGCCCAGAACTGGACACAGTACTCAAGGTGTGGCCTAACCAGTGCCGAGTACAGGGGCACAATGACTTCCCTACTCCTGCTGGCCACACCATTCCTAATGCAGGCCGGGATGCCGTTGGCCTTCTTGGCCACCTGGGCACACTGCTGGCTCATGTTCAGGTGGCTGTCGATCAGCACCCCCAGGTCCCTCTCTATTTGGGAGCTCTCCAGCCACTCTGACCCCATCTTGTAGCTCTGCATGGGGTTGTTGTGGCCAAAGTGCAGCACCCGGCACTTGGACTTGTTGAACCCATGTTGGCTGGACCTGAGCCCTTGGCCATCCTGCAGGTGCGCAGTTATTGCCACCAGGATAATCTGCTCCATCATTTTCCCTGGCACTGAGGTCAGGCTGACTGGCCTATAGTTTCCAGGTTCCTCTATCCGATCCTTCCTGTGGATGGGGACCACACTGGCCAGTTTCCAGTCATCTGGGACCTCACCAGTCAGCCAGGACTGGAGGAAAATGATGGAGAGCGGCTTGGCCAGCTCATCTGCCAGCTCTCTCAGGACCCTAGGATGGATCCCATCCGGCCTCATGGACTTCTGAGTGTCCAAGTGGCTCAGCAGGTCCTGAACTAATTCCTCATGGATATCCAGGGCATTACACTGCTCCCTGACCCCATCCCCCAGCTCAGGAGGCCACTCGTCCTGAACTCCTCCTGCCTTGCTGTTAAAAATTGAGGCAAAGAAGGTGTTCAGGACCTCAACCTTTTCCTCATCTTTAGTCACTGTGTTCCCCTCCAGGTCCAATAGGGAGTGCAGGTTCTTCCTGCCCTTCTTTTTAGCATTAACATATTTGTAAAAATGCTTTTTATTGTCCTTCACTGAGGTGGCCAGCCTCAGCTCCAACTGGGCCTTTGCCTCTCTAATTTTTTTCCTACATAATCTAACAACTTCCTTAAACATAACTCGAGAAGCCTTCCCCTCCTTCCAAAGGTGATACAGCCTCTTTTTTCCCTTAGTTCCTCCAGGAGCTGCTTGCTCATCCAGGCCGGTCGCCTTCCCCGCCGGCTCATCTTTCGGCAGATGGGAACCGCCAGTTCCTGTGCCTTCAAGAGCTCCTGTTTGAAGTAGCTCCAACCGTCCTGGACCCCTCGGTTCTTGAGGGCTGATACCCAGGGAGCTTTGCAGATAATAATTTTATTTTTTTTTTTTCAGTGAGGCTTAGACAGGCTGGAGAGTTGGGCTGGGAGAAATGTAATGAAATTCAACAAGAGCAAGTGTAGAGTCTTGCACTTGGTGAGGAGCAACCCCAGGTATCAGTATAGGTTGGGGAATGATCTGCTGGAGAGCGCAAAAGGGAAAAGGACTGGGGGTCCTAGTGGATGGAGGTTTGTCCATGAGCCAGCAATGTGCTCTTGTGGCCAAGAAGTCCAATGCCATTCAGGGATGGATTAGAGGAGTGTGGTTAGTAGGTAAAGAGAAGTTCTCCTCCCTCTCTACTATGCCCTAGTGAGGCTGCATCTTGAATATTGTGTCCAGTTCTGGGCCACTCACTTCAAGAAAGACAGTGAGCTACCTGAAATAGTCTTATTCCCTCAAGGCATTTCATGGGAACTACCCTCCTGCAATACCTGAATAGGTTTCAACTGCTAGGGACAGAGTTCTTCAGAATGTATATAAGATCCCTGAGACTAGCTATACCAGAAGGATATGAAGATACTCTCACTTTGAAAAGAAGAAAACAAGAATGTTATCTGCACATAGGAGCTTGTGTACTTGTGTGCATAAATAGTCCTTAGACACTGCAAGACAACATGAGGTGCCTTAGTTCTAGTGGAAATTAAGAGACCTCATGTAAGTGTATTGCTTGTGCTTCTTGCAAATAAAAGTCTATGTAAGATTTTCTTCATTTAAAATATCATATGACAGATTCTCAGTGATGACTCATGCTGAGCTGTACATTACCGTGTGAACAGATTCACTGAATTCAACAGTGGCATGAAAATGTAGTTGGAGATAGGAATGCCCTTCCCTAAATGAAAATTAAGTTAAGGTTCCACAGGATGGTATCCAGGGATGGCTTAAAGGAGTAAGATAATTATCTGTAAGTATATCGGTAGAAAAAGCAAATCAACCCTTCTTCAAATGGATCTCCCTCGAATCACTTTCTAGTACACTTTGATTTGAAGTCAGTCTATCAGTCAGTAAACAAGGAATGTATTTTGTTAGGAAACCCTGACATTGTCATAAAACATGCAGATACATTATGTCAATGGACTTTCAAATCTGCATATAATGTATAAATGAGATTTGAGAACTAAGGGAATAACACGTTTTTGCATGAACACCCGTATTTGACCCCCATACTATGAAAATGCACTATGGGTAAGAGATCTTTTCTCTGTACTTGAAGCAGACATTCCCCAAGTGTGTGTGGAGAAGAGGACTTGTCTTAAGCTCAATCTTAGGGTTTTGCACAAGGCAGTTTTTCACCTGAAATGTTGTTATCTCAGGTCAGTGTGGCACTGATATGCAGCTTAGTATAGTGCTACACTTTTGCAAGCTTCAAATAGGGGTTATTGGGTTTTAGTTTCAAAGACCTGGGATTTAAAACCAGTGAGTGCAAAACCAAAATGCAGTGCTGGCAGAAAATCTAGAAAGAATAAAATGCCAAGTGTGTAATAACTATTTCTTGCTTGGGTAGATGGTTGTGGCAAGAGATCGTGTAAAATGCTCTCCTTATTCCCCTAGGAAATTAGTAAGCATTGTCTGCTGCTAATTTTCAAATAAGCTACAAAATAAAAGCTAATCAGTGTCTGCCAATGGTAAGTGTAATTCTGAGGGGCAATTACAATCACTGACTATTTTCTTCAAGATATTAGTTTGCAAATAGTCATGGTCTGGCATGCATTCAGGATAATGATTCTGCCTGATTGCTGCATGTGATGAGAACAGCCTGGTCACCTGAAAGCTGCAACAAAACTCTCTTGTTGCTGCAGGGTTTAGCAGCATAAGACATTTCTATAGAGCCTGAGATACACTTTTACCATTTAAAATATCTGTGTGAGTGTTTGCCAGGTTCACTGTTTAACTAGCCACTGTGTCTAATTTAGAATTGCTTTTACTTCTACATTGTCTTCCCTCCTTGCCCTTCTATAAACTCAAGGCTGCAAGCAAAAACTCCTGAAATCACCTAAGCAAAACCCATGTCCTGTACTAATGGTACATGAGCACCACTTCTTCAATGCTACAGTTAAAGATTTCCAGATATTTGTCGTGTATGGATTTATTTATTTGATATAATATAATATAATATAATATAATATAATATAATATAATATAATATAATATAATATAATTTTACATATATATATATGTGTATATGCAACATACCTCTCACAAAGCAAATATTCCTAGTTTTATCAGGCAACTCTTGGAGTTTGCTGGTATTTGACTGCTTTGTTGGTTTTTTCTTGTTGTCTTGAAATTTTGCAGTGTCCTTCAAGATATTTGTTTTTCTTCCTCTCAGTCAAGATAACCCTAGGCTGTGCCAATTTGCAGCATATCCACACTTAAGGAAGCTGAGTTGCAACAGAACAATGTAGTGCTGGGGAAGAAAATAATGTAATAATAGAAGTACCCACTAGAAACTTTATATTTATAAATATTCCTTGTATTTTAAGTTTGATATTACCCAGAGATCACACAGTACTAATAAAATCAATGTCTACTGTTGTAAATCTGTAAAACTCCTGTGAAAACAGATCTATCATTGTGTAGCAGCATTTGTAGCTGGGAGATCATGCAGCAGAAGCTGGCATTTTGAAGCAGAAAAGCAGAAAATATCTGCCCTGTGTTATTCAATCACATGAACTTCAACACAGTGCCTGTTTCTAGTCTCAGCCTTCAAGGATCTGTGCCTGAAGGCTGTTAGGGCAGTGTGTTTACACAGAAAGGAATGTAAAATACGTTGCCACGTCAGTGTGATCAGCCATCTCCCTTGCAGTAATTCAGAGAGATGTTTAATTGTGTTCCAGAGTGATTTCTCTCTTCCAGAACGATTTCACTCTTTCCCTGTGACAGAGCAGTGACACTAATGTGTGTGTGCATTTACTAGCCTCTTCTTGAAAGGCTGGCTGAAGATTTTCAGTACTTTAAGGTCTGTTTTTCAGTGAATGAGTGCCAAATGTGTCTGAAATATGAGCCCACAAACAAAGACAGAAATCGCCCAAATCTGCAGACAGTTTTGGAAAACTTAATAAGTATATTGTCAGCCCCCTGAATACAGAGGCAGTGAGTTAAGGTCAACTTGCATATAGATCAAATCAGTCTCTAGCTGCCTTTATGCAAGGGAGAATGTTATCCAGATCAAGAATTCTGACTATATGAATAATCTCCATTCAGATAGCCTGGAAAAGAAAAAATCTTTCTTAGATCTTTCTTAAGGTTGCCAGCTGCAGTTTTAAAGGGACTACCTGCTGACCATTCTGTGTCATGAAGTTGCAAAGGATTTCAAGGTCACGTGTCATGTAGTCACACTGCTTTTGGATCCAGAGTTTCCTCACTGTGACACAAATGCCAGAAATGTCTTACACAATGCAGAAAATTAGAATAATAGAATTTTTAGGGTTGGAAGGGACCTCAAGGATCATCTAATTCCAACACCCCTGTCATGCGAAGGGACACATCACACTAGACCAGGCTGCTCAGAGCCACATTCAGCCTGGCCTTAAAAATCTCTGGGGATGGGGCTTCTACCACCTCCCTGGGCAACCTGGTGCAGTGTCTCACCACCATCATGGTAAAGAACTTCTTCCTAATATCCAATCTGAATCTACCCATTTCTAGTTTTCTTCCATTCCCCCTAGTCCTGTCACTACCTGACACCTTAAAATTCCCTCACCAACTTTCTTGTAGGCCCCCTTCAGATACTAGAAGGCCACAACTGGGTCTCCTCAGAGCCTTCTCTTCTCCAGACTGAATAGCCCCAACTCCTTCACTCTGTCCTTATAGGAGAAGTGCTCCATCCCTCTAATCTTCCTCATATCCCTTCCCTGGACACGTTCCAGCACATCCAGATCCAGATGTAATAGGGGCTCCAGAACTGGACACACTACTCCATGTGGGGTCTCACCAGAGTGGAGTAGAGGGGGAGAATCACCTCCCTCAACCTGCTGGCTATGCTTCTCTTGATGCAGCCCAGGATGTGATTGGCTTTCTGGGCTGCAAGTGCACACTGCTGGCTCATGCAGAGCTTCTCATCCACCAGCAACCCCAGGGCCTTTTCTTGAGGGCTGCTCTCAAGCCAGTCGCTGCCCAGCCTACATCAGTGCTTGGGATTGCCCTGACCTTGCATTTGGTATTGTTGTACCTCATGAGGTTGTCATGGGCCCACCTCCCCAGCCTGTCAAGGTCCCTCTGGATGGCATCCCTTCCTTTCAGTATGTCAGCCACACCACATAGCTTGATATTGTCAGCAAATCTTCTGAGGGTGCACTCAGTGCCACTGTCCATGTTGCCAACAAAGATGTTAAACAAGACTGCTCCCAGTACTGATCCCTGAGGGACTCTATTTGTCAGTGGCCTCCACTTGGACATGGACCCATTGACAGCCACTCTTTGGGTGCAGCCATCAAGCCAGTTCTGTATCCACTAAATGGTCCATCCATCAAACCCATACTATACCAGTTTGGAGACCAGGATGTGGTGCAGGACAGTGTAAAAGGCTTTGCTCAAGTCCAGGTAAATGATGTCAGTTGCTCAGCCTTCATCTATTAGTATTGTGACCTTGTCATAGAAGGCATCAGGTTTGTCAGGCAGGATTTGCCCTTGGTGAAGCCATGCTGATTGTACCCAAGAACAAACACTTACACTTTTTTTTTTTCAAGGTGGTTGGCTTAGGACTCTCTTCTTGGAATGCATGCATTGTTTCTCTATGATGTAGCTCCAAATGTTCAGTAAGGATTAAAGTAAGTCTTCCCAGTACAGGGAGGTGAAATATAGCACTCTGCGTGAATCTCAGCATCAGTTGGTCTCATGAGTGGCATAAAATCCCAGATTTTATAAACAACATAATATAGATGCTGCATTGTAAAGGACATATGATGGAGGAAGTCAGAATAAATAATTCCTGATCATGTAATAAATGCCAGTGATTTTAGGCAGTGCTTCTAACAGGAATTTGTGATACAGTGGAATATATTGCAAAATAAAGGAAGAAGCTACTGAACAGCTACTGAACAGCTACTAGTGCTATTCGATATATTTGCCAATGACCTAGATGAGGGCACAGAATGCAGTGTCAGCAAGTTTGCTGATGACACCAAGCTGGGTGGAATGGCTGACACCCCAGAAGGTTGTGCTGCCATTCAGCGACACTTGAACAGGCTGGAGAGCTGGGCAAGGAGAAATTTGATGAAGTTCAACAAGGGCAAGTGTAGAGTCTTGTGCCTGGGAAGGAACAACTCCATGCACCAGTATAGATTGGGGATGAACCTGCTGGAGAGCAGTGAGAGCGAAAGAGACCTGGGGGTCCTGGTAGATGGAAGGATGACCATGAGCCAGCAATGTGCTCTTGTGACCAAGAAAGCCAATGCTGTTCTGGGGTGTGACCAGTAGTCAAGAGAGGTTCTCCTCCCCTCTAGTCTGCACTGGTGAGGCCACATCTGGAATATTATGTCCAATTCTGGGCCACTCATTTCAAGAAAGACAGTGAGCTACCTGGAATAGTCCATTGCAGAGCCACAAGGATGATTAAGGGAGTGGAACATCATACAAGGAAAGAATGAGGGAGCTGGAGCTCTTTAGCTTAGAGATTGGAGACTGAGAGGCAACCTCATCAATGCTTATAAATATGTAAAGGGTGAGTGCCAAGAGGATGGAGCCAGGATCTTCTTGGTGGTGCACAATGACAGCACAAGGGGCAATGGGTGGAAATTGAGGCATAGGAAATTTCACGTAAATATGAGGAAATTTTTTTTTTCCCTGTGAGGGTGACAGAGCATGGGAACAGGCTGCCCAGGGAGGTTGTGGAGTCTCCTCTCTGGAGATATTAAAAAGTCACCTGGAGGTGTTCCTGTGTGATCTGGTGTAGGTGATCCTGCTCTGGCAGGAGGGTTGGACTAGCTGATCTTTTGAGGGCCCTTCCAGCCCCTGTAATTCTGCGATATACTTAAAGATTGTGCCACAGAAGCTTCTTACAAGGAAACTGAATTAAATGTGTGCTCTTGGCTTCAATTCTGACATTTAAAAATTCCTTACTTTAAAAAAAAAGACCAAAGTAAACAAATTTTTAAAATACATTCCTATTTCTTTTGCCAGCTATATATTTTTATTTCTACTGAAACATGCTGTATTAATTCATATATACAGATATATATGAGTGGGAGGAATGTTCAAAGTTCTTCACTAGTCTGTCTAATCTCAGAAGACATTGAATCAGAGCAGTGCCTTCATAATCCTCCTGGGTCTCAGAAACATGAAATACACGTGATCTCTCATGCTCTCATACTTTCCTTTACCTACTACCTTCATGCCCCTGAAAGCAAAAGGAAATCCTATACAGATTCCAGGTCAGGACACAGGTGATGTCTCCATGCTATGGTCTCCAGTCTCAGTTTGGAAACATGGGGAGTACTCATATTTTCACAAATGCAGTTGATCCTCACAGTAGCTTTAATTTTACCAAAGGTTGATGAAATTTCTTGAGCAGATTTCAGGGTACTCTCATCCACCCTGCATCCAACAGAAAGAAAAACATAAATCATAGATCATTTTGCAGAGCAAAGCTGCTGAGGACAGATTACTTTTCACCTCTCCTGAACTATATACTTTTTGTTTCTAACTAAGCCACAAGTTTGTACTAAAATCATATATTTAAGTTGCACCAGATAATACTCCTGTATTTCATGTTTGGTTTTGTTGTGTTTACTTCCTGTAAGTTCAGCTGTGGAATAACAAATGTTTATGTCTGACACAGCAATATTCATTTTCAGAGCTCAAACAGTCTTGCAAATTTAAGAAGGCATTGTTATTACATGTTACAAATAAAAATGTGTATATACATATATATATATATAAAAGAGACAAAGATATGAGATGACCTGACAAGAAACACTGATGGAAAAACATGCAATAAGGCTTGTAGATCGTTTGCATCTGTCCTGAAATCACTGAATAAAACCCAACAGGATAAGATGGAAAATACTGTTTCTTTCTCTAAAATACAGCAAGAAAAGCCAACAAGTTGATGATAAATGAAATAAGCAGATGACAAGACTGTAATGTTTTTTCTAGGAATCTTGGAAGGAAATATGCATTTCAGAGGCAGTTATGAGAAGGATAAACATCTTATTTTGCAGGTGTTCAAAAAGACCAACCGGTCACGTACTGTATCATCAAAGGAAGAACAGATGTGTCTTTGAAAATATAACGAAGATGCAGACTGATGTCATGGGATGATTAGAGGTAGGAATGAACCTCAAAAAGTGAATAAAAGATGAGAAACAGTGAATGGCCTTGATTATTATTTTTACAAAGAAACAGATGAATGTTTTATTTAAATATCCTCTGTTGTCAGACAAAAAGGAATGAGCTCTCAGAATTACATTCCTAAAACCATATCCATTGCCTTTTTTTGAGGGGTCAAGCTGATAATGAAGGGGACCCACCAGAGGCTGGTGACTTTGCTCTCCTTCTGTTGGTATTGTGGGAGAGTTTTGCCATTCCAACCATTGCAACACCCATCTGTCCTTTGTAAGGAAATTAATTCATTGATGCAAAAAAAAGAGCTTTCCTCTTTGGAAAGTTCAGGCAGGGGAGAAGTCACAGATTTACTAGAGATTTGCTGTATTAGTCAGTATAAACTTTTGTATAACTTAATTCCCATCGGATGATCAAAGACTTTGGTACTAGGTTCTTACATCCTAATTATTCTCACCAGCATTTTCCAATTTTCTGTATTTAAAGATGGAATCAAAAGATAGGAGAGAAGGAAACTATCTAGAGATTATCACGCCACCACAATAAAACATAATGTTTTCTGTCAGGATTTAAAAAAAGAATCTTCCCAGAGAGGTTCAGATACAGGCCACAGGGATGATCAGAGGGCTGGAGCACCTCTCCTATGAGGACAGACTGAAGGAGTTGGGGCTGTTCAGTCTGGAGAAGAGAAGGCTCCGAGGTGACCTCATTGTGGCCTTCCAGTATCTGAAGGGGGCCTACAAGAAGGCTGGGGAGGGACTTCTCAGGATCTCAGGTATTGATAGGACTAGGGGGAATGGAATGAAGCTGGAGGTGGGGAGATTCAGGCTAGATGTGGGGAGGAAGTACTTCACCATGAGAGTGGTGAAGCCCTGGAATGGGTTATCCAGGGAGGTGGTTGGGGCCCCATCCCTGGAAGTGTTTAAGACCAGGCTGGATGAGGCTCTGGCCAGCCTGATCTAGTGTGGGGTGTCCCTGCCCATGGCAGGGGGGTTGGAACTAGATGATCCTTGTGGTCCCTTCCAACCCTGACTGATACTATGATACTATGATACTATAAAATAGAAGTGTTAATTATAAATAAAGAAACAAAACCTGGATGGTGAAAGGGTTATTCATGTTTCTGCAATCCATGTTAGGTTTCCTCAGAACAGACTTGATCCCTAAAACTTCATCACAACCAAATATAAACAAACTATTTTTAATAATCTTAATGACTTTAAACCCAATGAAACTGTAAGGAAAAAAATGGTTTATTTCATCTTAGAAAAATCTTGTACTATGGAACAGATTTTGATTCCCATATTTTAACACTCACAGGTCTGTACTGCCAAAAGTAAAGACCCATTTTCTTTTTGTTCCTTTTTCTTTATTGAGACTATCCTGTTAAATCAGATCGTAGCCTCCTCCTAGATTTTATCCTACCCTTTTCCAAAATTGTTTCCTTGTTAGATACACACATATGGATAATTTAATATAGAAGTTACTATGATAAGATAAAGCCTACCACAGCATTATGATTTTTGTGAATTTTACAAGGATGTTAATTTTAGGATACCAAAGCAGTATTGTTAAGGGGTGCTCCAAACCCTCTTTCCCCCACTTCCATCAGCAGAGGTTTGAACGGGGGAAGATAAAGACGTGAAATTGCCTTTCCCTCCCTGGTGGAGGCATGTGGGGGAAAGGTAAAATAGGCTCCCATTCTTCCCACTGGGAGCTGAAGTCCCTTACATGTGTTCACATGTATTGCAGTTCTTTTTCTTTTAGCCTTCAGTCACTAATGTTGTCAATAGTCTATCTGTATTCATCTCTCTTTCAAGTCTACCTATAAAGTGTAGTGTCCTAAAAGTAAGGATTTGCGACTTTGTTCTCTTATGTTTTGTAGCTCAAAACTATCATATTCAATATGTTTTTGAAGTGTTGAAACAATATCAATAAATCTGCATAAATAACTAAAATCATATCTTCTCTGGAAAACAGATTGGATTTTATGTAAATCTGTCTGTCATGGGTGCACATTGTCTTCACATTAAAAAAAATCTATACAAAAATCAATATCATGCTAATAAATTTCAGAAGAAGACAATCTACCCTCTCAGCCTGATTCTGTAGCTGTGAATGTATTAAAACACCATAGTAGAATTAAACAGCCCAGTCTCGTGACTCTCAAAGGAAATGGCCTCACTTCTTACCTTCAGAGACTTTATGAATAGAGATCAGCTTTCAGTTTATTAGTAAAAGGCATATTTCAGAATATAAAACACATCTTTCAAACCTTTTAAAAAGTGTGGTAAGGAAGTTAGTTTAGGAAATGCTGTTCCAGATGTTTTAGATCAGATGACAATTATATTGGTAATAGTAAGAGTTTTTCTTTTTCAGGTATGTATCAGAAACTGAACAGAAGTTATGTACCTTATGAAAAAGAGGATTAAAAAAAAAAGAAAGGGAAATTACAGTCAGCAAAATGCAGTTGATTTGTGTCATTCTTTGTTTACACATCTGAAGTTTGATATAATGTACTTTTGTGGAAGATTTGGCAATAACCTGTCAAGGAAAACCAGATACCATTTATGGGAACAAAACCAAGCAGGTCTGGTTGAGGTTTCATCAAGCCCCATATTGCATCTGAAATAACTAAGGAAGAGCAAGCACAGGGAGAAGGAAATATTTTTCTCTCTTCAATATGTGTTTAGTTGCTCCTTGAAGTCCACTAAAGAAGTGAGCTTGTAATTTACATCATAATAATCTCATATAATACTGCAAATTAGTCCAGAAGAAACTTCTGAATAAAATTATCTTCCTTTGTTTCTATATGCCTCCCTTCAGAAATGTACTTGGCCTTCCTTCCATCAAGGGCAGATGGTTACAGCTCCATCGGTCTATATCTTGCATAGAGATATCAGCTTTTACACTGTTTCTTTCAAAAATGATGGTAACTTGAAGAAAAAAAACCACATCTGAGTATATGCATCATTGCAGAAGCCTCCAACTTTGTTTCCTTACACTAATCCAAGTTTAAACTCTATTCCTGTCTTCAGAACAGGCAATTTTTCCCTTTCTCTGTGAGAATGTATCCTTGCTTTACTGTACTCCTATCCTCAAGTTACTCTTGCAAAATGCAAAAGCATGAAAAATACCTGTTCTTGAAATCCATTTTAAAGTTTTAGTTATATTTTTAAGATAATAATTTTTTTTAAAGTATCAGGAAATTTGGCAGGTAGATGCCAATCTCCTCCTTCAAGATTGTGCAAGGGCTTTTTAATTGTATTTCTTGGGGGTGGGGGGGAAAAAAAAAGTATAATATTTATATTTGGCCCTGAACATACTTGTTTTATACATATATACCTTAGACTGTCAGATTAAGGTAGTAAAAAAATGTCCATTATGTGAACAGAGGATTCATTTTTCCTTCTAAATGCAGGCCTAACCTGCATATCCAGATTTAATAATATACATCTTGTATTTGATACAAAACTAAGGAGCACCTGGGGATGGTCCCCAAAATTTGCTTTACTATGTTTGAAAAGTCAATTTACTGCTGCTGAGAAATATCAGGTTTTTAGCCTCATCCTTTTGTTGTCTTGTGTTATAACCACATAAATGATAAAAAATAGTTATAGGATGAACCCACCAAAGTACAATAACATTTGCATTTCTGGACTAAACCATCCCAGTTATAAGATATACCAAAGATAATATGTTCCAGGATGAAAAAAAGAAGCATATGGATCTTGCAAATGACTTGTTATCCCAATCAACAGAAAACACATAAAAGAAACACAAACAGAAGTTATTTTGCAACAGTTACATTATGTATGTGTATGTGTGAAAGAAATAAATGGAAAACCAAATCAGTCTTGGAGAAATGAAGATGACAACTGTGTTACAAGTAAATCCCAAGGTTTAACATAATTTTCTTCATGTGAGTTGATACTTCCAGCTTACCTTTTATAGATACATGGACAAGACATATGAGGAATGTACACACTACAGATGTGTTTTTATAGTTTCATTTCACTGCCATGTTAAGTAACATTTTCTGACTCAAAGGATAAGCAAATCCTCTGAGTAGATTTTTTCTGGGCCACCAGAACACTGGCAAATCATACATGCATATTTTCATATACATCACCCTCAAATTATTTGTAATTTTAGTCAGGATACATATTCTGCAAAAACATGGAAAAAATCATTATAAAGATCACAAAATATACTATAACTTTATGAGGAAGGAAGTACATAAAAAAGAGAGAACAGGATTACAACAGTATTTTACACTAAAAGAATAGTTAATTTCCTGATAGAAAGCAGGAAAAGTATATCTAAATTTCAGGTAAGAATAAATGACTGAATAATGCAAATATTAACCAATATGTGAACCCTGAGAAAAATGTATTCTGACTTTACTTTCTCCTTTTTCACCTCCTTTTGCCTTCCCTTTCTCAGAAATGCACTGTAAGGATAAGAAGAAATTAGAAATATGAAACAAATTTATTTACTTGTTAGGGCCATAAATGATTGAAGTCATTGCTCTTTGAGTTCTTATTCAAACACTCAGAGAGTCATAGTTCAAAAGGGTTCATAGCTGCACCTTGACAAGGCTATGGAAATACTATTGGCGGTCTTAGACTGATTTAATGTGCACTGAGAGCACAGTCTTCCTAAGGCTTAAACGGAAAGGTTTTCAAAGATGCCACTTTACAAGTCGTCTGGGGACACAGAGCATTTTAAAATTCTATCTGAAAAGAATTTTCAACCAGAGAAAGCACTGTGTTAAAGAATGAATCGTGTATCATCCATCTCCCAGTCCAGACAAAACCATAGTGTGACTCTCAGATTTCAGAAACGTACCAAGACAGGTTAAACTGTCATCTCACATTTCTATCATCCTATTTGTGAAAGATACTGTATTGATCCACTAAACATGTAATAATGGGAATCACAGTAGGGGGCTGCCATGTGAATGCAGTTTAGTACCAGGAAGTACCCCAGGAAAACAGACTTGCCTGACCTAGAATTATAAATTGAACTAAAGAAGGACATAAAAATTTTACTGTGAGTGTAAATCCAGTCTAAAATGAGGCAAGTTTAACTTATGAGCAAGAATATCTACTATCAGAATTGCTCCAGTACAGCTGTTCTTTATCAAGTCCTATTAGGTATCAAAAAGTAATACTGTCAACATATGTCTGTTTTTAAAAGTGGAACACAAATGGCCATTCACAACTAACAGACTAAAAGTGAACTGTTTCTCACATTATGCTAGTGCACCATCTTAGAATCAGTGTGGCTCACTAGAGTTATTCCTAATTTCAACAAGTGTACTGAAAAAAAGTAATCATACCTGGTAATTCTAAAATCTTTCCAAAATGTAAATGTACAACTGCAGAAACACATAATTTTGGGGTACATTCATAGAATTTAATTTCTTTAGTACATATGGCAAAATTAAATCGTGCTTAGAGTTACATATAGAAAGTTAATACTTTTTTTTTTCAGTTGTAATTATTTTGATGCTTGCTTTCAGATCAATACCTCATTATTTTTCAACAGTCCCTTAAAAGGGCTCTGTGTCAGTGTGTTAAAATAGAATCAGAAAACCTCGACCATCAAGAAACTGGACAGATATATTCCTAAATCTTACCAGGCACCGCCATATCATCTGGAACCCAGAGAGCTCTATTCATTTCCACCTCATTAGGAAACACTAGTGCTCACTGCATATACACTGTCAAAAGAGAAATAGCAAAAGACAAGAGCTGGTTTCATCAAAGATTTTGCTATGTTTCATTTCTGTTTCATTTCTGTTTCATTTCTATTTCATTCAGATAAGTGAAATCACCTTTTTTTTTTTTTTAAGTAACTTGACATTGTCTAATAAAAAAGTTGGTATCTTAAAGAACTGGCATCTCATGTACTATACACAATGATGTAGTTCTTTTATTGTTCCCTTCAAAAGCTGATTAAAAGTCTCAAGCTTAGAAACCACCTGGTATTTTTTACTTCATTGCTTTGCAATGATATCCTATCAGTTTTTCCAGAGAATTAGAGAATTGTTTCCAGGTATGAAAGAGCAGTTTAATAAACTCTTGTTAGAGCAGATAATCTGCATACTCTAATATCAAACACACCAATGGTTTTAGTGCTGTAGACACCTATCCACAAACAAGCTTCTAACAGAAATCAGATCATAGTTTTACAGAAAAGGTGAAAAAGAGGACTTTAGAAACACAGAGATAGAGTGAGTTTAAGAGACAATAAGTAGAATGAAAGAGCCCAAATTTATGGGTCAATTCTGCTTCTTTCTGAGTGGAAATGGATTGTTGTATTAATGAAACATTATTTCTAATGCCTATCTGCTTGATGTCAATTATGTTTATCATTTAGCTATTCAAAGGATGGTTGGTTTAATTTCTACTTGACATTGCAAATCAGTTCCTTGAGAAACCATTACTTGTAAGAAATTTCTCAGTTCTTGTACCAGCTTTCTTCCTAATTCACTTTGTGAGCTTGGACAGGTCACAAGAGGTTAGTCTCTACAGCAAACTGACAGCATATTGCACAAATACACAGCTCTTCTTTTTTAAAAATAGGTATAGTTCAAGTGTTAAGAATGGTCTACACACACCAACTCAGTGCTCTTCTGTGAGGATGAATTCATGTAAGCATACCCCAACTTCATTTGTTTTTTAAACCAGACAAGTGTACTGATAGCGCACACTCAGCTACCTCACAGTCCAGACTGGGTCTTATGCTGTGAAACACAGCAGGGTAGCAGGCATGTTTTCTTTTTTCTCTAGTCTTTTAGAGTACTTGCAAGTCATCAAACCACAAATGGCATATTTTACATTTGGGGATATTCTCAAATTATTTGGGCCAAGTTTTTTCATATGCTCAGATTACATCCTTCCTTTATCTGTTGCTATTCCTTGGTGTTGTAACCCTCAGGCTCCTGTAACCCTTAGGCTCCTTAGGCACACCGATGCCTCCAGAAATGAGGCAATTTTTGCTTGTTCCCTATTTCCTTACCTAAGAAGTCAGTATCGTTTGTGGGTGACACCATGTTTTCTTCACTATAATCAACAGATTAATCAACAGTATTTACTATAACTGCTTATTAGTCCTTTTGATTTATAGAAAAACTAGGATAATGGAATAAGCCTTTGTTATGAATATGCCCTCAGAAATGAGCGGCAGAGATATCAATGAAAAATATGTTAGGTTTATTTATTTATTTATATATATATATATACAAACTCTGCAATGGGGTATGTACAGTCCCCCTTCACAGGCATCGATATTCAGTTAGTGGAACTATCTTTACAGAATGTTTAGGTATAGGCACTTAAACCAAATGATTCACAGAACTTAGAATCGAAACTGATCCGGAAAGCGGCAGGGGAGGGGGTTGGTCAGTGACCGGCGATCCTTCACCCAGAGCGATTTGCATGGTGCCCCAACTGAAACTCTATGAAGAAAGGCTTGGCTTACTCACAAGCTGAGACCTTCGTGAAGTCTTCCCTTAATGTTTATAGTCCGCAGAACGTGGCACGGATATGCTGTAATAAGGACACAGGAAATGGCGCCGACCGCGTGGCTGCGCCGCGTGGCTGCTGCTTCTCCCAGGATACAGAGGTTCCCAGCTCGGGGTGGGGGGCAGTTCAGCAACGCTGGTTCACACGGGTTACCAGGGTGTGGTAGAGTAGGAAGGTTCCCCCCACACACAAAAAGAATTCCACAGCTAACTCAGCCGGAGAAGCAGATGAAAGCTGTATTTTACAAGCAGATATGGAATGCAGTGAATATGTACAAAAATATACAATATTTACAATATATACAGAAGTATACAGCAAAGTATGTAATACAGGAGACCTTTCCCCAATCCCCCCCCCCTTGTGGCCAGGGGGTTCGGCTTTTTCCCTCCCTTCTCCCTCCCTCCCTCCCCTTTTTTCCCAAAAGGGTTAGAAAGAGAGAGAAAGGAAGGTAATTAAAAGGGGAAAAACTTGTTAAAGCTCAAAGCGGATGCAAAAGTTAGTTTTCTTATCTGGTTAGCAAGAATCGTAGAGAGAAACGAGCCAGCTCACAGCACAGGGGGAAGAAGAAGACGACTACTGACTGACTCCCCCGACTGAAAGACTAAACAAAAAAACTACAACCGGGTTCCACCAATGAAATTGGATTAGCATATCATTGTTTTCATTCTAATATCAAAACATTCGGCTAGAGTGTTCAGCAAAGTATGTAATACAGGAGACCTTTCCCCAATCCCCCCCCCCCCTTGTGGCCAGGGGGTTCGGCCTTTCCCTCCCTTCTCCCTCCCTCCCTCCCTTTTTTCCCAAAAGGGTTAGAAAGAGAGAGAAAGGAAGGTAATTAAAAGGGGAAAAACTTGTTAAAGCTCAAAGCGGATGCAAAAGTTAGTTTTCTTATCTGGTTAGCAAGAATCGTAGAGAGAAACGAGCCAGCTCACAGCACAGGGGGAAGAAGAAGACGACTACTGACTGACTCCCCCGACTGAAAGACTAAACAAAAAAACTACAACCGGGTTCCACCAATGAAATTGGATTAGCATATCATTGTTTTCATTCTAATATCAAAACATTCGGCTAGAGTGTTCAGAAAGTGTCTCTTTCTTAAAGGCACAGCCTAAACCGGTCACAATCCACCCCTGCTAAACAATTTCATTGGCTGTTTGTACTGTCCATGCAATCTAAAACAATATCTACAGTTTGTAAGTAAAGTTCATAGTCCATTCCGGCTATCCTCAGGTGTAGATGATTCAGAAGTCCAAGAAAGAAGAAAAATGGAAAACAGTTTGTTTCTTCGCAGACGAAGCGAAGAAAAGGGAAAACAGGGAAACAGGTAAACAGGGACTCTCAGTTGACTCAGGGCTCTCAGGGTTCTCAGGGTTCGTGCACCGTGGATTCCTCATGGATTCTTCCCTTGGGCGCGATGTAGCTGTACAACACTCTGAAATTAAACTCTTTCAGCTAAAGTTAAATTTCTTTGTGGAATACACTGAATTTCACCATTCTCTTGCATTACCCAATAAGTGTGACCCGGACCTTCAGCTGAAACCACCCCTCGGACAGGTTTAGCCTCTCCTGAGGGAGAAAATACCCAAACAGTTTTACCTAACAGATTCTTTTCTCTAACAACAGGAACTCTATCACCTTCTACTTTCTGTAGCAGATCTGAATGTGCAGGTCCAGCTCGGTTCACTGAACCTCTACTATTTACCAGCCAGGTTGCTTGTGCTAAATGTTTTTCCCAGTTTTTCAAAGAGTCACCCCCATGGCTTTAAGAGTGGTCTTCAACAAACCGTTGTAGCGTTCAATCTTCCCTGCAGCTGGTGCATAGTAGGGGATGTGGAATATCCACTCGATGCCGTGCTCTTTGGCCCAACTCTTTACAAGGTTGTTTTTGAAATGAGTTCCGTTGTCTGACTCAATCCTCTCTGGAGTTCCGTGTCTCCACAGGATCTGTCTCTCCAGACCGAGAATGGTGTTGCGTGCAGTTGCATGTGGAACTGGATAAGTTTCCAACCATCCAGTGTTTGCCTCTACCATAGTAAGCACATACTGCTTACCAGAACGAGAACGTGGTAGAGTGATGTAGTCAACTTGCCAAGCTTCACCATACTTGTACTTGGACCATCTGTCACCATACCATAAGGGCTTAAGTCGTTTTGCCTGCTTAATAGCAGCACAAATGTCACAGTCATGGATGACTTGTGTGATAGCATCCATGGAAATGTCTATGGATCTGTCACGAGCCCACTGGTAGGTTGCATCTCTGCCTTGATGTCCTGACGAATCGTGAGCCCACCGAGCTAAGAATATCTCACCTCAGTGTTTCCAGTCGAGATCAAGATCAGAGTCCATGTCTACTGGAGAAACTCTTGCAGCTAGATCTGCTTGATGGTTGTGTTGCTGTTCCTCAGTAGCTCTGCTCTTAGGAATGTGAGCATCGATGTGTCTCACCTTCACTGGAATTCTCTCGATTCGATCAGCAATGTCTTGCCACAGGTCAGCTGCCCAAATGGGCCTTCCCTTCCTCTGCCAACCATTCTTTTTCCAGTTCTTTAGCCAACCCCACAGAGCATTGGCTACCATCTATGAGTCGGTGTAGAGATAAAGCTTTGGCCATCTCTCACGTTCAGCTACGTCGAGAGCTAGCTGGACAGCTTTTACCTCTGCGGTCACACAGGGTTTCTCCTGTGGCGATGGATCATGCAGCGGTTGATCCCACGGGGTACTGTCCACAGCACTGCACGCAGCTGGGTGACGGTGGCAAAGTACCACAAAGCCTCTTGGAGTACTGGCTTTAGTCCCGGACAAGGTGAACCACAACAGCACTGGTGCGCACACAGATACAGGCTCAAACACAAATGTAGGGGGGATCATCACCAAACAACCCCTATTTACCATTTGCCCCAGTGAATACTGGTTCAGTGAGCATCTGTTGCTAACACAAAGATTAACCAATGAACTGGCATCTACCAAATATGGTGTAAGATTATGCTATACACAGGGGTGAGACCACGCCCAGGCAGGCAGTTTACCTGGACTCAGGGGCGCCAGGATCCCCCTGCCGCCTTCAGAAAGGAGGGGGAACAAAGGAGGGTTAACACACAGAAAAGTATGTTCTAGAAATATTTGGGGCACAATCCTGGCCATAAGCATCATCCACTACATCCTTTTGAAATTCTGATTACCTGATTTTACACTTCATTGTTCTCATATTGTCTTGAGGCTTTCAATGTGCAATTAATACTGAGTTATTTTAGTACCTGAGAGGCTACCTATTCTTCTGTCTCTTCTGGAAAATTTCATATGTTATGCTCTTTTATTCTACTTACTAAAATAGAGGAGGACTATAGACAAAGATAGATAAGCCTTTTTAAAGAAGTCTGGCATGAAACTGTAATTTTCACATATTACTTTTTTTATTACAACTGTGTTCAGAAAGACAGCTCCTGATACCTTCCCGTGTGTACTGTAAATTTGTATTTATATAAACAAATGCAATAATAGTCAGCTAGAGGAAGCTTCTTTTCTTTTTAATAGCACAGCTTTAAATTATATGTTACTTTCTGCAGCAGCTAGCCAACAGAACAGTGATTCATACTGGAAAAACAGAGGTAACAGAAGAAGATTAAGAGCATATCTAATCCACCAACCACTCTGGGTAGCTGGCTATTTGGTAGAGGAAGTTCACAGAGAGGTCTAGAAGAGTCCTTTTCTTCCATGGCTATTGCATAAGACATGTGCAGGCATGTATGTATGTTATAATTTGGTTTTAAATGCATGAACAAATCCCACACAGTATGCTCTTTTTCCTTGGCAAACTGAAAATTGGTGAGCAGAGTCAAAGCAGAAGAGGAGGAATCAACAGAGATGTCAGACCAGTTGCTGGGGAAAAACTTTTCTCTACATTTAGAACTTAATTAAACCTAACTGGATTATGTAAGCTTCTTTCAATAAAAATGTATGGAAAGTGGCAAAATCTTACAGAATTGTCCACTTCAGTATATATCTATGCTTAAAGAAGAACTTGTTTGGTTTGGAGTAAAATTCTGAAAAGAAAAGCTTTCTAGGGCAAAGTTTTTGCTTACCATCTTAAATATGTTCTATGTATAAAACATATATATATATATATATATATATAAAAAAATATACACATACACTCATATACATATGTAAAATATCATAGAATCATAGAATAGAATCATGGAATCAATAAGGTTGGAAAAGACCTCAAAGATCATCAAGTCCAACCTGTCACCCAAGACTTCATGACTACTAAACCATGTCACCAAGTGCCACATACAGTCCCCTTTGAACACCTGCAGGGACAGTGACTCCACCACCTCCCTGGGCAGCCCCGTTTAAATTTTTTTTAAAAACATTGGCTACCAAGTAAAACATAAATAAATGCAGATTTCAGATGCAAAGGGCTTCCTGTAGAGACCACAGAGAAATTAACTAGTGAGTTGATGATGCATACAGCTAGAGAGCAATCTAAAATTAAAAATTAATTCAGTTTCATCAGTGGCTTCCTGAAAATAGCAATTAATTATTTATTATGAATGCATACATATTTATCTTTTAGCATTCCACAGGTCCAAATAATCTCTGGTACATCATTCTACATAAAATACCTCAAACACCATCATGGCCCTCAAAAAGACATAATCTGATCTCCATGCTCATTTCTACTAAACATGTCACCAAATAACAAGAAAGCAGAGAGGTGAGGAACAATTCAGCATCACTTGAATTTGAGCCTAGACTTAAAGCATCATGGTTCACTTTGAGCCCTGGCCACTACCTGTTTCTCACCAGTTTCTCATTCTGGTGAAGGAAAGTGGCTGAACATGATCAGAGAGAAGAAACTTTGGGAGTCTACTTCAGGTTTCTTACAGAATGGTATATGCCTCAGAATCCGAAGTGTAATGGTCTTTCTGTTAAAGAGTTTTGGTGGTGTTTTTTTTAAAATCCTTATTATTGTAGGTCTAGGCATTCCCTATTTACCTCCAGACCTTTCTGGGAATATTCTAAATCCTTCCTTCAGACACAAGTTTTACACTCTGGCCTTAAAACACAGCTAAGGATTATGCATTCATTTATACTTGCGAACACAAGCAATATCAGCCCTTGTAAGTATTTGGATACAGGACAGTCTTTGAAAGCCCAGTATCCTATGGGAAATGCTATGGCTGATTCACCAGGTGCCAAAATTCTGTCTGGTAATTCACAATTGGTACTCTTCCAATTAGCAAACAGGAGACTGCTAATACCACCAGCTGCTACCTGGACTGCCTTTCTTACGCTGTATTTTTCTTTTCCTAGCCTGTTTCTCTTACATCTTTTGAGAGAGATTCTGCAACAAGACACTGGCATTAAAACACTCAGTTAACATTAACTAGTGCAGTCTCCAGAAAGACAAGTAGCATAGCCTAGAGAGAAGGCAGGGAAACAACTGAAGAAAGCAGGAGTTTTGTTGGGTAGAAAGCAACTGGGGCCTGAGGAGGAAGGTCTGAGCTATCAGAGTGGCTGTTCTTTCTCAGAGAGATGACTTGTTGGGGGACACAGGGATGTTCATTCTTTTCAAGGCACAGGTGAACAGGTTGAGTCACGACATCCTGCACCTGCCAGCTGAGGAGAAAGATCATGCAGGGATGGATTATTGATACTACCTTATGTTCCCTTGTGTTTATGTACAGTCCTACAAATTAGTTATGAGGCTGGTGATGACTTTTTGCTGAGCTGTGCTTCCCTGAGAAAGATCCAACATTTTGTGTGTTTTCTTCAGGGATGTTATATGTCTTTTTTAAAAATGAGTAACTATTTACCCACTTTTATAGCTTGAATATATTTTTTGTCCAACAGTTCATAAGTAATTTTGTTTTATTTTTGTTGTAGGCATTTGTTTTAATCTTAGAAGAGAGGTAAGGAAGTGTCATATAAGAGACAATTTGTGCAAATATTAATGGGTAAGTAATGGACAAATGTTCATTTTATCTAGTCGCTGGGGTGATGTTTTGTGATTGCTTTGCTAGTGATGTATGCACAGTAGAGGCAGCCTGAAAGCACAGGAGCAAGTCAGCTCTTTCCAGCATATCCTGACAGAAGTTTTTCTAGAAAGACCTTATCAAACATCATAGGAGGGCTTACTGCATTGTGGCACTGGTGGTGGGTTTCATATTGTTCAATAGAACAATCTGACTTGGTTGATAAGCCCTGCCTGTTTGAATAAAAATTTGTAATACAGCCAAATGAGGAGTTTCACACAATTGAGGGAGGGGGAAAGAATGGAAAGCATACAAAGAGAGCAGGAAAATAGGTGCCCTGGAAAAGGATATCTCAGTGAAAATGATACAGGGGTTCATTCTGGATAGACAACTCAATTGGAGCTATCATGGAGATGATGGGTCAAAAAGGCCTAACACAATCCTCAGATAAGTACAGAGAAAAAAGAATGAATAGAAGGAAAGAAGTGATTTTGCTTCTGTGCTGGAATGTCATGTAGGATTTTTATCTAACATTTTATAAAAAGGTTTTTGAAAATGTGAAGAGATGACAGAGATGCTAAAAAATGAGGGGGTATACAAAGTCACTTTCACAAAGGCATCTAGAGCTTCTTTGGTTTAAACTATCAAAAAGAAGTCTGAGAAGTGAGTTGAATGCTGAACGTAAGGACCATTAAAGGGAGAAAACACTGGAAAATGAAGGGCGCTCTAATTCAGGAGAAAGAGAAGCAGCAAGGCCTTGTAGCTGCAGATCAAACCCAGGGCAACAAGCCATGTCCTTCTAAACAGCAAGTGTAGTTAATCACCAGACAAATGTCAGAGTAGTAGGTTTGCCACATCCTAGAGTCTTCATAGCCAGAATGGAAGCCTTTCTGGGCAGAAGGGGAAAAGTAGCAGAGAACTGACTGAATTTGAGACTGCCAGGAGCAGATCCTGCACAAGTCAGGAGTTCATAACGCTTATTTCAGAAAGAACAGTAATCACTGGAGGAAACTATGGTGTGCAGCTCTTCTTCAGCCAGTTTCACCTGACCTAAACACTGAACACCACTCAGGGTTTTGGAAGTACTGAAGAACCTGGCATAGAAAAGGTGAAAGAGGGGCAAGCTGGAAGCAAGTTTAGGTATCTGCTTTTGCCATAAATCTGTTGTGCCTTGGGCAGAAAGAGGGGACAAAAAGCCTTGTGAAATGCAAAGATACGAACATGAAAGGGAATGTGGGCACCATCAGCCCTTGGCAGTGCCTGTGCTGGCAACCCAAGAAACTCCAGGACTCTACTATGTGCCAGTTTGTTTCTATGAGTCACAGTCACAAGCATACTCATATATATGCACATACTCCCCCATCCACTAAAAAGGTCACAAAGCTGTTTATTACTCATGGAAAGTCCCATTTCAGAGTTATTCTTCCTACCTAATGGGCCAGTCACAACTTCCATGTGGTATAATTTCAAAGTGTCTAATTTAGTTTTTCTTAAATATACATACAGATGCACACAGCTCAGTCTAACTTAATAATGCAATTTTTTTTTTCTTCATTTTTGTCTCCCTGAATGACAACTTGGAAAGATTCCTGCCTTAACAAACATTTTATGCTGTGATACTGATAGTAATAAATAAAATTTTAAAAAGTAAAAACAAACATCTAAATACTCTCATACAGTGGTGGCATCCCCTGCCCTCATTTTGGAAAGCAGAATATGGAAAGGATTAATCTGAGACCTACTGTGCTCCAAGCAGATTTATGCTTCTGGAAAGCAATCAATACTTGGCTCATATTTCTCCCTTTTCTCTCAACTGCTTCTTAAAACTGATTCCAAGATAGATAGAGGAACATTTTCTGGCAAACAGAACTGTTTAAGGGAAGGAAAGGGGAAAGCACCCTAGTCTAGCTGAAAGGTTTTTCTCCTGAGAAAATATAAAGAGATGTGACTCAAACTCCAGCATTCAAATTTTAGTCATTTTTTTCAACAAATTTTGTAGTTACTTATGGGTTTAGTTTTTTTTTCTCTATGGAAATCATAACATATTTAGATAGACTAAAGGTCCCACAAAAGCTGGTTTTATTTCTTCTTAGAGAAAGTTTCAGTAACTACAAATTATAGAAACCTGCTCTTGATGAGACTAGTACATGTCCTATAGGTTAAGAATTAGAATCATAGAAACATAGAATTGTTAAGGTTGGAAGGGACCTCAAGGATCATCTAGTTCCAACATGCCTGCCATGGGCAGGGGCTCCTCACACTAGATCAGGTTGCCCAGAGCCACATCCAGCCTGGCCTTAATCTTAGGGATGGGGCTTCCACCATCTTTCTGGGCAACCTGTACCAGTGTCTCACCACCCTCATGGTAAAGAACTTCTTCCTAATATCCAGTCTGAATCTACCCATTTCTAGTTTTCTTTCAATTCCCCTGACACCTTAAAAAGTCTCTCACCAGCTTTCTTGTAGGCCCCCTGTCAGATACTAGAAGGCCACAATTAGGTCTTCTCAGAGCTTACTCTTCACCAGACTGAATAGCCCCAACTCCTTCAGTCTGTCCTCATAGGAGAGGTGCTCCAGTCCTCTAATCTTCCTCATAGCCCTTCTCTGGACACCTTCCAGCACCTCCAGATCCTTTCTGCAATAGGGGCTCCAGAACTGGATGCAGTACTCCAGATGGGGTCTCACCAGAGTGGAATAGAGGGGGAGAATCACCTCCCTCGACCTGCTGGCTATGCTTCTCTTGATGCAGCCCAGGAAGTGATTGGCTTTCTGGGCTGCAAGTGCACACTGCTGGCTCATGCAGAGCTCATCCACCAGCAACCCCAGGGCCTTTTCTTGAGGGCTGCTCTCAAGCCAGTCACAGTCCAGCCTATATCAGTTCTTGAGATTGCCCTGACCCAGTTGCAGGACCTTGACTTGGTCTTGTAGAACCTCATGAGGTTGTCATGGGCCCACATCTCCAGCCTGTCAAGGTCCCTCTGGATGGCATCCCTTCCCTCCAGTGTGTCTGCTGCACCACACAGCTTGGTGTCGTCACCAAATATGATAAAGCCACTTTTCTTTGACATTCAGATACTACCATCTTAATTTAGTATTCTTGAATCCTGAAAGCACATTCCCAGAATACACGTTCTGAAAAACGATATTGCCACAACCACTTATACATGTCATTATATAGAAGGTGTTTTCATGGCTTCATGGACTTACTGCAGCTTGGGAAATCCTGATAGGCATTTTGGATTACCATTTTAGCTTTCTGCACTGCTGAATCTTTGCTGTTGTTTTTATTCACACTACTTAAATGCAAATGCTGATACTCCTGCTTTTAGATTGAAAGCTCATTTCACATGCATAAATGCACAACTTTCACAATGTAACAACATACTTGAACTTTTTTTCTCACTTCAGATTTGAACTGAAATATTTGAAGCAGTACCAGGAATCCATTTACAGTGCAAATACTAATCACCCACATATCACAATTTTCTTCATTCTTTTAAAAAAGTAGTTCCTTTTAATAAGAGAACTTTCCTGCTTCAAAATACAAGTAAATTGTGCAGGGAGTGTTATAAAATTGCCAGTTTAGTATTTACTTTTCCTGTCCCAAGAAAAAGGTCAATAAATCTTAATCCTTACAATGTTATGCATGACATTTCACTTTGGTACTTGTGTCAAGGTAAGGTACAGGTGCAATTTGATGGAATCAATCCAACAACAGTACCAGAAGTGACTTGTAGCAATACATTTTGCTCTCTGCCTTTACTGCCCACTTGCATGTCCTGCTTAACCCAGGTGGCCATTCAGCATATTGATGGGTGATTTTTTTTCATCAGGGTGACAAATTCTCAGGTTAGGGTACAAGGTAAGCCTAGTGGCTAACTGAAGCCCTCCCAGAGGTCTCTGGAGGCATGGGAATTCATGACAGACTACTGATGATCACTTTGCTTTCTGCAGCAAGAGAACTGAATAAGCACAACCAGTGCTCAGGCTCCAGACATATTCCAGTTATCTGTACATGTTACTACATTTAGGGCTAAACCAAACTTTCATTCCTTGACAGAGATACTGGATAGTAAACAATACCACCCTTGGGTCCTATCCCAATGAAACTGAATAATCACCCTAAAGTTCTTATTAGTGGTACCTCAGCAAAGAATAGACAGATCTTGAAGGCACCTGTGGGGAACTTTTACTCGCCCTCCCTTGCCCCCCGCTCTGAAAAGGTCATCTATGTGAAATAGTGAAAAAATAGACTAGAAACCAGGTGGCCAACCTGAAGGCTGGTAGTCACCTAGCGATGTGTCTGTACTATCCAGGCTTGATTAACATTGGAGACATTGAAAATAGAAACATCATTTATCTTAAATTTCTGTTAACATGTTCAAAAATATATTAGTTTCTCTCTCTGAGCAAGTCTGGCATCTGTTAAAAGTGTCAGACTTCTGGCTTCCTAATAAAGTTACAGTATTCTAGTCAAAATGGGAAGATAGCTATGTTACAAACACAGAAATAGTCTCTAAGAGCTAATAGATCCTCCCTACAAATTCATGTAATTACATTAGGTTCAGAATCTGCTTGAAGGACGAGGGCATTAAAAGCAGGCACCCTATAGAGCTGTGCCTAAGGACAGCCTTCAGTCTGTCATTTCACTTGAGGTGGGAGATGGTGACAGTATTAAAGTTCTCTGTGACAAGTGTCATGGAAGGCACACCAGGGCTGGAAGGATGGGGTGGTAGTAAAGGCCTTCAACCTGTTGCCCTGAAGTAGTCTGTGAACACTGCAGTAAAGACAAGGTCTTACAGAGCTGAGCCAGGGGCCTCTGAGGTAATAGGAGACAGGAGGGTAGCTTGCATGAAATGCCTTGGGGGAACAATGGGATGTCCGTCTAAGAAGGTGACATATCTGGCGGCCCAGCTGAAGTGCCCTACACCAATATGTGCAGCATAGGCAACAAACAGCAGGAGGAAGCTACCCTGCTACATGAAAGCTATGACATAGTGGCAGCTATAGAAAATTGGTAGGATGAATCCCAAGTGTGGCTACAAGCTGTTCAGAAGGGGCAGGAGAGGAAGAAGGGGTGGAGGTGCTGTCCTCTGTGTAAAGAAGTAGATAGAGAGTGAAGAGCTGTTGCTGAAGAATAGCCAGAAGCAGGTTGAAAGCTTATGGATAAGAATTTGAGATCGGGGAAATGAAGGGAACCTTGTGGTAGAAGTTCACTACAGGCTGCCCAATCAAGTGGAGCCTACTGATGATGCCTTCTTACTCCAGCTTGAGGAGACATCACGACCACAGACCCTTCTCCATCTGGGGGATTTTAACCACCCTGACATCTGCTGGAAAAGTAGAGCAGCTAGTTGTAAGCAATCCAGGAGGCTCCTGGAGTGCCTAGATGACAACTTCTTAAGACAAGAAATTAACAGCCCTACATGAGGGGATGTGTAATTGGACCTGCTGGTCACAAATGCAAGTGAAGTCATTAGGGATGTCAAAGTCCAAGGCAGCCTGGGCTGCAGTGATCATGCACTAGTGCAGTTCACTGTCCTGAGCGATATATGAAGTCCATGAAAAGTACAGTTAGGACTCTAAGTTTTAGGAAAGCAACCTTTCAGCTCTTCAAGGAGTTAGTAAATAGGACTCCATAGGAAATGGCTCTCAGGGACAAGGGAGCAGATCAGAGCTGTCAGATCTTTAAGGACACTTTCTATAGAGAGCAAGAGATCTCAGTCTCTACATGTAAGAAATCAGGCAAGGAAGGCAAGAGACCACCATGGCTGAGTCAAGACCTGCTGGTCAAAGTGAAGGGCAGGTTGGGACTACACATGGAATGGATGAAGGGACAAGCATCCTGGGAAGAGTATAGGGACATTGCCAGGTTGTATAGGGATGAGGTCAGGAAGGCTGAAGCACTGGTGGAAGTGAACTTGACAAGGGATGCAAAGAAAAACAAGAAAGGCTTCTACAGGTACATTAACCAGAAAAAGAAGGTTAAAGAAAGTGTTCCCCCACCAATGAGCAACAGTGGGAACTTCTGTCAATGAATGAAGAAAAGGATGAGATTCTCAACAACGTTTTTTTGCCTCAGTCTTTATTGGCAGCCTCTCTCCTCATGGCTCTCATGTTGATGGCCCACAAGATGGAGACCAGGGAAATGAAGTCCCTCCCACAAGATGGGACAAGGTGCATGTTCATCTGGGGAACCTGAAGACATACAAGTCCATGGGACCTGAAGAAATGAATCCCAGAGTCCTGAGGGAACTAACTGCTGTAGTTGTCCAGCCACTCTCCATGATACTTGAAAAGTCCTGGCAGTCAGGTGAAGTCTCTGATACATACCCCAGGGCGTGGCTGAGAGCAGGCAGCGGCGAGGAGCTCGGCTCGGAGAGCTTGCTTTCCCCTTTGCTTTCCTTGCTTTTCGGGAGGTAAGGGGCTGGTGGCTCGGGACCTCCTGGAGAGGGGAGGAGGGGCGGCAGGCTCGGGTTGCCTACGTGCCTGAGGGCAGTGACGTAGCAGGGGGAGGGGTTGCCGTAGAAACCGCGGCAAACCAAACAAACCCCAGCGCGTGGCTGAGAGCAGGCAGCGGCGAGGAGCTCGGCTCGCAAACCAAACAAACCCCAGCGCGTGGCTGAGCGAGCAGGCAGCGGCGAGGAGTTCGGCTCGCAAACCAAACAAACCCCAGCGCGTGGCTGAGCGAGCAGGCAGCGGCGAGGAGCTCGGCTCGCAAACCAAACAAACCCCAGCGTGTGGCTGAGCGAGCAGGCAGCGGCGAGGAGCTCGGCTCGCAAACCAAACAAACCCCAGCGTGTGGCTGAGCGAGCAGGCAGCGGCGAGGAGCTCGGCTCGCAAACCAAACAAACCCCAGCGCCTGGCTGAGCGAGCAGGCAGCGGCGAGGAGCTCGGCTCGCAAACCAAACAAACCCCAGCGCCTGGCTGAGCGAGCAGGCAGCGGCGAGGAGCTCGGCTCGCAAACCAAACAAACCCCAGCGCCTGGCTGAGCGAGCAGGCAGCGGCGAGCTCGGCTCGCAAACCAAACAAACCCCAGCGCCTGGCTGAGCGAGCAGGCAGCGGCGAGGAGCTCGGCTCGCAAACCAAACAAACCCCAGCGCCTGGCTGAGCGAGCAGGCAGCGGCGAGGAGCTCGGCTCGGAGGCCTCCTTACTGACCGGGGAAAAAAAAAAAAAAAAAAAAAAAAAAAGCCGGGTGGCGAGGGAGATTCAGAGGGTGATTCAGAGGGTGATTCAGAGGGTGATTCAGAGGGTGACTACTGCAATATGGTTACTACTAGAAGTAAGGCTAGTAGAAGAACAGCTAGTAAGGCTAGTAGAAGAACAGTTGGCACCCAAACAGAGGCCACTCACAAGCATGCAGGTGTTCAGGCAGGTGGCTGCAGTGAGTGCTGGGACCTGGCACTCGATATGGAGGATGGAAGGAACAACTCCTGTGTGAGTTGTGAGCAGATCAGCGATCTGATGAGCATGGTGGCCGAACTAAAAGAAGAGGTAGAAAGGCTTAGAGCTATAAGAGACAGTGAAAGGAACACTGACTATCCCCACAATCTAACTTCTACCAAACCAGAACAGGGGGTAACTTTTACTGGAGCAGGGAGTTTGATACCTTCCCATCAGCTAGCCTCTCAGCCTCCCTGCAGTAACCCACATGAGCAGGGCCAATGGGAGCAGGTCTCTGCCCGACGGAAGAAGGGCAGACGGAGCAAGCGTGCTACTTTGAGCAGCACGCTGCCTACAGTGCAGGTTCAGAATAGGTATGAGGCTCTGCAGGAGGAGCAGGTCATAGGTGAGGATGAGGACTCAAGGAAGACAGAAGCTGCACCAATGACAGGTTCCCTCAGGCCAGCTATCAAAACTAGTCCAGAAAGGAAACCTCGTAGGGTCATCGTTGTAGGAGACTCCCTACTGAAGGGGGCAGAGGGCCCAGTATGCAGACCAGACCCATTTCATAGGGAGATCTGCTGCCTCCCTGGTGCCCAAGTAAAGGACATAGTAGGCAAAATTCCCAAACTTGTGAGCCCTTCAGACTACTACCCACTGCTGGTCTTTCAGGTGGGTAGTGACGATGCAACAATGCGAGGCTCACTGTCAATTAAAAGAGATTTCAGAACATTAGGGCACCTGCTAAAGGGGTCAGGATCTCAAGTAGTGTTCTCTGCTGTCCCTCTAACATCAGTGATGGATGAGGGAACATTGTGGAAGAGCCAACAGGTCAACTCATGGCTCCGGGGCTGGTGCCATCGACAGGGATTTGGGTTCTACGATCATGGTTTGGTTTTCAAGGCAGCAGAGCTAAAAACAACTTATGGGACACACTTGTCCCAGAGGGGGAAAAGGATCCTGGGGCAGGAATTGGCAGGGCTCATAGACAGGGCTTTAAACTAGATTTGAAGGGGGAGGGGTTGGTGGTCTCCTGCTGGCCTGTGACAAGCAGAGGGGCAGCTCACCTGAGGTGGAGGGATGGAGAGCCAGTAGGGGCTCTCAGCTTGCTGCCCTGAGGCAAGACACAAATGACACACCAGGACACCCTGTGGAAACCAAGGGGAGTTGGCACAGGAGGACGACAGGGCCAGCCCAGCTGAAGTGCTTCTATGCAAATGCACGCAGCTTGGGCAACAAACAAGATGAGTTAAGGGCCACCGTGATGCTGGGACGCCATGACATAGTGGGCATCACCGAAACTTGGTGAGACGACTCCCATGACTGGAACGTAGGGATAGATGGGTATAAGCTTTTTAGGAAGGATAGGCAGGGAAGGAGAGGAGGAGGTGTTGCCCTCTATGTCAACAACCAGCTGGAATCAGCAGAACTCCACCTGGGGAGGCATGATGAGTTGGTTGAGAGTTTATGGGTTAGAATTAAAGGCAAGACAGGGGAAGGAGATATTACTGTGGGGGTCTCCTACAGGCCACCTGACCAGCAGAACCAAGCAGATGAGGCTCTGCACAGGCAAATAGAAGCGGCTTCCAGGTCACAAGCCCTGGTCCTCATGGGGGATTTCAACCACCCTGACATCTGTTGGAGGGACAACACAGCAAGGCATCAGCAATCCAGGATGTTCCTGGACTGCATAGAAGACAACTTCCTCCTCCAAATGGTAGAGGAACCAACAAGAAAAGGTGCTACGCTGGACTTTGTTCTCACCAACAGGGAAGGGCTGGTAACCAATGTGAGGCTCAGAGATGGCCTTGGCTGCAGTGACCATGAAGCAGTTGAATTTAATATCCTCAGGGCAATCAGGAGGACCTATTCTAAGCTTACGACCCTAGACTTTAGGCGTGCAGACTTCGATCGCTGCAGGGATCTGCTAGCCAAAGTGTCGTGGGATGAAGCCCTGGAGGGAAGAGGGACCCAGGACAGCTGGTCAGTATTCAAGGACCACCTCCTCTGTGTCCAGGAGCTATGTATACCTACAAGGAGAAAAGCAGGAAGGAATGCTAGGAGGCCTGCCTGGATGAACAAGGAGCTGCTGGACACACTATCACTTAAAAAGAAACTCTACAGGAAGTGGAGGGAAGGACAGCTAGAACAGGGGGTATATAAGGAAGCTCCCGAGCAGCAAGAGGCCTGGTTAGGAAAGCCAAAGCAGAGTTTGAACTGAATCTAGCCAGGGGGTTAAAGGGAACACTAAGAATTTCTACAGGTATATTAATGGCAAGAAGAAGACTAGGGAAGGTGTGGGCCCCCTCAGAAAGGAAAGTGGTGAATTGGTCACTAGTGATGTGGAAAAGGCTGAGGTACTCAATAACTTCTTTACCTCAGTCTTCACTGCAAGGGCCTCCAGCCACACTCCTGGTGTCATGGCAGACGATGCCAGGGACGGGGAGGAAGAACTGCCCATCATAAGTGAAGCTCAGGTTCGTGATCACCTGAAGAACCTGAAAGTGTTCAAGTCCATGGGACCCGACGGGATACACCCACGGGTGCTGAGAGAACTGGCAGATGAGGTTGCCAAGCCCCTCTCTATTATATTCCAGAAGTCATGGCAGACTGGGGAAGTCCCCACAGACTGGAAAAGGGGAAACATTACTCCCATTTTCAAAAAGGGCAAGAAGGAGGAACCGGGGAACTACAGGCCAGTCAGTCTCACCTCTGTGCCCAGAAAGATCATGGAGCAGATCCTCCTGGAGGCACTACTGACTCAGAAGAACAGTGAAGAGGTGATTTGGAATAGTCAGCATGGCTTTGCCAAGGGCAAATCCTGCCTGACAAACCTGGTGGCCTTCTATGATCAGGTGACAGCATTAATAGATGAGGGGCGAGCAACTGATGTCATTTACCTGGACTTGAGCAAAGCCTTCAACACTGTCCCGCACCACCTCCTGGTCTCCAAGCTGGTGACACATGGGTTTGATGGATGGACCACTAGATGGATAAAGAACTGGCTTGATGGCTGCACCCAAAGAGTGGCTGTCAATGGGTCCATGTCCCAGTGGAGGCCAGTGACAAGAGGAGTCCCTCAGGGATCAGTCCTGGGACCTGTCTTGTTCAACATCTTTGTGCGTGACATGGACAGTGGCATCGAGTGCACCCTCAGCAACTTTGCTGATGACACCAAGCTGTGTGGTGCAGTGGACACGCTGGAGGGAAGGGATGCCATCCAGAGGGACCTGGACAGGCTGGAGAGGTGGGCACAAGCCAACCTCATGAGCTTCAACAAGACCAAGTGCAGGGTCCTGCATCTGGGTCGAGGCAATCCCAGGCACAAATACAGGCTGGGCAGGGACTGGCTGGAGAGCAGCCCTGAGGAGAGAGACTTTGGGGTGCTGGTGGACGAGAAACTCAACATGAGCTCTCAATGTGCACTTGCAGCCCGGAAAGCCAATCAGATCCTGGGCTGCATCAGGAGAAGTGTGACCAGCAGGTCAAGGGAGGTGCTTCTCCCCCTCTACTCAGCTCTGGTGAGACCCCACCTGAGTACTGCGTCCAGTTCTGGAGCCCCTATTACAGGAGGGATGTGGACGTGCTGGAGCGTGTCCAGAGAAGGGCCACGAGGATGATCAGAGGGCTGGAGCACCTCTCCTATGAGGACAGACTGAAGGAGTTGGGGCTGTTCAGTCTGGAGAAGAGAAGGCTCCGAGGTGACCTCATTGTGGCCTTCCAGTATCTGAAGGGGGCCTACAGGAAGGCTGGGGAGGGACTTCTCAGGATCTCAGGTAGTGATAGGACTAGGGGGAATGGAATGAAGCTGGAAATGGGGAGATTCAGGCTAGATGTGAGGAAGAAGTTCTTCACCATGAGAGTGGTGAAGCCCTGGAATGGGTTATCCAGGGAGGTGGTTGAGGCCCCATCCCTGGAGGTGTTTAAGACCAGGCTGGACGAGGCTCTGGCCAGCGTGATCTAGTGTAGGGTGTCCCTGCCCATGGCAGGGGGGTTGGAACTAGATGATCCTTGTGGTCCCTTCCAACCCTGACTGATTCTATGATTCTATAATTCTATAACTGGAAAGGAAATATTACACCCATTTTTAAAAGGGTAGAAAGGATGACTGTTGTTTTCCTCCCCAGGTTCAGGGGCCCTTGGGTGACAAATGAAGGCATGAACTCCATTGCCATAGAGCAACAAGATTCCAGAAATGCAGAGAGCAGAGAATCTCAGACGTCCTCCTAAAAGTCATTTTTTGCTGTGTTATAGAATCCCCAACATTACAGCGTCTCATAGTCCCACTTTCAAAAGTCCTGGAAGCCCTTAACAGATGAAGCAGCTAACAGAAGTCCTGAGCATATCCCTCACAGCATCCCTACACCGAAGCCCTTGCCAGAAGTAGCCATTAATGTGATAGGAAAGTCACAGTCATATCATTTTGATATACTATAATGCTTTGTGCTTTGCTTTTATTGCCCAAAAAATGAAACACAAAAAAATTACTGTCTTTTTTGGAATAGTATTAATTGCTTCCACTTGCCTGCAGTCCTTACTTCAGTTGTCTTTATGAAAACATTAATTCCTTCTGGTAGCAAAGAGGACATTTCAAAAAAGTGTGGGGTGAGCTGACGAAGGAATTGCAGCAAGCACATTCTCTGACAAGTGTATGATGTTGTGTTACTACTGAGCAAATAATGAAGAACACTCTCTTCTCTCCGTGGTGTCTTTTAACAAGCTCTCCTAAATGTGTAGTTACAGCGCCAGTAGCATTCAGGATAGTAAAGATCTTCATCAAATGGAAAAGAGGAGCTTGTGTTGTAAAATAAAGGTGTCCCTTTTTTCAAGATCTGAAAAAGAAGTTGCCCACAAGGCAGGAGTATTTTCTATACTAATCTGGTCCATGTATTGTGATATAAATCAGTGGTTGACTAGATCTGATCCAGAAAAGAATAGATCTATCTTTCCTAGGAATTAAAGTTACTCAAATACTTTTCCTTTTAAAAAGAAATATCAAAAAATTATTCTCACATCTTGCAGGGAACCATTCTGTCAGGTAAATGTATTTTTATGCAATATTGATTAGTCTTAATAGGAAAAATTAAAACAAACTTGGTACTAGCTAAATGGGGAACTTGATGCCATGGTAGACACAAGAGCAAGCTAACCAAAGGATGGTTAGCTCTTTTTGACAAAGCTGGGTTTGAACTAAAGGCCCTTATTGTTCTCATGTATTTTTGTGTTTTATCAAAAACATCAGTCTTAATGTAATTCAAAGCATGAGGGTGGAGGGAAGACCTGGAATCTCAGCCTCCTATGTGAAGGAAAAAGAATCTTTAACATTTTCCTGACTGCTTCATTAAAATCCTGACTCTGTAGGAAATTCCCTTTGTTCCCACATATTACAGCATTTTGTCACCACTTATCAACTTGTCATGGTTTCTATAGTTTAGCTAACCTACAGGAGTCTGAGATGTCATGTTTGACATTTATATAGGAGAAAGCAGAAGGTGAGAGACTGTCTGTGATTCCTACCTAAAAAAGTGTATTTGATCCTTTATCCTTTGACCGAGAAAGGCTGCTATGAAGACAAAGAAGGACACCTATGTATGTGCTTTACCCACCAAGAAGACAAAGGTATTTCATTAAAGTAAAAGATGTTTCTTTATGGAGCATGTCTAAGCTAAAAGACAAAGTCCGTGCCTCCTAGAGTGAAGGGTGCACTGAAGGGTCTCAGAAATATTTCTGAAATGTTTGAGGTTAAGGGCTAGTTACTGGAAGTTTTTATTTGACATTTTAAGCTTTCTGAGGTAAAATCTCCAGATCTGACCTTTTGAAAGAGGCTTAACTGTGTGACAGTGTGAGTAAGTGAAGGACATGTCACTTTTGTCTGAAGAGTAAGATAGGCAATGTAATAACAATTTTTCTGTTGTGCACCAAACCCAGCATAGGCATATTGGTACAAAGGGTATAGGATGATAACTCTTAGACCATCAGTACTGGCCCAGCTCTGTTATCTATAAAATGAGGACAGAACACTAAGAAATAATTTAGTGAAGAAAATTATTCAGTACTAAGTCTTTCTCTGTGTGTGTTCTCTATTATTTCCAAGGGAGAAGGCAGTGAAAGGAAGGGAAAGCAGAAAATCTGTCACAGTTTTCAGAAAGCATTTTTTCCATTAAGGATATTGCCTTTGAGACATAAACTGTAATTGCAAATTAAGAAACAGGATGTGAATTATCCCTTGAAAGTTAAATTTTATTTCAATTGTAAGATTTGGTGTGAATGGGAAACAAAAATTATTGGCATAAGTGTCAAGCAACTACAACAAGAATCCAAATTTTATTTTCTTTGGCAACCTCCTTTTCGCAAGAAGGGTGACTGCTCTTCCAATTTGTGGTTACCCGTAGCAAGAACTGCAAAGTGATTGCCCAGTGCTCTGCCTCAGAGATGCACTACTGGAATTTCATGTGGCTAGATCCAGTCTGAAAACAAGACAGGATGGTCATCAGAAGTCTAGTTTAGCAAGTTCTTATAAAATGTATATGAATATGTTGTTCTAACTCTTAGAAAGGGAAAATGTAAATAAACCCTGGGGAGACATCTTTGGAAAGATTGTCAGCACTTGGTATGTTAGTGATCTGCTATGCTGAGGACAGTTTCCAAAATAATTTCTGACTGAAATGGTGCTAGACATCTCTCAGCTGGAGCAAGCGTGCACTGTTAACCCTTCTGCTATTGAAAGACAAGTGGCCTACAAGGCCACTGTGCTTGAGAGCAGTTGTGACAGAAAGAAAACCCCAGGTTCCTGTGGCTGCTGTAAGAAGGAAATTTATGTCTAGGGAGCACATTAAAGCTGAGGTGTCTGCACAGAGTCTCTGTGTCTCAGAGTTTTTCTGCCTTTTGCCTCCACACCAAGTTACCTAGATGGTGCTCTGGAACTGCCATTTATTTATAACTTAGGGGAAAAAAGCTTCTGGTAACCTACTGTGTTTTGTAAAACATCTGGTTTTGCTGTATTGCCAGAGTGCAGTGACCTTATTCTGCTAGATAGAATGAAAATGCTGATTAGGTAATTTCTTTAGTTTTCAGTTCCAATGATATTTTTATTCTTCTTAATAAGATAACTGTAAAGTGCTCACAGGAACAGTATTCAAATGTAAAGACAGACAAGCAAAGCAATCTTACTTGAATCTACTCAAGGCTGAAATCACCTCAGAATGACCAGTGCTCCACTGGAGAGAGTTTCAGAAACAAGATGTTCTCTGGCCTTTAATTTTTGCTTAACAATGACATGAAAACCAACAGTCTGTACTATAAATCAAATGTTTTGTCATTCGCAAAACCAAGGAATAAATAAGCATTGACTATTCTGATTTTCTGCTATTTTCAGCAGGACAAGATGCTTTCTCTCCATGACAAACTATGGAACACAATGCTAGCATTGTGGACTTCCAACAAAGCTTGTAAGGCTATACAAAAATAAAATAGTATACCACAACAATTTGTTGCTGCACGGTGATTTTTCCTGGTACTAGAAGGAGAGGCAATCTTTAGTGCAAAAGCAAGTTTCATATTTATAATCCTTTCTTACTGCTACCTTTTACAGACCAAACAAAAAGAGGAAAAAATGAAGTGGTGCTGTGAGACTGAGTGGGAAAAGAAGAGTTTTGGGCAAAGAAAGTATGTGGGTTAGTTTTCTGAGACAGACACTTCAAAAATGTATTCTGAGTAAAAGGATCAGGTACTTCAGAGAGGCCAAAAGGTATTTGGCAACATTGAAGAATCTAAGACATAAAAATGAGAAGGAATGTCTAGTTCAGAGAAGGTCCACAAAGCTGGTTAGGGGTTTGGAGCACAAGCCCTATGAGGAGAGACTGAGGGAGCTGGGGTTGCTTAGCCTGGAGAAAAGGAGGCTCAGAGGAGACCTTATTGCTGTCTACAGCTACCTGAAGGAGGTTGTAGCCAGGTGGGGGTTGGTCTCTTCTCCCAGGCAACCAGCACCAGAACAAGAGGACACAGTCTCAAGCTGCACCAAGGGAGGTTTAGGCTGGATGTTAGGAAGAAGTTCTTCACAGAAAGAGTGATTTGCCATTGGATTGGGCTGCCCAGGAAGGTGGTGGAGTCACTATCACTGGAGGTGTTTAAAAAGAGACTGTATAAGGCACTTGGTGCCATGGTTTAGTTGATTAGATGGTGTTGGGTGACAGGTTGGACTTGATGATCTTGAAGGTCTTTTCCAACCTAGTTAATTCTATTCTAATTCTATTCTATTCTTTCTAGCTGCATAAATGTTTTTTTATCTGCCTAGTGGATGAGTGATTTCAGGAGCTCCAAATTAGATTATTTGTTATGCTACTATTAAGCACTTCTGAAATGGAGGAAAAGTATATTCCCAATGTGTTTGCAAAGCTGTCACACGGGGAAATTTTCAAAATTGTTTGAAAGTTTGGGTCTGTTTCTGTAGGGATGCCATGCTGCAAAATCCCTATTACAGGATGAGGTTACAGATGTGGCGTCTGTATCTGGATCCATTCATGTCGAGGAAAATGTAAGAACATAGGGGCTAAATATCAATGGATTCAAAGAGCAGCTCTGCAGATATCCACCTGGGTATACAATGCATTTGTTATATAAGACAATTACATGAATTGAACATGCAAACTAAAATCAGAGTTATTAATTTCTCTGTGATTTTGGTATTGAGCTCATGGTCGCTCTGTAGATGAGGATGTTTCTATTTTTTACATTGACTTTGTCAACATAGAAAAGAACCTCAAGAACACAGTCTATAGGGTCTAAAGGACACATATTAAAGCACCTAAGAAGAGAAAAATTAATTAGGATGCTGTACAGGCATTCTTGAAGTTTTTCGCTAGAAAGGAACATTTTCTTCAAGAGACGCTGTAAATAGCACACCAGAATTTAAGATGTCTAACTTGGTCAAAGTTCCTGACTGAAGGCCATACATAATTTTCTTGACAGATACAGAGATCTCAAAGCATTTTCAGCCTCCTTGTACTTTCCAAGTGGAGGTGGCAACTTTCAAAACTGTTTTTTAAATGTAAGAATTTAGTTATCTTTCTCAAAGATGTTTCTCTGTGAGTGAACTAATGAGAAGACATTTACTAAATGAGCAAGCAGAAGTCCACACTTCTGCACCATTCTTGTAGAGTTCTTCACAGTATGTGTATAATCTTCATCTGTCAACTCAAAATATCTTTGGACATAAGTACATGAGGTCTCATATGCCAAGAAAACAAGAATCCTTGAATTGAAAGGCCTTTAAAGGAAAATATAAAAAGAGAAGCCGAGGACTAGGTGAATGTAAAGACAATGAAAGGTAAAAATGTTAGTCCTGAGCAGAAGCCCACCCAGTGCTGGGGCGGAGCCTTGATTTGTTACTCTTTGCTACACAAATGTGAAACTGATACTTTAAATAAATTATCCTATATCTTACTGGGAATTCAGACCCTGAAGAGTCTTGTACATCTGGACTGAAAAAAACCAGCATGTTCCCGCCTCAGTTGATCTGAGTTTTCCCTGAAGCTAGACATGTTATTCATCACTGAGGCATTTAAATTTAAATTTAAATTACCATTGTCTCTTCACTTTTCCCCCAAGTATTTTCTCACCACAAATGTTTCTATGACTTATCCAATGGATTTATTCTATCCAAAATCTACAACCACAAGTCACTTAAGCAAGAATGGAGAATTCATTGTTTCACAGAGGTGAATTTACAGAACAGGCAGGTTTTCTGAGGAATATAACTGAACCCTGTGGTGGTTTGGGCTGGGTGCCCTCTTCTACGTGGTGTACTTCCTGTGTCCAGAGGTTCAGCTCAGTGGGTGGACACAGGAAACCAGGTATCTCCTACCATAATCCCCACCACTACAAGATCCAGCGCGGGGTCTGGCACTGCCTCTTTCTTCCCCTCGCCAGCACCCGGTAACTGGGGGAGACATCTCCCAGCCAGGGGACATCTCTCCTAGCCAGGCCCAAGGCCGGGGGATGGGCGGTCTCAGGCCTGGCCAGCCAAGACTAGCCTAGCAGTGTGGGGGGAGGGGGATGAGTGAGCCCTGGGGGTCTTGGGCCCACTCTCAGGTGGGGATGTGATGTTTCTGGGTCTGCTTTGGGGTTTCTTTTGTCACTGCTTCTGGTTCTCTGTACACATTCACTCTTTTCTATTTAAGCTTTCCATCACTTTTGTAATCCGTTTGTCAGAGTCGTTATTTCTGCTCGTGGTGGGGAGGGGGATGCCTCAACCCACTACAACCCACACCATAATGTCACATATAGCTGAGTATTTCTAGCTTTTAGAATAATTTTTAAATCATACTACTTTTATTAAAATTGGAAGTAATGAAATGTCATAAGCAAGTTTGCAGATGACACCATGTTGAGTGGTGTTGTTGATATGCCAGAGGGTTGGGACATCATCCAGAGGGACCTGGACAAGCTGAAGAGGTGAGCCCAGGTGAACCTCATGAGGTTCAACAAGAGCAAGTGCAGGGTTCTGCACCTGGGCTGGAACAATCCTCACTATTACTACCGACCAGGGGGTGAGGTGTTAGAAAGCAGCCCTTAGGAAAAGGACTTGGGGGTGCTGATGGATGAGAAGCTGGACATGAGCAGGCAGTGTGCACTTGCATCCAGGTCTGGAGCCCTCAATATAGGAAGGACATGGACCTGATGGAGAAGGTCCAGAGGAGGGCCACAAAAATGATTAGGAGGTTGGAGCACCTCTGCTACAAGGACAGTCTGAGGGAGCTGGGGCTGTTCAGCCTGGAAAAGAAAGATTGAGACAGTTTACAAAGGCCTGTAGTGATAGGATGAGTGGCAATGGCTTCAAACTAGAGAAGAGTAGATTTAGACTGGATGTTAGGAGCAGGTTCTTCACCATGAGGGTAGTAGAACACAGCAACAGGTTGCCCAGGGAGGTGGTTTGGGTCCCATCCCTGCAGATATTCAAAGTGAGGCTTGGCAGGGCTCTGGGCAACCTGACCTAGTTGAGGATGCCCCTGCTTACTGCAGAGGGGTTTGCACTAGATGACCTTTGGAGATCCTTTCCAACCCCAACCATTCTATGATTCCATGATTCTATGACAAGAAAGGCCAAATTTAAGATTTGAGTACAAGCAAGGTTAATTACATAAATTTGTGACAATTTTTCACAGAATTATGATTATTTTATTGGTTTTCATCAGTGAGATACTAAGTTATTCCATTCAGAAATAAAAAGCGATACTCAAGAAGTTAAATCCTGATTTGGCTGAGTAGGACTATCATACCTGAAAGAAATGTAACACTAAGCCAATCCTTCCTCACTAATGAATTTCATTAACGATTAGGAAGAAAAAAAAAAGGGGAAAAAAAAACTGTGAAAAGGAAGTTTTGCCTCTGTCTGCTCAAGCAAAACAGTAAGTTCTGTGTTTCAATATGGTAGTTCCTATGAAGTAGTGAAAAGCAGTTGTGTCCTTTTAATTTGAATTTGTCTAAGGACTCTGCTATTCATTCACATTGAATAGCATAGCATAGCATAGCATAGCATAGCATAGCATAGCATAGCATAGCATAGAATTGAATTATATTGAATTGAATTGTATTGAATTGAATTGAATTGAATTGAATTGAATTGAATTGAATTGAATTGAATTGAATTGAATTGAATTGACCAGGTTGGAAAAGACTTTCAAGATCATCAAGTCCAACCTATCACCCAACACTATCTTATCAACTAAACCATGACACCAAGTGCCTCATCCAGTCTCCTCTTAAACACCTCCAGTGCCGGTATCACAGTAGCACAGTATCGCCAAGGTTGGAAGAGACCTTGAAGATCATCAAGTCCAACCTGTCACTACAGACCCCATGACTAGACCATGGCACCAAGTGCCACATCCAAACCCCTCTTGAACACCTCCAGGGATGGTGACTCCACCACCTCCCCGGGCAGCCCATTCAAATGGCAAATCACTCTCTCAGTGAAGAAATTTCTCCTCACCTCGAGCCTAAACCTCCCCTGGTGCAGCTCGAGACTGTGTCCCCTTGTTCTGGTGCTGGTTGCTAGGGAGAAGAGGCCAACCCCTTCCTGGCTACAACCACCCTTCAGGTAGTTGTAGAGAGCAATGAGGTCTCCTCTGAGCCTCCTCTTCTCCAGGCTAAACAACCCCAGCTCCCTCAGCCTCTCCTCATAGGGCTTGTGCTCCAAACTCCTCACTAACTTTGTTGCCCTTCTCTGGACATGTTCCAGCAAGTCAACATCCTTCCTAAACTGAGGGGCCCAGAACTGGACACAGTACTCATGGTGCGGCCTAACCAGTGCAGCGTACAGGGGCAGAATGACCTCCCTGCTCCTGCTGGCCACACTGTTCCTGATGCAGGCCAGGATGCCATTGGCCTTCTTGGCTGCCTGGGCACACTGCAGGCTCATGTTCAGCCTACCATCAACCAGCACTCCCAGGTCCCTTTCTGTTTGGCAACTCTCCAGCCACTCTGACCCCAGCCTGTAGCACTGCATGGGGTTGCTGTGGCCAATGTGCAGAACCCAGCACTTGGATGTGTTCAATCTCATGCCCTTGGACTCTGGCCATCTGTCCAGCCTGTCAAGGTCCCTCTGCAAAGCTTCTCTACCCTCCAGCAGATCAACTCCTGCCCCCAGCTTGGTATAAAGTCAAGAATATTTTCTTGAAGTGGAACTAGCTTTTTAGTGTATTTCATGCAGCCTTGTTTAGTGTCTAAGATGCTGTGATTCCAATACTTTGTCTTTTATAAGCAATTTTCACAAAATTATCATTACTGTCAAGCTTTATATCCCATGCCATTAGGTGGCTAAGTCACAGACCCTTGTAGGAATTTGTACTGCACTCAGTGTCACTTGATGATAAAGCTAAATGTGCTAACAAGCAACATCTTTTTTTCAATAACAAATATTTCCAGCATTAGGAACATAGAAGTCATTCCTTCTTGTGCATTTCTAAGAGACTTACTTCACCTAACTAGGTATATAAAATTAGCTGCCTAATCCAAGCAGGTCACTAGAAGTCCAAGTCAACAGAAATAGATATACAGCTCTGAAATCATAGAATCATAGAATCAATAAGGTTGGAAGAGACTTCAAAGATCATCGAGTCCAACCTGTCACCCAAGACCTCATGACTACTGGAGAAGAGGAGGCTCAGGGGTGACCTCATTGGTCTCTACAACTACCTGAAGGGTGGTTGTAGCCAGGAAGGGGTTGGCCTCTTCTCTCTAGCAACCAGCACCAGAACAAGGGGACACGGTCTCAAGCTGCAACAGGGGAAGTTTAGGCTCGAGGTGAGGAGAAAGTTCTTCACTGAGAGAGTCATTCGTCATTGGAATGGGCTGCCCGGGGAAGTGGTGGAGTCACCATCCCTGGAGGTGTTCAAGAGGGGATTGGACGTGGCACTTGGTGCCATGGTCTAGTCATGGGGCCTGTGGTGACAGGCTGGACTCAATGATTTTTGAGGTCTCTTCCAACCTTAGTGGTACTGTGATACTCTGATACTAAACCACGGCTTCAAGTGCCACATCCAATCCCTTTTTGAACACCTCCAGGGACAGTGACTCCACCACTGGAGAACTGCTGAATGTAAAGTCATTAAAAGAAGCTTTCAAGAGCACTTGGGCAGCCTTAAGAGTTAGGCTTTAGCTTTTTGGTAAAAGTACTTTCTTCTAAAATGAAGTTCTTCTATAAAATATTTTGACAGTTATGATAAAGCTTTCTTTCAACCCTTTATTCTTAACAAATGCCTCTTAATAATTCCCATGTACTCTTCTTTCTCTGCTTTATTTTCTGATTTACATTGCCATTTATTTTAGTGAGAGTTACATAAAATATTTGATAAAAAATGAGATACATATATATACCCCTGTTTCAATAAAGGCAAAAATATCACGTAGTACTAGAAAGTCACTAGCAAGACTGGATAAGGAAATGATGCTTTATAAAACCAGCAAAACTGGAACAAGAACTATGGGACATTAGCAGGGTTTTTTTAGCATCTTGGGGGTTTGTCATCGGATAACGAAGTAGGACTCTCTTGAGTCAGGAAAGAAAAAAGTGTGTTTTGTGTATTATCAGTCCATGTATGAACTTCATTGTTTATTCTAACTGAACTCTACTGGGTCGTCACAGGACCAAGGTTAGGATAAGAAGTCAGTCTGAATTATCATATAAGGCTTTGCTATTATTAACTTGCAATAAACCAGCATTTTTCTTATGAACTTTCTTATTCCAAAGAAAGCCAAATAAGCAGTGCTGTGAGAATATGAGACTGATGGGTTGATAAAGCAGCTTATCCTTCAGTGATATTTAAGAATGTGGAGTTTCATCAGGAAGAGCAAGATACTAAAATTTCCATGTCATTGACTCATTGTCCTATTAAAATGAAATGAAGTAGCCTTAGTGGCTAAAGTGAGACAGAACAGAAGAGGAAAATGCTTTCCTCTTTAGTGATGGAAAAATAAATCACCATATTGATAATATGGAAATGACAAAAAGAATACCACATTGGAGTACTATCAACTATGGAGCTCTTGTTCCAGAGGACTGACTCCAGGAAATTAGAAAAACAGTCAAATTGCTATTGGTTCCTATTTCATTACTTTGCTTCATGCATATCAATTACAAACATCAGCCTTTGTGTAGGGCTGACTCATTTGAAAAACAGTGGCTTTCTTCCATCTGATTTCTCAGCACCTGAAAAACTGCCATCCATGTGGTTAGAAATACTGAAAATATGAATGTGAGCTCATAACTGTTTAATTAACAAGAGAGAACATTTTAAAAATAAAAATAAAATGACCTGTTGGAAATTATGTTCTTTGCTGCTAATCCATTCCAACAAATATAGTTATTGTTGTAGTAGTAAAAAGTGAATTTTAAAACAATAGAAAAGCATATGTTTGTCAGAATAAAATAGTTCACAGTATCACAGTATCACCAAGGTTGGAAGAGACCTCAAAGATCATCGAGTCCAACCTGTCACCACAGACCACATGACTAGACCATGGCACCAAGTGCCACGTCCAGTCCCCTCTTGAACACCTCCAGGCACGGTGACTCCACCACCTCCCCGGGCAGTACATTCCAACGACAAATGACTCTCTCAGTGAAGAACCTTCTCCTCACCTCGAGCCTAAACTTACCTTGGTGCAGCCTGAGACTGGTGCTGGTTGCTAGAGAGAAGAGACCAACCCCTTCCTGGCTACAATCGTCAGGTAGTTGTAGAGAGCAATGAGGTCTCCCCTGAGCCTCCTCTTCTCCAAGCTAAACAATCCCAGCTCCCTCAGCCTCTCTTCATAGAGTTCTTTAATTGTAGTGCAATATGCAATCAAGAAGTACTATTAAGTGTTTTTCATTTATATTTTACAAAAGCCTTCTACTTTTCTTTGCATTTCAGTTTGACTTTTATGGTTTGTTTTGTTTTGTTTTTTTTTTTTCCTCAGGAATTAGATGTATGCAAAATTAATTTCAAAGAATAGTTGCTTTGCTTTCTATTCATCTGTATTTTGTCACAATGAATACCTAGATGGCTATTTCACACTTAGTTTTGTAATGGTTTTCCTTTATTGATCTATAATGTGCATGTCAGCAGTTTTCACTTGTATCTTCTGATGCAAGGACTAAATTCTACCTTTCTTATCATCCAGACAACTACGCATTGAGAACATGGAAAAAGCAACTGTTTCTTTCTGAGAAGTTCTGTGCAAGATTAGCCAGTGCTCGTTAATCTTGGTTTTGGAAAGTCAGTCATGACAACTGTCAGAAAATTTTCATTTGAGACACTGTCTTTCAGTAGATTTTTTTTCAAGGGTAAGTATCACTTCAGCTTTCTCAGAAAGATGGATTAGGCCATACAAAATGTTGTATTCCCTTAATTTGTATTCAACTGCTGGTCCAGAGGATCAAGTGTCTCTTGCAGATCTTCTTTTAGTTATACTTGTATGAACAAATGTCCTAGTTAACTGAAATATCAATATTGTGGTGGAGTAGGAAAGTTCCCCCCACACAAAAAAATTCCACAGCTAACTCAGCCGGAGAAGCAGATGAAAGCTGTATTTTACAAGCAGATATGGAATGCAATGAATATGTACAAAAATATACAATATTTACAATATATACAGAAATATACAGCAATGTATGTAATACAGGAAACCTTTCCCCAACCCCCCCTGCGGCCAGGGGGTTCGGCCTGCCCCTCCCTTCTCCCTCCCTACCTCTCCCTTTTTCCCAAAAGGGTTAGAGAGAGAGAGAAAGGAAGGTAATTAAAAGGGGGAAACTTTGTTAAAGCTCAAAGCGAATGCAAAAAGTTAGTTTTCTTATCTGGTTAGAAAGGAATCGTAGAGAGAAACGAGCCAGCTCACAGCACAGGGGGAAGAAGAAAAACGACTGCCTAACTGACTCCCTGACTGAAAGACTAAACAAAAAAACTGCAACTGGGTCTCACCAATGAAATTGAATTAGCATATCATTGTTTTCATTCTAATATCAAAACATTCGCCCAGAGTGTTCAGAAAGTGTCCCTTTCTTAAAGGCACAGCCTAAACCGGTCACAATCCACCCCTGCTAAACAATTTCATTGGCTGTTCATACTGTCCATCCAATCTAAAACAATATCCACAGTTTGTAAGTAAAGTTCATAGTCCATTCCGGCTATCCTCAGGTGTAGATGATTCAGAAGTCCAAGAAAGAAGAAAAATGGAAAACAGTTTGTCTCTTCGCAGACGAAGCGAAGAAAAGGGAAAACAGGGAAACAGGGACTCTCAGTTGACTCAGGGCTCTCAGGGTTCGTGCACCGTGGATTCCTCATGGATTCTTCCTTTGGGCGCGATGTAGCTGTACAACACTCTGAATTTAAACTCTTTCAGCTAAAGTCAAATTTCTTTGTGGAATACACTGAATTTCACCATTCTCTTGCATTACCCAATAAGTGTGACCCGGACCTTCAGCTGAAACCACCCCTCGGACAGGTTTAGCCTCTCCTGAGGGAGAAAATACCCAAACAGTTTTACCTAACAGATTCTTTTCTCTAACAACAGGAACTCTATCAACTTCTACTTTCTGTAGCAGATCTGAATGTGCAGGTCCAGCTCGGTTCACTGAACCTCTACTATTTACCAGCCAGGTTGCTTGTGCTAAATGTTTTTCCCAGTTTTTCAAAGATCCACCCCCATGGCTTTAAGAGTGGTCTTCAACAAACCGTTGTAGCGTTCAATCTTCCCTGCAGCTGGTGCATAGTAGGGAATGTGGAATATCCACTCGATGCCGTGCTCTTTGGCCCAACTCTTTACAAGGTTGTTTTTGAAATGAGTTCCGTTGTCTGACTCAATCCTCTCTGGAGTTCCGTGTCTCCACAGGATTTGTCTCTCCAGACCAAGAATGGTGTTGCGTGCAGTTGCATGTGGAACTGGATAAGTTTCCAACCATCCAGTGTTTGCCTCTACCATAGTAAGCACATATTGCTTACCAGAACGAGAACGCGGTAGAGTGATGTAGTCAACTTGCCAAGCTTCACCATACTTGTACTTGGACCATCTGTCACCATACCATAAGGGCTTAAGTCGTTTTGCCTGCTTAATAGCAGCACAAATGTCACAGTCATGGATGACTTGTGTGATAGCATCCATGGAAATGTCTATGGATCTGTCACGAGCCCACTGGTAGGTTGCATCTCTGCCTTGATGTCCTGACGAATCGTGAGCCCACCGAGCTAAGAATATCTCACCTCGGTGTTTCCAGTCGAGATCAAGATCAGAGTCCATGTCTACTGGAGAAACTCTTGCAGCTAGATCTGCTTGATGGTTGTGTTGCTGTTCCTCAGTAGCTTTGCTCTTAGGAATGTGAGCATCGATGTGTCTCACCTTCACTGGAATTCTCTTGATTCGATCAGCAATGTCCTGCCACAGGTCAGCCGCCCAAATGGGCCTTCCCTTCCTCTGCCAACCATTCTTTTTCCAGTTCTTTAGCCAACCCCACAGAGCATTGGCTACCATCCATGAGTCGGTGTAGAGATAAAGCTTTGGCCATCTCTCACGTTCAGCTACGTCGAGAGCTAGCTGGACAGCTTTTACCTCTGCGAACTGACTGGATTCTCCTTCTCCATCCTTTGCTTCTGCAACTCGGCGTGTTGGACTCCACACTGCAGACTTCCACCTTCGCTTGTTCCCGACAAGACGACAGGAACCGTCTGTGAACAAAGCATATTTCTTTTCATCATCAGATAGGTCATTGTAAGGAGGAGCTTCCTCAGCACGAGTTACTCTCTCCTCTGGAGGTTTGGTACAGTTGGTACCTTCAGGCCAACTTGAGATCACCTCCACCAGACCAGGTCTTTCAAGATTTCCCATTCGAGCTCTCTGTGTTATCAGAGCCATCCACTTAGACCAGGTGGAATCTGTTGCATGATGTGGTGTGGAACCTTTGCCTTTGAACATCCAATTCAAAACTGGTAATCTGGGAGCTAAGAGAAGTTGTGATTCAGTTCCAATTACTTCAGAAGCTGCTTTTACTCCTTCATAGGCAGCTAGAATCTCTTTCTCCGTTGGAGTATAATTAGCCTCTGAACCTCTGTAACCTCGACTCCAGAAACCAAGAGGTCGTCCACGTGTCTCACCTGGAGCTCTTTGCCACAAGCACCAGGTTGGACCATTGTCACTTGCAGCCGTGTACAAAATGTTCTTAATGTCTGGACCATCTCGGACAGGTCCCAGACCCATTGCTTGAACTACCTCTTGCTTTATCTGGTCAAAGGCTGCTTGTTGTTCAGGTCCCCAGTGGAAATGGTTTCTCTTTCGAGTCACATCATACAGAGGTTTCACAATCTGACTGTAACCAGGGATGTGCAGTCTCCAAAATCCCACTATCCCCAAGAAACGTAGAGTTTCTTGCTTGTTCATGGGATTTGCCATGGTAGAGACTCTATTTACCACATCCACTGGAATGTGTCGGCGTCCATCCTGCCACCACACTCCCAGAAACTGGATCTCTCTGGTAGGTCCTTTCACCTTGTCTCGCTTGATGGCGAAACCTGCATTCAGAAGAATGTCAATGATTTTGTTACCTTTCTCGAAGACTTCCTCAGCAGTTTTACCCCAGACGATGATGTCATCGATGAACTGGATGTGTTCTGGAGCACCACCTTCCTCCAGAGCATCATGGATCACTGCATGACAGATGCTGGAGCTGTGGATCCAGCCCATTGGCAACCTGTTGAAAGTGTACTGGATTCCTCTCCAGGTGAAAGCAAACTGAGGCCTGCATTCCTCTGCTATGGGAATAGAGAAGAAGGCATTAGCAATGTCTATGGTAGCATACCATTTGGCCTCTTTGGATTCCAGCTCATATTGCAGTTCCATCATGTCTGGTACTGCTGCACTCATAGGTGGAGTTACTTCATTCAGGGCTCGGTAGTCGACTGTCAGACGCCAGTCTCCATTCGGCTTTCGCACAGGCCACACTGGACTGTTGAAAGGTGAATGAGTTTTGCTGATGACTTTCTGACTCTCCAACTGACGAATCAGATTCTGAATGGGCAACAAAGAGTCACGGTTGGTTCTGTATTGTCTGTGATGCACAGTCTGAGAAGCAACCGGCAATTTAATGTCCTGAATCTTGTGTTGTCCCACAACTGCAGATTCATCAGAAAGCTCAGGTCTAACAGACAGCTTCAGCTTTTGTCCATCAGTTTCTACAGATGCTACTCCAAAAGCCCATTTGTAACCTCTAGGGTCTTTGAAACGCCCTTCTCTCAGAAAAATCAATTCCCAGAATACAAGGTGCGTCAGGTCCGGTCACAACTGTATGCTTTCTCCACGTTGGGCGCCAATTAAAAATATGTGGTGGAGTAGGAAAGTTCCCCCCCACACAAAAAAGAATTCCACAGCTAACTCAGCCGGAGAAGCAGTTGAAAGCTGTATTTTACAAGCAGATATGGAATGCAATGAATATGTACAAAAATATACAATATTTACAATATATACAGAAATATACAGCAATGTATGTAATACAGGAAACCTTTCCCCAACCCCCTGCGGCCAGGGGTTCGGCCTGCCCCTCCCTTCTCCCTCCCTACCTCCCCTTTTTCCCAAAAGGGTTAGAGAGAGAGAAAGGAAGGTAATTAAAAGGGGGAAACTTTGTTAAAGCTCAAAGCGAATGCAAAAAGTTAGTTTTCTTATCTGGTTAGAAAGGAATCGTAGAGAGAAACGAGCCAGCTCACAGCACAGGGGGAAGAAGAAAAACGACTGCCTAACTGACTCCCTGACTGAAAGACTAAACAAAAAAACTGCAACTGGGTCTCACCAATGAAATTGAATTAGCATATCATTGTTTTCATTCTAATATCAAAACATTCGCCCAGAGTGTTCAGAAAGTGTCCCTTTCTTAAAGGCACAGCCTAAACCGGTCACAAATATCTACCACTAGAAAACTGCCTCAGTTGATGCTGTTTGCCTGGAGATAGCGGTATTAATTCCCATTAACTTCAAAGAAAAAGTTTTGATTTGAAACATTTTATGCTCTGGGCAGGATTCATTAAGGGTCTATGAGTCAGGTAGAATTGGCCAAATGAATCATCTCACCTAGGTTTCCTACATAAACAACAAAGGGAGAGCAATTTCTGATATGACTGACCTGAGACTGAGTTTCCCCCTTCTTGAAATCATAAAACGCATAGGGTTGTAAGGGACCTCTAGTGGTCATCTAGTCCAACCCCCCTGCAGTATGCAGGAAAATCCTCAGCTAGATCAGATTGTTGAGGTCAAGTCTGACCATTAACGTCTCCAGGGATGGTACCTTCACCACGTCCCTGGGCAACCTGTCCCAGTGTTTGACTACCCTCATGTCCTGAAGGGTCGAACCCCCAACCATGTCCTAGCCCAGACAATGGGCTAAGCACTTGCAAATGTGCTAATCTGGACAGTTCCTGGGGTCCAGATGGCCAAGGCAAATGTATAGCATGTGTGATTAATGTTGTAGGCACCTGTAAATGTGCAAACCTGGACACTTTCTGGGGTCCAGATAAACATGTACCATGTGTGATTAACTTTGTAACACAGCTGTGAACTGCGTGTGCCCCTGGCCATGTTTGCATACCATCCCATAGGTCCAGTTATTAGGGTTCTGTGTTACCAAAGGGCATTAATTATCTTGGGACAGTATTTAAACCAGCCAAGAAGTCAGGCAACTTGCCTTGTTCTCACCCAGACAGCAACAAGAGCCAAATGCCGCCCAAGTAGCAGCTGAAGAACCTGCTCTAGCAGACCAACAACTTCACCCAGGCCTTGCACCTGGACCATGGCAGAAAGGGGAAAAACTCCAAGGGAACTGAATCCCAGAAGAGGCTACTGCGCAGCAACTGAGCACAACAAGAGAGAGGACCTCTAGCCCTCTCTGAACCAAGGACTGCTGGAATTACCACCACAGAATCTGGAACAATACCAAACAGAGGAGCAAGTTGTGAGTCCCCAGCTAATCTGCCGCAGAATCCCATTTGTGGGAAAACCACAGATCACAGCACCTGTATTTCCAATTTCAGTTTCCGAATTGGAAAGGTTAGATCTGTGCTTAAATCATTTAACTGTCTTTATATGTGAGTGTAAAGCCCACAAATGAATAATTGAACCTGTGAATACATTTTGTAAATAAGTTACAGTGGTGTTTGAAGATACCACCACCAGGAAATATTAATTGCAAAATATATGAAAATATAAATTTTTATTACACCCCATAGGAAAGAAGGTCTTCCTAATGTCCAATCTAAGTCTACCCTTCTCTATTTTAAAGCCATTGTCCCTTGTCCTAATGCTGCACACTCTTGTAAACAGTCCATCCCCAGCTTTCTTGTAGGTCCCCTTCATGTACTGCAAGGCTGCTATAAGGTCTCCCCAGAGTTTTCTCCCCTCCAGGCTGAATAGTTCCAGCTTTCTCAGCCTTATCATTTTAATGTCCTTCTTCTCTCCTTTAATGATGCATGGTTTCTAGACAACAATTTTAACCTACATGCCTATCCTTAGATGTCTAAGTTCAGAAGAAAATAATTTTGAATATATATATTTCAATACTAAATATTTCATATCTAAATATACTCAGAATTACTCCTCCTTAACATCAGGTCTCTCATAGAATCAAATCTTGCTTAACCTCTATGTATATATACACCTCTCAAAATTTAGATTGAAGTGAGGACTGGCTTCTTGTTTCGTTTTGTTGGTTGTTTTTTTTACCTGCCAAGGTAATTGATTGACAGATTCATTCATTCATTAAAGGATCAACAATTAGAAAGCCAGGATGCCTTGCATCACTGAAAGCTTGTAGGTGTGAGAGCCAAAGAGGCAAAAGAGGAAAGTTAGAGTAAAGAAAGCCCAAGTGTAAATTTACAGCACACCTATTATTTCAAAACAATGGACCAGAGATTTCACAGACTTACCCTGTGACAGTGCAGCCAGGCTGCTTCTCACAGTAAGAGGCAAACTGCCATAGAATCACAGAATACATCTGGTTAGAAGAGACCTCAAAGGTCATCCAGTCCAACCCTCAACCCAGCACTGAAGTGTCAACACTAAACCATGTTCCCAAGAGCCAGGTCCACATGTCACTTAATCACCTCCAGGGCTGGTGACTTCACCACTGCCCTGGGCAGACCATTCTGGTGTTTGATAACCCTTTCAGTTGACACTAAGAAGATGCTGGTCCCCTCCTTGCTTCAGCTTCCCTTCAGGTAATTGTAGAGAGTGATGAGGTCTCTCCTCAGCCTTCTCTTCTCCAGAGTGAGCAACCCCAACTCCTCAGACACTCCTTGTAGGTCAGATGTTCCAGGTCCTTCATGGGCCTCATTACCCTTCTCTGGACATGCTCCAGCACATCAATGTCCTTCTTTTAGTGAGGGGCACAGAACTGAACACACTACTCTATTTGCAGCATCACCAGTGTTGAGTACAGGGGGCTGATCACCTCCCTATTTCTGCTGGCCACGGTGTTTCTAATACAAGCCATGACACAGTGGCTTTCTTAGCCACTTGGGCACACTGCTTACACATATGCAGTGTGGCCAAGTGTATTTACTAGATCTGGAAAACATGCAGAAACATAAATTCCTACAGTCTTAAGGCTCTGAGCTTTTTATTGACAAAAATGCTCTTGCTTACTTTTCTTTATAACAAGGGCAAAAAGAAGAAACCAATCAATATCATCTTTGGAGCTGAAGATGAACCAACTAGCTAAAAAAATGACACTATGCCAGTTGACAGTATGTAAGTGAAAAAGTACTTTAAAATATTTCCTTTGAGGTTTATTTAAAAGCAAACAAACAAAAAAAACCCCGTGATGGACAGAAGGCAATCAATCAATTAGAAGCTGAGGAAGAACCAAAAAAAGGATGTGAGAAAGAAAAAGCAAACATCAGAGAGCCTGCCCCAGGCTGAGAGTGGTTCAGTGAGCTTCTCCATACTGCAGTAATTGCTGATCTTGCTCCTGATCATATGGTTACCTCTAGTGAAGATGAATAATGCAGAAGAGCCTGACCTCTAGTGAAGATGAATAATGCAGAAGAGCCTGTGCCAGGGAATTACACTCACTTAAGCAAGGTGAAGAGGACCAAGTGTAGGTGCCGCAGCAAACAGACCCTGCATCTCAGAGCCTCTGTGTCACTAGTTTGTGCCCATCGAGATTTCTCTAATGCTGCTCCAAAGGTGGTGGTTGAAACCTTATCAACAAACAGAAGATGATGGCTTTCTTGACTGCGTTAACATGAAAATTGATTTGTAAAAGCTTCAATTTGCTTTGAGACTGCTGGCATTGATTTAAATCTGCAAACACCTTAAGATGAGACTGATTATTTTCCTTATATGTAAGTCTTATAAATCCTAGAAAGCAGTGCAGACTCTACATTAAAAAGCAAAGCCAAAAATAGTCTCTAAAATTAAAAGAGAAAAAATAATGTTCTGTATAATTTGTGGAACAGGTTTTCACATTTTTATTGGAAATGTATTTTTCAGGTCCCTTTTCCTAGGAACTACATAGGTGCTATAGACAATCCTAAGGTAGGTGGTGAGCTTTCCAGTGCCTATTTTCTGTATCATGAATAGTGGTTATAGGGGGTTTATGTAGTTTTCAATGAATTTTGCAAAGAATCATTGTTCTATTAATATTAAAAGGAAAAATAAGCTAATTTCATCCTGTGCAAAGAAATTACTTTTGTTTCACTGAATTGCATGCATATACAATGTGTTTCATTCAGAAAAAGAGATGTGTTAATAGTATAATATATATTCCACTTGGATTAGTTGTAACCAGCTGCCAGAGGAGTGGTAATGATTGGGAAAATAATAGAATAAAGAGGATAATATTCTAATGGCTTTCCTATGGATTCCACAAATCCTTTTGATAGCTTCATGTAAGAAGTATATATAATGCTCCAGTCTCTAACAGAAATTGCTATTCAAACTGTCTTGGCCTATGCCTGACTTCCAAACTGCAGGAAGGCTGTACTTCATTTTTCTGTTTGAAAAATACTTATCTTTTTAACAATTGTAGACAAGGTGAAAGGACAGCGAATCCTATACACCTATGCTTATCTGTATTTCAGCAGAATCATTGTAAGAAATGTGTGCTCTATCTCAGTTTTTATGCAACATTTTGGTACATCCACAATCAAGCCTGTGTTTTTCTTTAGACATGATGACTCCTGTCATTGCAGTATCACAAATGGTTGAGGTTGAATTAGATTCCTGAAATTTGTCTTTTACAGCACGCCTGCTCAAGAAGCATCACCTAGAGTTGGTTGCCAGCAATCATGTCTAGACAACTTTTTAATATCTCCACGTATGGAGAATCCACATCATCTACAGACAAACTGTGGCAGCATGCAGTCACCCTCATAGTGTTTCCTTATGGTTAAATGGAGCTTCCTGTTTTTCAGTGTGTGTCTATTCCATTTGTCCTGTCACCAGGCACCACTGGGAAAGGCCTGCCTCTGTCCTCTTTACACTCTTCCTTCAGTTGTTTGTACACACTGATGAGATCTCTTTGAGCCTTCTCTTCTCCAGGCAGAGAACAGTCCCAGACCTCTCACCCTTTCCTTATAATAGAGATGCACCAGGCCCTTAAAGACCTGTGTGATCCTTTATTGGACTCTTCAGTAGTTCCTTATCCCTCTTGTGCTGACAAGCACAGAATTGGACACAGTCCTCCAGGTGTGACCTCATCAGTGTTAAGCAAAGAGGAAGAATCAACTCCCTTATCTGGTGGCAATTCAGGATGCCATTAGCTGCCTTTGCCACTTAATGCAAAGCTAATCAAGAGCCTTTTAAGTGTTTCATCAACTGTTGATAGATTCTTAGGTTATGCTGCTTTTACTTTATTTTTTTCCCCATTTGTTTATATTTCAGGGAAAGAGAAGTTATAGTATTGCAAATTATTTAAAGCAGAGATTTTTGTTAGTTTAAGAGTCTTTGTATGAGAATGGACATCAATCTAGTAATTTTTTTGTGACCCTTGTGTTTCTTTCCAGTATTTCATCCCAGGAGTGAAGCACAAAACAGGCAAAGAAGAGCTTTTGTAAAGTCTTCAGTTATTGTTCACTTCTGGATGCATGTAGATAAATGAAATATAAAGCAGATAAAGTATATCCACAAATCCTGTCACTCTTCTGCAGGAATAGTAATGATGTCTCAACAGTTCAGTCACTGTCACATTGTAGAAGTTAAAAGCCATTGTAAATGACATGGTAGAAGACTGCAGCTTGTACATGAACAAAATATCAATTAGTAGTCAAGATTCCTTAAAAGAGTTCCTTACCATATGTTTTTTACGTACCTCCAGTTAAATTTCAATGATAAAATCATGTTGTCTATTTAGTCCATTCATGCAATAAAAGTGTAAGTAATTTTTACTACTACTTACATATGGCTTATAATAACATAATCTGTTAAGGAATATTTTTGAAGATTATTTTTTTTTCTGAATATTTTTTTTTTAGAACTCTAAAGGTGAAACTGAATAATGAGAGTTAGAGCTTTTGGCTTTCACAGTATCACAGTATTACCAAGGTCCAGGTAGTCCACAGTATTACCAAGTCCAGGTAGACCACATCCACAGGTCTCCCCACATCCACCAGGTGGGTCACCTGATCATAGAAGGAGATCAGGTTGGAGAGGCAGGACCTGCCCTTCCTGAATCCATGTTGGCTGGACCTGAGCCCTTGGCCCTTTTTCTCAAGCAAGGCTGTTATGCTTTGTTACAAAGGAATTGCCATCAAATGATGTGCTATGTGTTCATTCCACTTCTCACTATAATTATGATCACAATTAAACCTCAAAAATTGTTACTGTCAGTTTAGGATGAATGAAGCTGAAAAGGCATTTTGGGTAATCATAGCCAGCTGCAGTTGATCAATCTGGAAATCTCACATTTGGGAACATGTCACTGAGCTGATTCTTTAAACTTTATGGATTTTTTGCAGTTAAATAATATCCACTCCCATGAAAAGAGCAATCTTGAATGTTTTTCCTCCTTCACTGCTCTTGTCCAAATTGTCATTAGCAGGTTAGGTCTTTATGTATTTTTTAATGCAATCGGGGAACTGTCTGTGATTAGATTTGGACTCCTGTAATGTTATAATTAAAAAGACATCTCTATGGATCACAGTATCACAGTATCACCAAGGTTGGAAGAGACCTCAAAGATCATCAAGTCCAGCCTGTCACCACAGACCTCATGACTAGACCATGGCACCAAGCGCCATGTCCAATCTCCTCATGAACACCTCCAGGGACAATGACTCCACCACCTTCCTGGGCAGCCCATTCCAATGATGAATGACTCTCTCTGTGAAGAGCTTCCTCCTCACCTTGAGCATAAACTTCCCCTGGTGCAGCTTGAGACTGTGTCCTCTTGTTCTGGTGCTGGTTGGTAGAGAGAAGAGACCAACCCCTTCTTGGTAGCAACCACATTTCAGGTAGCTGTAGAGAGCAATGAGGTCTCCCCTGAGCCTCCTCTTCTCCAGGCTAAACAATCCCAGCTCCATCAGCCTCTCCTCATAGGGCTTGTGCTCAAGGCCTCTCACCAGCCTTGTTGCCCTTCTCTGGACACATTCAAGTGTCTCAAAGTCCTTCCTAAACTGAGGGGCCCAGGACTGGACACAGTACTCAAGGTGTGGCCTAACCAGTGCCGAGTGGAGGGGCACAATGACTTCCCTGTTCCTGCTGGCCACACCATTCCTAATGCAGGCCAAGATTCCATTGGCCTTCTTGGCCACCTGGGCACACTGCTGGCTCATGTTCAGGCGGCTGTTGATCAGCACCCCCAAGTCCCTCTCTGTTTGGGAGCTCTCCAGCCACTCCGACCCCAGTCTGTAGCTCTGCATGGGGTTGTTGTGGCCAAAGTGCAGCACCCGGCACGTGGACTTTTTGAATGCCTCTGTGTTGGACTCTGCCCATCTGTCCAGCCTGTCAAGGTCCCTCTGCAGAGCCCTTCAACCCTCTAACTGACCAACATCTGCTCCCAACTTGGTGTCATCTGCAAATTTGCTGATGACTGTCTGAATCCCCTCATCCAGATCATCAATGAAGATATTAAAGAGGATGGGGCCCAGCACTGATCCCTGGGGGATGCCACTGGTGTTATCGGTTTAGGCTGTGCCTTTAAGAAATGGACACTTTCTGAACACTCTGGCTGAATGTTTTGGTATTTGAATGAAAACAAAGATATGCTTAACCAACTTCATTGGTAGAATCCAGCTGTAAGTTTTAGCTTAGTCTGTCAGTCCGGGCAGTCTGGGGAGGTCTTTTCTTCTCCCTGTCCTGAGAGCTGGCCTGCTTCTCTCTCCGAAGCAACAGCTTGCATGGCAGGAATGACCTTGGATTAACAGAGCTAACCAGATAAGAAAAACTAACTCTTGCATTCGCTTTGAGCTTAACAGAATTTTACCCTTTTAATTACCTTCCTTTCTCTTTCTCTCTAACCCTTTTGGGAAAAAGGGGAGGTAGGGAGGGAGAAGGGGGGACAGGCCGAACCCCCTGGCCGCAGGGGGGTTGGGGAAAGGTTTCCTGTATTACATACATTGCTGTATATTTCTGTATATATTGTATATTTTTGTTCATATTCATTGCTTTCCATATCTGCTTGTAAATATAGCTTTCATCTGCTTCTCCGGCTGAGTTAGCTGTGGATTCTTTTGTGTGTGTGGGGGGGAACCTTCCTACCCCAACCACAACTGGTGACTGGCCTCCAGCTGGAGGTGGCACCATTGACCACCACTCTCTGGGCTTCGCCCTCCAGCCAGTTCCTAACCCAGCACAGAGTGTTGCGATCCAAGCCACAAGCTGACAGCTTAGCCAGCAGTTTGCTGTGGGGGACGGTGTCAAAGGCCTTGCTGAAGTCCAGGTAGACCACATCCACAGGCCCCCCCACATCCACCAGGTGGGTCACCTGATCATAGAAGGAGATCAGGTAAGGATGTGGAAGTAAGATACAAAATGTTAACTTAATGTTAGACCTCAGACTCAGAAAACTTTCATTTGAAACTCTGTCTTGTGGCACTATGGATAAAGTCCTGCATTTACAGAATTAAATCACTTTGCCTTGAATTTTCCAATTTACAGCCCTTGAGTTTGATACAAACTTTAGTACTTTATGTGGGAACCCAGGTTTGGTAGATAATAAGATGAGCAGATGAGAATATGACAGTAACAGAATGCTCTATAGCTAGAATGTATGGGGAAATGGGTGTTGAAAGCCATCTGTTAAAGAGAGAGGAGGAGTGTGTTTTTGTAAACAGTGGTGTGACCGGTTTAGGCTGTGCCTTTAAGAAAGAGACACTTTCTGAACACTCTGGGCGAATATTTTGATATTAGAATGAAAACAATGATATGCTAATTCAATTTCATTGGTGGGACCCAGTTGTAGTTTTTTGTTTAGTTTTTCAGTCGGGGGGAGTCAGTTAGGCAGTCGTCTTCTTCTTCCCCCTGTGCTGTGAGCTGGCTCGTTTCTCTCTACGATTCCTCTCTAACCAGACAAGAAAACTAACTTTTTGCATTCGCTTTGAGCTTTAACAAAGTTTTCCCCTTTTAATTACCTTCCTTTCTCTCTCTCTCTAACCCTTTTGGGAAAAAGGGGAGGTAGGGAGGGAGAAGGGAGGGGCAGGCCGAACCCCCTGGCCGCAGGGGGGTTGGGGAAAGGTTTCCTGTATTACATACATTGCTGTATATTTCTGTATATATTGTAAATATTGTATATTTTTGTACATATTCATTGCATTCCATATCTGCTTGTAAAATACAGCTTTCATCTGCTTCTCCGGCTGAGTTAGCTGTGGAATTCTTTCGTGTGTGTGGGGGGAACCTTCCTACTCCACCACAAGTGGATCTGAAGGCCGGTAGGCTGTAAGAAGGGAAGTAAAGCATGTAAGCATCTTGCAATACACAGGCACTTGTCCCGCAGATCAGGGCCCTTTCCCCACCTGTGGCAAGGGCCAGCTCACTACAAACTCAGTCCATGAGTTTGTATTTCAGCTCGTCACACTGGATGCCAGCAGGCCAGAACTAAGATATTTAATGATGCACGGAAACAGAAACCACACTTCAGTTGGTACCACACTGTAATGCTTGGCTACATATCAAAATAAATAGATTATATTCTAGCCATAAATAGTTGGTTGGTCCAACTGGAATTTTGAATTGAGTGCTTCAATTGCTGGAGATTTATGCTTAGGAGAAAGAGCACAGAGTTACATATTGAAAATGATTTTCATATATTTCAGTGTTATTTGATTTATTGTGGGACTTGATGATCTCAAAGGTCTTTTCCAACCTGTTTAATTCTATTCTATTCTATTCTATTCTAGTCTAGTCTAGTCTAGTCTAGTCTAGTCTAGTCTATTCTATTCTATTCTTAACTTCAGCAAGTGCATTAATTTTCACATCACAATTATTTCCAATCTCACAGAGCAGGAGAATTACAATTTCAACCTACCCTATAGATTCCAGAGTGGTGAGTAGGTAGAGGGCTCAAGCCCTAGACATGTGAAAAGAGCTGCTAATGCTTTTTTCTGTACCGGGTGTGGAACATTTTAAGACTGTAACATTTGACTTTTGTTACAATAGTGGGTAACAGGTCAAGGCAGGGAGTAACCTGACAGCTTCCCCTACATCCCCATCCTCTCTCTCTCTTTTCCCCACTGGCATGAGATAAAAAGAAGGAAAGGGGAGAGTTTTATTTGAGTTACACAAAATTATTTACCACTCTATTGCAGAGATATCAGATTACAGCAAAAAGCTACATGGCAAGGGGGGAGGGGGAGCAAGGGGAGGCAGGGGGAAAGAAAAATAGGTGACCAATGCACAGGAACCTGCTCCACACACAAAAATACAAAACCAGAGAGAGTATCCAGCCTCTAACCCTCCAAATACTAACTACATAACATCTCATGAGTGTCATGCCAGGCCGTTGGCATTGCTCAGAATAGTGTGGGACATATATATGTGTGGGATATATATATATATATATATATGATGAATCTCAAATCATTACATAGTGAAAGTTCTGTCATGTTTTCCAACACTGAGTTACTCATTCCTTATCTAGTAACTCAACTATAGATTTTTATATCTGGGAGTGTAAAAATAGTATAGGTCAGAAGCATATTCTCTCAAACAGCAATTATTTTTAAAAATATATCATGAAAATATAGTTGTTAGAGTTAAGAAAGGGAAGCACAAACTTTGAATATATTTCAGTTATTATTTGAAAGCTTAATTGTTTATGCCATTGGAATAAACATGTCATTGCTATTGCAATATACATTTCTAAATATAAGAGAAATTTTATTTCTGTTCACATCCATCTCATAAATAACATCAGTGAGTTCAGAGAAATAGCATCAATGTGTCAACTACAAAACATTTGAGTTTTCTATATTATACCCCATGCAACTATGTATTTGTATATAGAATATAGAGAAAAATGGGAATCTAAAGTGCATGAAAACAGGACATTAAAGGCAGAGTAGTGTCAGCGTAAGAGGTACTTGGACAGATGCTGTATGTCCCGGGGTATTTAAGGTGGAAAAACTGATCCTGTTGAGCTTGCATTAGAATTGTGCATAGTTCCTCCAAGCAGTCTATTATCAGGAATTTTAGACTTAAAGCAGAACTTGGGTTTTTAGCTCTGTCCTTGAGCAATACCTTCAGGAAGGAATAAGAAAAATATATGCAGTTTTGGTTTATGACATTCTAATTACATTTTTAAAACATTGCTCCTTGGGCAATTGCTCCTGGTAATTCATGGTACTGAAGAACTCCAGCATTCAACAATATTCAGAATCTTGAAGGTTTATATCACTCTATGTTTAACAGCTGGACCTAGCAATTTTACCTGAAGTGATAATTAAATTGAGATTGTTTGCTTTCTCGCAATGCTTGTTGCCAAGGTCTCTAGTGGTAGAGATGTGCCTGAAGACACATATGAGACCTTACACTTACTTCATGAGAGAAGCAAGCTGTCTTTTTGCATTTGACTGTTGTTTTTCTCTTTCAATTCACTTAAATTGACAACTGTACTGGCTTATAGCTATGGTATCAGCCACAAGCTCTCTTGTTTTAATTTTTCACTGTATACATTGTATTATATATGTGGCAACTTTATTAACAGCACAGTCACTAATAAAGCCTTCCTTTTCAGTGTTCTTCATTTGGTGGTTAGCTTTTCCACTTCTGTTGAAATAAACTCACCTGATAGTGTTGAAGTTCAGAGCACTATGAGTTGTTGTTCAATATTTTAAATACAAACCTAAGATTATGTCCTACAGAAGAAAAGATCATCAGCCCTGAAGTCAGAAGTCATGTGCTGTTAGTGTTATAGCTATGGAGGACTCCATGTCACAATCCATTGAAAGAAAAAGAGATAGGTTTCAATGTCAGTAAAAATGTTAATATAAAAGTATGTGTATAAGTGAGACCATAATGCTCTCTACAACTACCTGAAGGGAGGCTGTAGTCAGGTGGGGGTTGGTCTCTTCTCCCAGGCAACCAGCACCAGAACAAGAGGACACAGTCTCAAATTGCACCAGGGGAAGTTTAGGCTCAAGGTGAGGAGAAAGTTCTTCACAGAGAGAGTTATCAGCCATTGGAATGTGCTGCCCAGGGAGGTGGTGGAGTCACTGTCCCTGGAGGTGTTCAAAAAGTGATTGGATATGGCACTTGAAGCCATGGTTTAGTAGTCAGGATGTCTGTGGTGACAGGTTGGACTTGATGATATTTGAGGTCTCTTCCAACCTTATTGATTCTATGATTCAATGATTCAATCCTATATATTTATGAATTTTCATGAGACCATGCTGAAAAGAGGTTGCAACGAGATGCGTGTTGGTCTTTTCTCCCTAATATCAGATGAGATGTCCTGAAACTTTGCCAGGGAAGATTTAGGTTGGATATTAGGAAAAATTTCTTTGCTGAAAGAGTGGTCAGGCATTGAAACAAGTTGCCCAGGGAGGTGGTGGAGTCACCATCCCTGGAGGTGTTCAAGAAATGTGTGGTCTTAGGTTGGTGGTTGGATTCAATGACCTTAGAGGTCTTTTCCAACCAAAACAATTCCACAAATCCATGCAAAACACAATAGCAAAAGCATCCTCACTCTAAAGCATCAAGCCTGTAAATTTGACATTCAAATTCATTCATTCAAAATTTGAACCTAAAGCATAGTCCAAACGTTTAAACTATGAATATTTTGTATTCTCCATCGCATGGTCATTGCACTTCATCCCCCCTCATGTAATATCCCCAATAATGTCTGAAATATAATTTGCACTGCTGATGCTATGTACGTACTCTTTATCCAGTTTTGCAGTCAAACATACTTCAAACTTGACAATAATTATCTTTGTGCACAATTCCTGTAAGTGATAATACTTCAAATACTATCTTCCTGAAGGAAAATTAAAGAAAAGAGTGTGAAAAGCATGTAGGACAATAAGCAATAATAGGAATGAAAATAAAATCTGCTAGCCATTGTTCTTTATCTTCAGATCTAATAATTATTTTCATACTTAGATATTAGAGAATAACTATTTTAAAAGGGTATTTAGAAAGACTTGTCTGCACTTAAACTTAGTGTAATGATTATAAATCTTAAACCTTCCTGTAAAGTTCACAGCTTTCAATTCCATATCATTATGTTTATTCTCTTCATTAATAAAGAAATTAGAAATTACTGCAAATTCATTATTGTGGGTGATACTCAGATTTCCAGGCACACCTGAGCTATGTCCTTAATAGCAAATATCAGAATCTAGCTACAAGAATTATTTTAAAATGTACTTTTATTTGTGTCATTTATTTATTTTATTTGTGTTATTTATTATTGTGTCATTTGTAATTTTGCATGCTACAATAATAACTATTTTCCAGAAGGAAAGGGGGAAAAATAAAAAGGCCCTGGGAATTATCAAAGCTTTATTGCAATTCTAGTACCTGCAATGATAACAGGAAATGACTGGAAAAACCTTTGAAAATACATTTATTATATTTTCTAATCCATTTCTAATGCAAAATACATCATTACCAAAAAAACCCCAAAACAACAACAACAACAAACCCCTAAATAATCTTTTTTATACCCATAAAATAGTTCCAATAAAAATGTGAAACATTTTTTTCTTGCTGATTTCTTTCTTTGGACATATCCAAATCCATACAGTTACTGAAAACTTTTTTGACAGTTATCAGTATGCAATTTGTAGCAATGCAGGATGCTCCTTTTCATCCTGCAGTTCTGGTTTTGTAAGCATCTATAGAAAAATACTTGGATATTATGAAAAGATGCTCTAAATTTACTTTATTGATTTTTGTTTCAAAAGCAGGATCCAAATGATACATCCCTTTTTCTGATCCAGCAGAACTAGAGGCAGAGGGATAAGGCTATTAATGTGTTCTTGTCATGGGCAATACACAGCTTGGATCTTGTGTACTGTTAAGTCCGTAGGTAAGTTAAAGAGTTGAAGTTCAATGAACGAACTCTTAAGTTTTGAGTGGACCAGCATTTTTGGAACTGTTCTGGTCCTGCACATGTGCAGCTATGGTGTATTCTCAGAGCCCACTGATACTGGGCAGAGAGGAGATAGCACTTCCAGAGGCTGGTAAGGAGGATTACATAGTCATCCTTTTGTGTTTTTAAATTGAAGCCTGACCGTTGTAATGGTAACCCACTTTCAAAAACAAAATGAAAAAAATGAATGAACTTTTGGGTGTTTTCCTATTTCTTCTGTGTGTTGCCAGCCCAGAAGAATACAGCACATTTAGTAACAATACTGAGTGGCTGCTTTTTGCAGATGAAAGCCTGTGGAGAAAGCCCTGTGTCCATGCTGGCCACCCAGACTTCAGACACAAGAGGAGGGAGACATTTGGTGCCAGATGTCCCCAGTGTGACCCCACACCTCCTCCTTCTCCCGCAGAAGAGCACCACTTCCTGTCTGGCAACAACAAATTACACTCTTGCTGAGAGTGATGTTTCCATTTCAGTCCTGGTGATCACATTATTGCATACTCTTGTCTTGTTAGGGCTGTTTCAGAGAGGATGTATTGCACTTGAAGGTTTCCATTACCCTTGCTATGTTGCAAACTTGTATCCAGCAAGGGCCACGAAAGACAAGAACGCAGTTATACAGGATTAGTAAGAGGTATGACAGTATTAAAGACTGATGAAGCAAATTACTCAAAATAATCTTTCTGCCACTTACAAATACATTCTAGTATAGTTCTTTTTCTGTACAATTACAAACATGAAGTACTGCAGCTTTTTTATAAATCTCTAGTTCCTACTTTGCAAACTCAATCTGTGTTAACTCTCAAACTCTTCATCATGTAATTATGGACGAGAGGTTCAAAAACAACTGAGTTGGGGGGAAGAAAAAGGATAACTTTTCCTTCATGACTGCAGTGACCAGTTTTGATATCATAGAAATATTTACAATAACAAGGATACTGAGAATATCTTAAAGAATTATTAATAGATAACTGCAATATTTTAGAGAGAAAACAAAAAGGGTATATCCAAAGCACACCCATTACAAATAGGTCTCAAATGCACACTTTCTTTCACACAGAGGACTTGACATTGGGATATGTATATTTGTTGACAGAAGCTATTCTTTCTCAGAGGAAAAACATTGTTGTCTTTAAAATCAATTAGTTTCACCATGCAGTTAACTGAACAAATGAAGCTATCTGTCTGCATTTACCACTGTCAAACCAAGGCACAGCTTTGTTTTTAATTGATAAGGCTCCACAAGCAGAAGAGCAGACTGCTGCTTCTGGTGATTTCTAAATTTACCTTCTTCTCTGTTTGTGGACACAACCTAAAGGTGGAATGGCCCTCTTTCCTTCAGGAAGTTTAGGCTCAAGGTGAGGAGAAAGTTCTTCACAGAGAGAGTTGTTAGCTGTTGGAATGGGCTGCCCAGGGAGGTGGTGGAGTCCACCATCCCTGGAGGTGGTCAAGACGGGATTGGACGTGGCGCTTGCTGCCATGGCTTAGTATTCATGAGGTCTTGGGTGACAGGTTGGACTTGATGATCTTTGAGGTCTTTTCCATCCTTATGGATTCCATGATTCTATGAATCTTGCTCCTTATGGACATCCATACATCCCTTTCTACTGACTCACTAGACTGAGGCAAAGTACTTCTTGCTCCCCTTACAGAAGTCCTGTAAGTGACATAATGGAAAAGGCTTATAAGTGATATGATGGTACCTATTCACTACCAGTTTTAAAAGCTATTTTCAGACCAAAGACAGAACATCCATCCATCTTAAACATGTTATTTGACAGTGGGGGAAGCAGGAAACTCAACAAAGGAGACAGGCAAGAAGCTCAAGTTGTATAGTCTCTGTATTTGCTTGTTTGAGAGGCAGGTTTTATGCTCCTTTTGTAAGAGAAATGATCCGTCTCCATCATGCATTATGATTTTAACTTTATTTTTGGTTGTTGAGAATATAATGAGCTTGAAACATTAGTTTTCTCTGGAGAAAAATTTGAGTTGTTCAGTGTGAGAAGAACTGTGATAAATCACTGGACTATTATTGTATGCATCTCTGTTCAAGGGAGATATTTTCTAAATAACCCATATCAATCCAAAAAAACTAATTAACACCTTGATATGCAAACAGTCCCTTTTTGGTTCAAATGGCAGAAAAGTTAAATCTTACAATAAGCAACAGTGTTATGACATCATAAATACATTAGTAATGAGTACATCTGAAAATTTACATTCCTTTGCAGGTTGAATGAGTTTTACCTTGAAGCCTTGATAATTGAAAAAATGGAAAATTAAATTACAAATACTAAAAAAAACCCTCAATCAACCAACCAACCAAAACAGCCCCACGAAACCCCCTTATCTTCTACTTTATGTTTACTTGAAAATAATCCAATTGATTAAAAAAGCAAACAAAGTACAGGAGAGCATCATACACTTAGGTTTGTTATATGAAGAAAAAAAAATCCAACCATAAAATAGAAAATTATGATAAACTTTCTTCCTGCTTCAAAAAGGCCATTTTCAATAATGGATAAATGTAGAGCCAAATCTATGAAGACTTGCCTTTGCTCGAATTAGAGAGGAATGTGTTTTGTCTTTGACTCTGAGGGTAATGTAAACACCTTGTAACTGAAGGAGAGAAAATAAGCAGAATTTGTTAAAATATTGTTTTGTTATTATGACCTATTGTATGCCTTAATTACAGGCATGCCAGTAGAAAATGACCAATTGAGGTGTGACACATGTGCCTTCTGATAGACTATATAACTTTGCTGTACAACGTAATAAATGTCTTTGCCTGCTTACATCTTGTCCTGGGAGCATTGCTCTGGGTGCTTAAAACACCTATGCTACAACACAAATCCTCTGAGGGAAACAATTGAAGATTAAAATTTTAATATAAATATTTCTGAACATTTTAGTAGGCATCCAAACCTGTCACACTGATGAAATAAAACAAGCTATATTATTAAAACAATAAACCAGGATTAAATCAGAAGCAAACCCAGCTATAACAACACTTAGAAAATGAATGTAACTAGAAGGAAGAGGCTGTTCGTAGCAGCATGCTAGGAACTCAGAAAACTGGTAAACTTTCTAGAAAAACACTAGGATGTCTATAGGCAGTTTCAAGGATAAAGAACATTTTTAAAACCATGGAGAAAAAAGAAACTTATGTGAATTGTATGGATCAGTTTTGCTTGATTAGGAGTTTCATCTTTTTGATAAATTTAACTGATCAATGAGACCTGACAAGCACTACCTTTTTATTTCAATTACATGACAAGCAACAGCATTTTGATATAGACATCGTCATAGAGGATGTCAGTTGACTACTTCACACCATATGATGAATTATTGTCTATCTCATCAATAACTTTGTGTGGTTTTAACAGCAAGTACAGTAGCTGGACTGTAGGATTTTCAGGTAACTTGTAAACTTACACTTAAATAGTTCTGGAAAAAATCCCTCATTAGCATAGTTCATGTTGATTTTTCAACAACTCATGCAATGTCAATATTTTTAAAATCCTGTCATAAATTCTGAAGAAAACAGTAAAAAAAGATTTGATAAAAGATTTTAAATGAAGATTTAAAGGAAAGTAATGTAATTCATGCCAACTAGCATGAGTTTGTGGAAACCAGATCTTGTTGAACCAGCGTTATTATTTATTGATGAAAATAAAAAATCATATGGGGAGAAAATGGACAAGAATCAAGCAGTGGATACAGGACCAAGGTTGATGCCTCAGACTGGTTGTGGGAAGCCGTTATCCTGAAGTGTAGATGATGGCTACCTGAACAGGAGATCCCACTGAAGTAGTCAGATCAAAGGAGCAATTGTTAAAATTTTAGAGCCATATTAGATTTCAAAGTGATATATTCAGTTTTCCTCTGTTTCCCTCAAGCTTCTCAAGTCCGGAAGGAGGTTGGGACTATTGTCAACTTTTTTTTGAATGATCACATTATTGAAGGGAAGAGGGTCATTAATTAGAAGTATAAATACAAACTATTCTTTGCCAGGTAGACTCGGTGCTGGGAAATAATCCTGGACGTGTACAATTTGTAGGGGTAGAGGCAGTCAGCGTTCCTGTATTTAGCACTGTTGCCATCTCACAGGGGAATTCTCTGTATAACCCAGAGGTTATTGATTAAAGATGTGGATGGCAGACTGAGAAGATATGAAAAACCACGAGAGTTAGAGTCCAAAATGTCATCCACTGTGTCTGACCTCTTAGCAAAGATTATGGTCTGATTTGATAACCTCTTACAAGTGTCTACTGAGAAAACAGGAGTTTGATAGCAGAAAATACATGGCCCATGGTTACAAATTGATGTAAAATAGTTCAGGCAATAGGGAAAAAAAAAGAAAAAAAAAAAAGACATAATTTTTCAGCTACATGAGTTATGATAACAACTACTTAGCAAGGGCTGTGTGGTTGGGGTTTTTTTCATTACTTTCTTTGAAGAATGTGATTATATATTTTAATTCAAGTTACATTTCACACAAAAAGAAAGCAAGCCAACATTACTGTAATGAGAGTTAAATCAGATGCGTTATTGTTGCTGCTTGTGATTCAGGTGGAATTTCCTTAAGAGATAACAACTTGAGAGTAAGGATATAATTGCCCCATACCTTCAAAGCCTAACTTAGGGATTGTATCATGGCAGGCACTGACTATACATTGTGATTCTGTGATCTAGCTCAGTGGAATATTGAAGTGTTTAGGCAGGTTAGGCTTCTAATTTACATTCTCTGAACTGCACCAAACATAGGTGCCTACAGTAGATAGCATGAATATCTTCCATTGTGGGCAGCTGTTTGCACCACGAGGAAAGAAACAAGCAAACCACCCAGATGTAATACCACAGCTTGTCCAAGAAATATGCATAAGCAAAGTGCCTAGCATACCGTGAATTAGCAGTTCACCTTAAGGTAAAAGTGTCCAAGAGCTTTCATTGGATCAAATAAACATAACTCATCAGCCAATTGGAAATTCTTACATGCCGTTTACAGTCTGGTTTCACCTTAATTTACTCTGAGGGAATTTTTGAATCTTAGCACAACCTCCTGCACTGTCCAGGATTGGCTCAACAATATAAATGTAATGATTACATATAAAGTAATTTCAATACTTGGGCTGTACATCAGAACAAAAGCTGAGGAAAAGACCTGTGTTCTCACCATCTTGCTGCAGCAATGATCCATGCTGGGATTAGACAGCATCCTGTAACACAGAACCACTGAATGGCTGGTACCAAACTTGTAGGAATAATACTTCATTAATATTGATAATATCTGCGTGGATCTGCTTCAAGGGTGTACTGGAGACCTTCAAACTGAGAAGCTTAGTAATGACCAGAAGATCTGAATTCCCACTTTTAGGCATCTGGAATACAGATGTCTGCTTCTACCTCATTGTTTTCAGTCTTCTAAGTGTTACTAGAACAATCCCAGAAAGAAATTAACCTCATCCCACAGAACTGTCTACTGTTAACAGGCAAGATTAATTCATTATGAAACTTATCCATTTTATTTTGCTTCTTATACAGAGTAGGAGCTAAATACCTCAGGTGTATCTTAAAGGTAGGCAAGAAGAATCATAGAATTGTTAGGGTTGGAAGGGACCTCAAGAACTATCTAGTTCCAACCCCTCTGCCATGGGAAGGGACACCTCACACTAGATCAGGTTGTTCAGAGCCACATCTACTCTGGCCTTAAAAACTTCCAGGGATGGGGCTTCTACCTTCTCCCTGGACAACCTGTTCCAGTGTCTCACTACCTTCATGGTGAAGAATTTCTTCCTAATATCCAATCTTAATCTACTCATTTCTAGTTTTGTTCCATTCCCCCTAGTCCTATCATTACCTGACACCCTAAAAAGTCCCTCACCAGCTTTCTTGTAGGCCCCCTTCAGATACTGGAAGGCCACAATTAAGTCTCCTGGGAACCTTCTCTTCTCCAGACTGAATAGCCTCAACTCTTTCAGTCTGTCTCTATAGGAGAGGTGCTCCAGCCCTCCGATCATCCTTGTGGCCCTTCTCTGGACACTTTCCAGCACATCCAGATCCTTCCTGTAATAGGGGCTCCTTACGTGTCCCCCATTCTAGCTGTCCTTTCTTCCATTCCTTGTAGAGTTTCTTTTTGTGTGACACATCCAGGAGCTCCTTGCTCATCCAGTCAGGTCTCCTAGCATTCTTTCCTGCTTTCCTCTTTGTGGGTATACCTTGCTCCTGGGCACAGAGAAGGTGATCTTTGAACACTGACCAGCTGTCCTGGCCCCCACTTCTCTCTAGGGCTTTGTCCCGTGATACTTTAGCCAGCAGATCCCTGAAGCGATTGAAGTCTGCATGCCTAAGGTCCAGAGTTGTAAGCTTGGGATACATCCTCCTAGATGCCCTGAGGATCTTAAATTCTATTGCTTCATGGTCATTGCAGCCAAGGTTATCCCTGAGCCTCACATTGCTCACCAGACCTTCCTTATTGGCGAGACTCCCATGCCTGGTTTATTGACTGATATAGAAGTTGGTTTGACTTCCAGTAATGGAGAATGCAACAATCATTTTAGTCAATGTATTGCTGTGTTCATTATTATTTAAAGATACTGATCTTTGGTGGTCCCTTCCAATACCTACCATTCTATGATTCTGTGATTCCTTTTAAAAATTATAATCTTTAAATTAAACCAAATATTTTAATACAGTCTGTCATAGACTAATAGAACAGAATGTCACCTTCCAATTTTGAATCTTTTTTTAAAACATACTTGAAGAAAGTGCATCTCACTTCATTTCTTTTGAGGTTAAACAAACCCAGTATTTTTGATGCTTCTCTGTTGCATAGATTTTGTGCATCTGTGCTTATCCCAAATAATATCCATTTGATCAAAGATCTTGTTTGTTGTAGCATCCAAGGATGGCTTTAATAATCCAGCTGAGTAATGATGATCTGCACAGTAATGAGGAGATTAGAGAAAATCTACTTCAAATGTCATAGGCACAAATTTTCTGCATGGAATCTGTGGGTTTGGTTGTTGTTGTTTTTCTTCTCCTTTTCTTCCCCTCATTCCCTGCCATTTCCACACCACCACTACCTTCACCCCCAATAATAGTCCTCTCCCCCTCCTCCAACCCCTCTCCCACCTCCCCTGACAGCACAAGATTATTAATCTTTGTTCTCCTTGTGATTCAGGTTATTATCCAGTTCTTTTTCATTTACCTAGCTCGTTTATTCCCGCTTCTATACAATACCTTGCCTTAGAAAAAATAGCATACTTTTTTTTTTCCCCTGACCCTATCTAAACTCTGCCAAGATTTCTTTGAATTTCATGTTAATAATTACAATCTTCTTGACTTGACAACCCTTCTTAATTAATAATCACACCTTCTATTTGCTTCCCTGGATCATTTTTGCAAACACGTGACAGTTTTCTTCCCTGTAGAGACCCTTTGGAGAATGGAAAATACTCAGCTTTATGTTTACCTGTGTTGTTTTCATCTAAACCATGCTTTTCTAGTTTCTTTCAAGGCAAAAAGCACTCAGGCTTGTGTGGAAAACACTACAGGAAGTATAAGGTGGCCTCAGCTGTTTCTCCTCCATCTGTAAGGTCTTTACCTCCTGTTGGAGGAAATTAAGATGGCTTGGCATGATTCATTCCTGACACACAAAGGTTGGTGATTATTTATCCCTCTGCTTTACTCGGCATGCTCACGGATTGCTTGCCTATTGGCTTCATGTGTTTGTCAGAAGCAGAGATTTGATTTTCTAGCATCTTCTTTATAAAGCAGTGCACCACTTTTGCTTTTTGCTATTATTTGTATCCATCTGTCGTAGCTTCTCGAAGGAAGCCTGACACTGAGATTTTATTAAGGAATACTTTCAGTATTCTGGAAAAAATAAGTCATCAGCTGAAAGCAGTTTGAAAACATCTGATTAAGTCAAGTATCAATTTGTTCCTGCTATACCAGACTGAAGTCTTGATCTTTCATGCTTGATGTTAATTATGATAGTGTCTGATAGGAAATGAGCTTTTTAGACAGAGTGTGAAAAGTCATTAAATGTTTAGAAATTTTCAGCATCATGTCAATGGCGTTGAATCTTTGCAGGGAGAAACTAACCATCTATCTTGTTTTCATCTTGTCTCTAGTATACTTATTTGTAAGTTGTTTCCTGTTGCAGTTAATTTCCTCCACAAGTTTCCTTTTCTGACTTCTTTTTAATAACCCAAACTTTAATTGTAGTGCTGTGTTTTTGCACCTGTTCTCTGTAATTTGGCCTGCTGTCTGTTTTCTAGGCAAGTGCTTTTTGTACTTAAAAAGCCAACAAGATATATCACCATACTTTGTGTGAGACCCTAATATTATTTTTAATTCTTGATCTCTTATACATAGTCTGAAATTATCTTTCCTTCCAATTCTATGATTTCTTTGAAGTCTGACATTGTGAAAGCTGTTGTTTTCGTTCTACCTTTATTTGTGCACTCTATTCAAAGGGTCCTAAAGTTATGCAACCTATCTTTCAATTTGATATTCTGAGAGTTCCTTCTTGGTTGACATTATATGTAGAATTTCTCCCTTATAAATGCCCTACCTTTTTGCTACTAATAGGAAGAACTTGCAGGGCAGGCAGTGCCTCCCTATGTCCATTTTTCATAAGCTGTTTCTGTTATTGAACATTTCTACTGATATCACTCATTTAAGGGTTTGAAAGGGTCAGAATGAAATCACCTACTCTGTTGTACAATGGCAGCATTTCTGCTCAAGATTGTTCACTGACTAAATTCCATATTTCGTGAGACTTTACCACTCCCTTCTATTTCAAATTCACTTCAATTGTTTTTTGGTTAGTCATGAGTTTCGGCTACAGCTGAGGATTCAATCTTTGAGACACTGTAGGTATCTGTAAAGATATTAGTAGCAGTAATAATAGTAGTAATAGTACTAGTAGTAGTAATAGCAAAAAACCACAACCCTGTAATTCTCATATGTTTTCACAAATTTACTTCTACTCAGTTCCTTTGCTTTGCCTCTGCTGTCATTTTGTTGCTAACTACTTGTTCAGCAAAGTCAACATGTGCTTGCGCGTGCATGCATAAGTGTGCACGCCTTGCACTTACCTGAATATCGCAATTGGAGGCTGATTTTGCATCCCAAGAGTGCTAAATAAAAACAGATAAAGGCTAGATTTCTAGATTTCTAGAACAAGTTTCTAGATTTCTAGAACAAGTGACAACTAAGCAGTGATCCAATGAGACCACCTTAGTGACAGAAACAACTTCAAAAATACTTTTTCTCTTATGGAAATAAAAAGTTGACTCCACCATACATAAGCACATTTTCATAAAAACCGGGAGATCTTACAAAACCTGTTCAAAGCTTATTGTTAAGAAAACATTTTCATTTTCTCCTTTGTAATCATACATCTCTTTGGTCTAGACTTTCCATTAAGTTAGAAGTTTTGGAATTGGAGCTAGAGGGGCTGATTTACTTTTGCTCTGTTTCAGGTAAATCTACATTTAAGCATTTTATCAATGAAGGACAAATAAAGAGAATATATAAAAGACCCTTATTAAAAGTGAACTAGTTTATGCTCTATGACTTACTCTCAAGTTATTGTATTTGAAGCACAGGGATTCAATTAATTCCAAAGGAGCTGTTTTACAAATATAGAAATTACATGTTAAGTACTAAATTGAGGCCAAATTGAGGATTACTGGTGGTCTGAAGGCTTCTGATTCTACATCTACAAAATGACCTACACTGCCTACAGTGCAAAACTATTTTTGTGAAACACTTTCCTGTTATTACATAATTTTATAAAGTATAGATACATAACTTTGTTTCACCTAGCATTCACTTCATAAATACATATATACTTCTTAAACCACCAGGACATAGTCATGCCATGATTTCCAAATACATGCAATAAAATTGGTCAGTGTGAATAAATTATAATGTTTATCCACTGCAAATACTACATACTAAAATCCTCAGAATTAATTTTTGGAACACTTCAGCTGTACCTTGTCGAGGAAGGTTGGTTCAAATTTATAGGATAACTGTAGAGCTCGTGATTAAAGTGGCACTCAGAGTGTAAGAGCGGAAAACCCATTACTGTGTTAATTAGGTCTGTGATAGTTTTCAGACTCAAAGCGACGTTTCTTTGCCCCTTAAAGGGCAGTATTACATTCAGGGAAAAGCTTCAAAGATTATTTATTTTCTTGCCAAATGTAGAATCATAGAATCAATAAGGTTGGAAAAGACCGCAAAGATCATCAGTGCCACGTCCAGGCCCCTCTTGAACACCTCCAGGGATGGTGACTCCACCACCTCCCCGGGCACCCCATTCTAATGGCTAACAACTCTCTCAGTGAAGAACTTTCTCCTCACCTCGAGCCTAAACTTCCCCTGGCACAGCTTGAGACTGTGTCCTCTTGTTCTGGTGCTGGTTGCCTGGGAGAAGAGACCAACCCCCTCCTGGCTACAACAACCCTTCAGGTAGTTGTAGACAGCAATAAGGTCTCCTCTGAGCCTCCTCTTTTCCAGGCTATACAATCCCAGCTCCCTCAGCCTCTCCTCGTAGGGCTTGTGCTCAAGGCCTCTCCCCAGCCTCGTTGCCTTTTTCTGGACATGTTCAAGAGTCTCAATGTCCTTGCAATGTAATGACAAAACATGCATTTTCATTTCACTTTGTTGTTTTATTCTTCCTCTTACCTTGCACAAACACCCTGTTATGTTTCTCTAGGTACAAATGCTATTGTGTAAAAAATAGAAAAAAATAGAAAAATTAATATCAGAGGACTATACTGTTGGAACCATGGGGTTTTGCATAAACTCAACCACAGGATTTCAGCAATTAATTCTATGATAATGTAAGTGTTTACATTTCTGGGCCATACCAAGCTGGGCTTAGGTAGCCCCTTACAACTCTTGGTATCTTTCAGTTTCAAAAAAATGAATGGGAAACAGAACTTCCTAAGTGCCCTTTGACATGGAGAGTAATCCAATTTTCAGAAGTGCTCTTAAAAGTTGTGGCCCTGGTTTTTAAATTAGACTTAGGCCACACTGTACACATCTTTTTACTGTGAAACAAATTGGACATTTTGTAGCTCTACAACAAATTCATGTAGACCTACACTTACCTGTGGTAAACCCCACCTCCATTCACAGGAACATGTTTGGAAAGATTTATGAACTCCAACCAATAGCATCCTGGCTTATATTAGAAATGCTGTGTACAGCAGGAGTAGGGAGGTGATTGTCCCCTTGTACTCAGCTCTGTCCAGTTCGGTATTGTGTCCAGTTTTGGACACCCCAATACAAGAGAGATGTGGAGGTGCTGGAGTGAGTACAGAGAAAGGCAGCAAAGCTGGAGAAGGGCCTGAAGAATGAATCTTACGAGGAACAACTGAGGGATCTGGGGTTGTTAAGTTTGAAGAAGAGGAGGCTGAGGGGTGACCTCATCACTCTCTACAACGACCTGAAAGGTCGTTGTAGAGAGGCTGGTGCTGGTGTCTGTTCACAGGTAATTAGTGATAGAATAAAAGGGAATGGCCTCAAGCTGCTATTGGGTAGGTTTAGATTGGACAATGGGAAAAAAATGTAATGGAAAGAGTGGTCAGGCATTGCAATGTGCTGCCCAGGGAGGTGGTTGAGTTGCCAACCCTGGATGCATTTATAGGTTATTGGATGTGGTGCTTGGTGATATGGTTTAGGAGTAAACCTTGTAGAGTAGGGTTATCGGTTGGACTTGGTCTTTTCCAACCTGAATGCTTCTGTGATTCTGTGAAAAGGCCTTGAATCTACTCAAAACTATTATCACTTAGTAGCTAATACTCCTTATGAACCTAAAAATCCATATCCTTACTAACAAAAAATTCATGTGTTCATTTAGCCAGCATGCTAAGTCACATTTGAAAAGTAGAATCTTCTTTGCTAAATCAGTAAAGCATGTAGTAAACTGTCTCTAGAGTGATGCAGGTCAGACCCACTGAAAAATGATACTACCATCTCCTGAATACCAAGTGATTTTTTCTTTTCTTCCACTTTCAGAGGAAAAGCACTCTTTTCACTCCAGCATTGCACTAGGAGATGCTGTTTAGCAGCCTGACAAGCAGATGTGGTACACAAATTGAATCATTCATAAAGAGAGTTTTTGTTGACTGACACTAATACCTATACTTAGAAAGCACAGTAAATATCTATTCCTAAGCACATTGCTATTTCTGCTCTTTAAAAAGGAGACCAGTACAAAGAAGAAACTGCTGTGAACCTGTTGTAGTTAGTGGACAGCTTGCCCCTGCACTGGATAGGCTTTATACCTGGGTCTCATGCTGTGCCTTTCTGAGGAAAAATGACCTAATGTATTTTTTTCCCATTTCTGACTGTGATGACTCCCTGAGGTTATTTTCCCTATGTTCCCATCCCACTATCACTTTCTTCTACATGACTCATTTCATTATATTTTCTGTCATTTAATACTGGAAATTATGTAGAACTTTCTGAAGTTTAAAAGATCATGGATGACTTAGTAGAAATAAGCAATGTCTGCCAGAGAACAGGCCATAATTAGCCTGTCATACAGGCAAAATTTCTCCCATGCATATAAATCATTCAATTTTCCAAAGTCAGAAAGAGCAGGTGAATGATACACTAGTACTTAAAGTTCTGTTGACTAAAACAAGAGGCAGTAATTTTGACAGGGAAGATCTTTCTGCTCTCCAATATTTAGGCTGAGCTCATGGTCTTGCTTTTAGTCAAAGGACAGAAGGCAGAGCCATTTGTCTGGAAAAATACTATTTCAGCCAGCTAGCAAACAACGTAATTCAGCCAGAATATTTACAAGACATTTAAAAAAGGTATTTTGACCACATTTATCTGAGATCTTTGTGATCACTTAAGGGGATGTTTGACCAAGCTAGTAAATTCCAAAAAATGGAATTGAGAGAAAATGGTATGAGAGAAGATGAAATTGACCCAAGATTACCTGCTTAGTGTTTATGGGCCATCCATTACATGATAAAAGAATATAATGGTAGTTTATATTCTGAATTAAGAACTCTTAATTCTTTTTCCTCTCAGAATAAGGAACACTCAGCTCATGGAACACACATGCCATCTTTTTAAACTTGGATTTGCCTTTCTACTTTAACCAACCTCTTATTGCCAGCAATTTAAATCTTACTGTAGAATAGAGCAGCACAACCCACCAGTCTTTCCTGCCAACATGTTTATTTCCATGTGGGTTATTCAAGGAGTATTACATTTGCAACTGCAATGCTATAAGGAAACACTTGTTCTCTTAGCTGCCATAATTATTATCAGCTGCAAACTTACTGGGTTTCCTCTTATTAATGTTATCACTTGGCACAGAATTATGATGCAGGTTTAGCCAATTCTTTAGCCATCTGTGAAGTGGCTTAACTATGTAAGGCATGATCTTAAACAAAATTCATATTAGTTTTGATGAATACAGATTTCATGGCACTGTCTGCAATTCAGTTAAATAGAAATTAAGTCAGTTGGGAAGTTGATGCACTTGGACTAATTACATATAACAGTATAGGAAAATATGATGTTTATAGAAGAAACTAAATCCTTCGGTAATGCTTTCCAATGCTAGACATTTTTTGGATTCCATTTCCATCCTTGCCCTGTAATAAGCTATGAAAGAATTGAACTCTTGCTAAATTATTTTCCTTTAATTAGTCAGATTTTAAATAGAATATTTTTCATTCCTTGTCTTCGTTTCCTGGCAGAGAGCAGAACAAATAAATTAATTCCTTTAAAAGCCATTAGAGGGACAGTATAGAATACTAAATCTTGTCAATAATAAACTGACCTATGAAATCATCTTGCAGTAAATTAAAAAAAAAAGCACAAAGTATTAAAACCAACATCAAACTCTTTTTGATTTCACATATAAGAATTAAAGAAACCAAAAAGCTGTAGTCGAGTTCTTTTCTCATTTATTACTATGGATCCCACTATAAAAGTTGCTAAAAAAATGGTATCCAACATAAATAGCAGTTTCTTGTTAAGACATCAGGAAATCATAGTACCTTGCTGATGACTGATACATACCTAAAATTTAGGAAACATATTTATTTTATCAAGTGATAAAATAATTCCCATTTCAAACTCTTCGGGTGTTTACTGGATAGGAGAGGTGGTTGTGAACTTCATGTTCCTTGTTTGAGGTTTATATATATGAATACACAGGAATAGGAATAGTGTGGCCAGCAGGAGCAGGGAAGTCATTGTGCCCCTGCACTCTGCTTTGGTTAGGCCACACCTGGAGTACTGTGCCCAGTTCTGGGCCCCTCAGTTTAGGAAGGACATTGAGACACTTGAACGTGTCCAGAGAAGGGCAACAAGGCTGGGGAGAGGCCTTGAGCACAAGCCCTACAAGGAGAAGCTGAGGGAGCTGGGGTTGTTTAGCCTGGAGAAGAGGAGGCTCAGAGGAGACCTCATTGCTCTCTACAACTACCTGAATGGTGGTTGTAGCCAGGAAGGGGTTGGTCTCTTCTCTCTAGCAACCAGCACCAAAACAAGAGGACACAGACTCAAGCTGCACCAAGGGAAGTTTAGGCTCGAGGTGAGGAGAAAGTTCTTCACTGAGAGAGTCATTCATCATTGGAATGGGCTGCCCAGGGAGGTGGTGGAGTCACCATCCCTGAAGGTGTTCAAGAGGGGACTGGACGTGGCACTTGGTGCCATGGTCTAGTCATGGGGTCTGTGGTGACAGGTTGGACTCAATGATCTTTGAGGTGTTTTCCAACCTTGGTGATATTGTGCTACTGTGAATATATATACACATGTATACATACTTGTATATGTACAAGCATACAATACATGTATACAAATAAAATTTCCAGGATACTGAAGGTTATTGCAAAAAGGAACAAAACAATTTATTTGTGTCCACGGTGGGTGGGATGAAAAGCAGCAGATTTAACAGCATGAACAAAGACTCACATTGTTCTTAGAAAAGTTTGTAAAGTGAAGCAGGATGCAAAAGGGGACAAACTAGAATACATCCGGTGCAAGGTGACAAGCTTCTCCACTTTTTGAGGTCTTTACAAGCAAGCTGGAAAATACAAGGGAAAAAAATACAGTTAATCCTTAATTAGGGGAAGAAAGCAGATCATATGATCTTTCAAGAACCCAAGATACTCAAAGCAGAGGTGTGTTTATCCTTCTGGAGGCCAAAGGCTTGAACTTAAGCTTAGGTGTTTAAGAATGCATCTTCACATAATTGTTTTAATTTGCCTCAAAGAGATCATTTCCGAGTTAATTTTTCAATTGTTCTCACTTACTGCAACTTGTTTGTGTAGCAGAGAGATCTCGGGAAGCATGAACCCTCTTCACTTCAGCTAAAAAAAAAAAAAATGGAAGTACAGTCTGGGATCAACCTTAATAGCTGTTAATTGGCAATCAGTTCATGAGGTCAAACTACATTTTCCTGGAGGAAAATTACTATAGTAAGGGCAGCTTCTTAGACTATCTGTTTTGCTCTACAGAGCTTCCTCGTGCTAACATAGACATGACTTAAGGATTTTGATGGTTATGACCTTAAGTTCCTGAGGAACAGATGCAGCCAGAATTTGTTGTACTTGTACTACAGACACAAGGAAAATCAAGCAGAATAAAATATAAGGATAGACAGATAAGCCATTTCTAGTCTCTTTTAAAAGCAGGAATAATTTTATTAACCCATATATATATATATATTTTGGATCAGCTACGTGCATCTCTTTATGTATATATGAAAATGCATTCATAACACACTCAGTTGCTTGAAAGCAAGTCAACAGATATCAGGGGTCTGCTAAAGTTCACCGTTCTTCATCTTTTTTCAATGTACTTTCCAGAGCAAATATTTCTAGTAGAAATTGCAAATTAAATACAAAGCTTTTTGCTAAAATATGATGCCTTTTATAATTTTTCCTGATTCATATTTGACTTATTCTTTATCTTAGGGATAAATTATCTTTTAAAAATAATAAGATACTAACACAATATAAATCAGTAGATCACATCACACTATAATGTTCTCTGTTCCCATGGTCCCCCATGCTTTCAGCTGTCATCAAATGGTCAACACATAATAGAGCGAGACATAGAAAAACTGCGAAGATCGGGACTGACATCTGATTTCTCTGATGTTAGGAGGTTTCAGTTAGACCTCAGGCTTGTTTCCAAATTCTTGAATGGGCCTCCTCTCTCTTGGTAGTATCTCAGAGCATTTCTCACTGTGCTGAAACACACAGAAAAGCAGAATCATGGCCAAATGCTTCTCTCTGCTACAAAAATATATTCAACACATGACTTCTAGCTAAGAGAACTTGTTTGTTACAGGGATAAGGAGCCTGTGGTCAGAAGCAGACCTCAGCAGAAAACCTGGGATATTAAAAGGACAGGAATGGTTCAGCTACAGTAATTTTTTCCCGATGGTGCCGAACCACAGAGACCTGCTGGGGTGACTGAATGAGAAAGGGCAGTGTGTTAAATGTCAATAAGCAAAGATTAGCTAAGGAGTGTTGCATTCACAAGGGTTGCTATGTACAAAATTGAGCTGTTCTTTTACACTTTATCACTTAAGCAAAAGTTAATGTTAAAAGAGGTTTCATGAAGCTTATGTCTAATTACTTTTGAAATTGAATGTTCCTGGAAAGAGCTGAATGGCAAAACGGAATATCTGCACCTTTGCTGAAATGCAAGAGGGATTGCAGAGGTTTGAGCATATCTTTATTCATTCTGACACTTTTGGCCTGCAAATGACCTCCTCACAAAGGCTTAAAATTATCCTCTAAAATGGGCATATTAAGATTAGAATTTAAAATCAATACAATATGCCGCTGTATAGGGAGAAAAGTGATGGCCAAAAGCGATGAAAATAAATGCAAGCAGAGTGTAGGGACAAAAGACTCCGTTTATCCTAACAGGCAACACATATTTGTATGTATGTTATGTCAGTGTGGCTGTGTCTGATCGGTTAACAACCTTTTCTCAAGATTCTTATTGGTTAGTGATAGCATTGTTACAGTTACTTGCTGAGTTAAGCCCGGGTTTCTTCTTCTTGCAGTTTCTCAGCCTCAAACAAACTACGCATTCATTTCAGGGACTTTCCAGATATTCTAAGGTACATGACAATGTATTCATTTATGGGTACATAACAATACTTTCTCATGGATACACAGCAATACTCTCAAGGTCAATCTCTTCTTGGCCCATCAAAGGGTCCACAGATTCATCACAGCTTCCCACACAACAATACTTGAGATGATGACAAAAAGGAATGTACGGATGTCCGTACATATGTACAGCAAATATGTGTTTTTGAGACAAAACCACACACATATATACACACTCATGTAGTAATTAGTACTTAATTAGCTCTGTCTTCCCCCACATACTTTTATCTGGGAGGGACTAAAACTAGCCAAGGCAGCCAAAAGAGGAGAGTGGATTATTATTGAGAAAGCACATATTTAGGAAATCTTAACTCTTCAGAATCTGCCAATATTTGCCTCTCTGTCTAACAAACCATTTTTATTTTACCTAACAAAGTACTGCTTCTATCACAATCATCTATTAAAATAACGGACTGTTCTCTCTTTTAAAAATGCACTGAGCTCTAGTAGGCTGTGGTATTTTACTAAAAAAATGAGGCTAGTTTGAAGGTAGCACATTCAGAAATGAAAGAAGATAAAAAGGGTAGTGCATTCCTGTGTGAAATGTTATATTCAGGTTGTCTCAGAATCAGATACCTACTTCCACCCACTGCGCGTGTGCGAGCAGGTGCCCACAGAGTGTCATTTTCTCCTGCACAGAGTTGATGTTGCAAGAGTTTGAAACCACACCTGCATTTAACTCTCTCTGATACATGGTTAAATCTTGCCAGCTTCTTACTAGCACTTGTACTGCTGAACTGCACAAAAGCCTAGGAAGTCATAACTCCTTGTGGCTCTGTCCCTGCCCAGTACTATCCTTCATCTCACTACAGACTCTGACCTTGATATTCACATATTAGAAGTTTAAGAAGGTTCAGCAGCCAGTCAGGTTTCTTCCATAAAAAATGTTAGGCTTTGAGACTGACATTTTTGGTGAGGAACAGATTTCTAGTTCTGGCTGCTAGATGATAAAAAACACTCTTACAAACAACAAAGAAACCTTTATTAAGTCATAAGTCAGTGATCGTGACTTGGTCATATAAGATGGCATTAATTTCATAATCAGTGTTCTTTTTCCACAGAAAACATGGATCTTATCTTAAAGATACAAGGCCTTGTTCTGTTTACAGTCCATATCTAAAATAATCTTTGGAAGTGAAAAGTAAATTATTCTGCTTTCATATTTTACACTAGTATCAACTGAAATGAAAATTAGCTTTGACACATAGAGTTTTATTCATTTACTTAGGGAAATGTCAGCAGAATCATATTTAAAGCAGGCATGGCTAAAGAATTATCTTTTATTGCCTGATTAGGCCTTTCCAGGTGTCATATTTCCTCAAGTTTTTTGTGAGAGGACAAAAGAAAAGTGAACGTTGGACAGCTGTTGTACAAACATTCCTTTGGATACTGTCTGTAAAGCCTAGCTGTCATAAAAGAGCAGGTGAATTCCTCACAGCCATGTAAACATTGGAGGAAGTTGACAATTGCTGCAATAACTAGTGAATACACAGATCACCTTAGAAATGTGTACTAGGAGACAAGGTTAGAGATGTTTTCCAGAAGGTAGAAAACAAAAGACCAGTTATTTAACTGCTGCAGGTCACAGAGGACAGGAGAGCCAGGCAGTTTTGTGTCTTTGTATGTGTGAATGATCCCACATGATTTCTTAAGGAAACACTTCTTTTAACACATAGAAGCTCAAATCAGCTCACAACAGCAATCCAGAATTCTCAAAATATTTTTCTACTCCTACTGTAAACTAAAGTAGTTTTAATTCTGCTAAGGTGAATTTTCTGTGTCTTATTGACGTAGTCTCTAAAGGCAGTAATTTCTACCCCTTCATATAAACCATGAAGTTATTCATGCAAATGTGATTGATGGTTTCTTGTGAGCAGTAACTACATAAAAGTAGTCACTTTTCAGAGAATCACAGAATCACCAAGGTTGGAAGAGACCTCAAAGATCATCGAGTCCAACCTGTCACCACAGACCTCATGACTGAACCATGGTACCAAGTGCCACATCCAATCCCCTCTTGAACACCTTCAGGGATGGTGACTCCACCACCTCCCTGGGCAGCCCATTCCAACAGCTAACAACTCTCTCAGTGAAGAACTTTCTCCTCACCTCGAGCCTAAACTTCCCCTGGCGCAGTTTAAGACTGTGTCCTCTTTTTCTGGTGCTGATTGCCTGGGAGAAGAGACCAACGCCCCCCTTGGCCACAACCACCCTTGAGGTAGTTGTATAGAGCAATAAGGTCTCCCCTGAGCCTCCTCTTCTCCAGGCTAAAAGCACTTTCTTAAAGTGCTAGTTAATGCATGCCACTCGTGAGAACTTTGGAGACTATCAAACAGAACTTTGTTCTCTACTTTGCTGGACAATTCTGCAAACAAAGCTAAGCTATTTATGCAACAACACAGTTGCAGTCCTCCCTTTAGAAAATTCTTATGAGAGGAGCTTTTATTTTTAAATATACTGGATAGTATTATAAAAAACATTACGTTTTACAATCCAAAGCAAATTGTCTTTGAGTGCCAAAAAAAATTATAAAAGAAAAGAAAAGAAATGCACTGGCAATACAAGTCAATCTAAATAATGAATCAAACACATAGAAATGATTGACTTAATTTTGTTGTTATTTTTTCCTTCTTCACGTAATGAAATTGTCTTTATCACCTTGTTTTTTTAAACCTGTAAGGTACACTAACACTGCGTTTTAAAGCTTTTCTCTCAGCTAAGGGGAAATTCTGCACACTGGCCACAGCAACCTCATTCAGTGCTACAGGCTGGAGTCAGAGTGGCTCAACAGCGGCCAGGCCTTTGGCCTTTGGATCTGACCTTCCCCGTTCTTTCAGATGACAGAGACATATAATCTGAGAGGGAAACACAGTGACTGAGGAAGAAGAGAAGGCTGAGATACTCAATGCCAGCTTTGCCTCTGTCTTTAGCATTGGATCCATCAATTCCCTGGACAACCAATCTCATGAACTAGGAGTCAGGGAGGGGAATCAGAATGAGGTCATCACAATAAATGAGGAAGTGGTCACTGATCTGCTATGCCACTTAGACACACACAGGTCTATGGGGCCAGATGGGCTACACCCAAGGGTACTGAGGGAGTTGGCAGATGTGCTGACTAAGCCACTTCCCATTATTTACCTGAAGTCCTGGCTAACTGGGGAGGTCCCAATGGACTGGAGGGTAGCAAAAGTAACATCCATCAGTGAGACAAAGGAAGAAAGGAGGCTCCAGGAAACTGTAGACCTGTCAGCCTGACCTCAGTACCAGGGAAGGTCATGGAGCAGATCATCTCAAGAACCATTACACTACATATAGAGAACAACCAGAGGATCAGGCCCAGTCAGCATGGTTTTATGAAGGGCAGGTCCTGCCTGACCAACCTGATCTCGTTCTCTGACAGGATGATTGACTGTTGGATGAGGGGAAGGCTGTGGATATTACAGTATCACAGTATCACAGTATCTCTAAGGTTGGAAGAGACCTCGAAGATCATCAAGTCCAACCTGTCACCACAGACCCCACGACTAGACCATGGCACCAAGTGCCACGTTCAGTCCCCTCTTGAACATGTCCAGGGATGGTGACTCCACCACCTCCCGGGCAGCCCATTCCAATGGCAAACAACTCTCTCGGTGAAGAACTTTCTCCTCACCTCGAGCCTAAACTTCCCTTGGTGCAGCTTGAGACTGTGTCCCCTTGTTCTGGTGCTGGTTGCTAGGGAGAAGAGGCCAACCCCTTCCTGGCTACAACCACCCTTCAGGTAGTTGTAGAGAGCAATGAGGTCTCCTCTGAGCCTCCTCTTCTCCAGGCTAAACAACCCCAGCTCCCTCAGCCTCTCCTCATAGGGCTTGTGCTCAAGGCCTCTCACCAGCCTTGTTGCCCTTCTCTGGACACGTTCAAGTGTCTCGATGTCCTTCTTAAACTGAGGGGCCCAGAACTGGGCACAGTACTCCAGGTGTGGCCTAACCAAAGCAGAGTACAGGGGCACAATGACTTCGCTGCTCCTGCTGGCCACGCTAATCCTAATGCAAGCCAGGATGCCGTTGGCCTTCTTGGCCACCTGGGCACACTGCCTGCCTACATTGTCTACCTAGACATTGGAACAGCCTTTGACACTGTTCCCCACAGAATTCTTGTGGACAAACTGGCTGCTCATGGCTTGGATGAGCACACACCCTGCTGGACAAAGAACTGGCTGGGTGAAAGAACCCAAAGAGTGGTGGTCAATGGAGCTAAATCTGGCTGGTGGCCAGTCACAAACGTGTCCCTTAGGGCTCAGTGTTGGGACCACTTCTGCTTAACAACTTCATTGATGACCTTGATGAAGACATAGAGAGTGTCATCGGTAAGTTTGCAGATGACACCAAGTTAGGTGGCAGTGTTGATCTTCATGAGGGTAAGAAGGCTCTACAGAGGGACTTGGATAGTTTGGATACATGGGCATTAATGGGATGAGCTTCAACAAGGCCAAATGCCAGGTCATGCAAGTGGGTCACAATAACTCCAAGCAATGCTACAGGCTTGGGGAAGTGTTGCTGAAAAGCTATCTGGCAGAAAGGAACCTGGGGGTTCTAATCAATAAACAGCTGAATATGAGCAAGCAGTGTGCCCAGGTGGCTAAGAAAGCTAATGGCATTCTGACTTGTATCAAAAATGCTGTGCCCAGCAGGAGCAGGGAGGTGATTATCCGCTTGTACTCAGCTCTGGTGAGGCCACACCTTGAGTATTGTGTCCAGTTTTGGGCACCTCAATACAGGAGAGATACGGAGGTGCTGGAGTGAGTGCAGAGGAGGGCAATGAAGCTGGTGAAGGGCCTGGAAAATAAATCTTATGAGGGAACAACTGAAGGATCTGGAGCTGTTTAGTCTGGAGAAGAGGAGGCTGAGAGGAGACCTTATTGCTCTCTACAACTGCCTGAAAGGACATTGTAGAGAGCTTGGTATTGATCTCTTCTCACATGCGTGGAAAGGGTAATTTTTAAGCATTATCAGCCTGATCTTAATGCATTTTAATCCTTTTTGCTACATAAGTGCAAATCCAGAGCAGCTCCATTGACTTTTCTGCTTTCTTTACATGATTATTGAGAGAAAAATCAAAATGAGAATTTCACATATTAATTGTTTGATTTTTAAATGAGATGTAAGTCCTTCAACACACAAAAGGACTATTTGTAATATTTGTACATTCTCATTTCATGTAGTTCATTATAGGTTGATGATACATTGCTAGGCAATAATTTCCTACATATGAATGGAGAGGAAATTCCCACTTCTGGGAATCAAAAGAAAAATGGTAGTTTGAGATTTATTCTACCAATATATGCTGAAATATTCCATTGGAAGTGGCTTCAGTTAAAGAACATATGGAAATAATTTTAAATAGCATTAATTAAGAAAGTGAGAGTATCAAGAGGATACATTTTAGTGGACAGATTAATATTTATCCTGGAAAAAAACTTTGTTGCTTGAGTGAGACTGAAGGATTACGTGGGAGAAAGGCTGCTGGTGGAAGTATTCTCTGGTGGAAGCAAAATTTAATTATACTACCTCAATATAAAGAATACAATAAGGGAGCACTCTTTGACAGGGTATCTGTTTTCTATTTTTCTTCTCTTTCTTTTATCTCTATCTCTTCACCTCCCACTGGTGTAGCTGCTTCCCATTCCAAGCTCTTTGGCCCATTATTTGGAATGGAGAGTTTTGTGCTCTGCAGCTTTGTTGCAGGGTGAATTGGACAACACAGCCTACTGCAGTCCTGCACAACTACTGCCCCCCAGCACTAGGCCTGCCTATGAAAATGGCTGTTTTGTGCTAAGTTCATCTTTCCTCTCCTACATGTAAATGCTGCCCAAATTCTTCCAGTTTTCTCTTTACAGTTCAAGACTGCTTAAGAGATGCATTAAAATTGAAGCTTTCAAAAGAAATTCAATTTCTCTGTTCTATATCTCACCACATATCAAATCACAGAAAAATGAAGCATCTCTGCCAGATTTCCTTGAGAGAGTTTGCAGCCTTTTAGACCATCCCTTGAATTCTTTAACAATGGAAAGCTACTTTACTAAAATCTAAGTCAGAGATTTCACTTTCCAGTGCACACTCCTTGAAAAATACTTCTGTAGAAGGCACTCTGCACAGAAGGATGACATAATTTTGTGCTGCACAGGTGCTTGATACCACAGAACATCTGGTGACCAGTGAGCAGAATCAGTAGTACTACAAGAGCTTAGGTAAGACATAGTTTTTTAGTGTTATGCATCACCTAGGCAGAGCTTTGAAACTTTCTATATATAGGAGTTGTCAAGTGCTGAAATTAAAGCAGTATAAGAGATTTGCCCAGAAAACCTCTGAGGAAGGGTTGAATAAAGTAAGTAATCCAAGTCTTGGAGTTAACAGCTGCAACAGTAATTCCTTTCATTGCAGGAGCAGAAAGAAATGGCATTTTTGAAAGAAAATAAACCAGGTGTCCATTACTGTTCCTTCTGATTTTACAAATCTATGAAATAGGTAAAGCCTCAGTAACTATTAAACAGTTTTATCATATAGCTTACTGACACATGAACAGTTCTCCAGTGCTGTCAATCCTCACTATTCTGTTCCTTTTATTTACTTCCTGACCCAAATCTCTAAACCTCACCTTCAAAGAGCAGACAAACCCCTCAGGGCAGAGATTGTCTCTGACTGCACAGAGCACAGCATGATCCTGACAGGAGCTGCAGAATCACATAAACTTGACTTCATTCATCAAATGTGCCTAAAAGGAAAGAGTATTTTCGAGGGAACCAACTGACTCCAGTTCAGGGTGGTGGTTTTTTTTTCTGTTGGTTTGTTTTTTGGTGTTTGGGTTTTTGTTAGTTTGTTTGGGTTTTTTTCTCCACAAACACTGTTTGATCAGTGTTGTACTATATCAGTGCTGCTTTTACCCTGGCACACCAGCATCCTACCTGGGTCACTCTTGCTTTACCCTCAGGATCTCAAGACATTGATTTCTGAGATTGCATTTCTTTCTTTAATTTTCAATTCAAGTTTCTGTTATATAAAAAGATTTTACATGTTTCTTCTTGAGGTTCCCTGAACATGGTCTTGGAGTATAAAAATGTTTCCCTAACACCTAGGGAGCAGGCACCCACTGGTCCTAAACTTCATCTCCTCCTCAATTTGCTATAACAGTTAAATATATTCTTTTGGAGAATGCTAGAGAGTGTGCAAGTCATTACTCAAGAAGACATTGTTCACAGAGTAGCCTACTTGTAGGATAAAGCTTAGGAGGCTAGGACTGCTCTTTCCCTTAAGAGCTAAGCCCTTACAAATCACGGGAAGCTGATAAACCAGTTTTATGAAAGTAAAGTTTATTTCTACCTTCTTAAATAACTTCTTAAACAGCTTATCTTCAGTTTCAGCTTCTAAAGATAATTGAAGAAAGAGTTATTGTTCTTTTTTTTTTTTTTACACTTTTCCGAACCTGCATTAAAGCTATTTGCAAAAATAACAGTTTGTCTGCCTTAGAGGACTGCAGACTGATTACCATACCACACGGTTTTGTTATTGAAATGATTGTCTCTCTTGTTAGCTATTTGGCTGCTGGGTGATGAACCACCCAAATGACGAGCTTCAGTGAAAGGCCAGCTCAGATGTAGCAGATTCTTTTTGACATGTTGTTAGAATTTCAGCCCTAGAAGAACATGAAAAAACAATCACAACAATGACAGGCTGCAGGTTCAGTGTGGAATTTGGAGTTTCCTGGGAGCTGTGTCTGCATCTAGCATTTCTGAGCTAGAGAGGCAGACTCTCAAGGTTCCACATCTGCCAGTGACTCCTTATTCTAACTTCTGTAGTTCAGCAGAGAATCTTGGTTGATGTGTTGGTCAAATGCTGGTTTTCTGGAAACTCATGAATAACTACAGAACACACTACCTTTGTTCTCTGACAAATCCAGTTGGCTTGAAAGTAATATGTTCTCATTACAGATATTTTTCTGAGTGTTTTGTTGTGTTGTTTATTTTGGTTTCTGCGCCCCCCTCCCCCCACCCCAAGTCATTTCTTCAAATCCTTGTATTAGAGGAAGCCAGGAGACAGAGGAGAGGGAATCTAAACATACTTCTGCAAGCTATCCTTCTTTCATTTCTTTCCCAGGCTTTATGATATGCTGCAAATACAATAACAGATTATAGCAATCCACCTAGAAAGTTGGTGGATCTTGCATGGATTTATACAGAAACTATCAGACTGATACAACTAGAATTCAGCAAGCAGCTCGTGTGCTAAGATTGTTTGCCAGCACTATGAGACAAATGTTATGATCATATAACACTTACCAAAAAAAAAAATATACATACCTTCTGATACTTTTTTTCCATTCTAGAACAAACTTTACTGACCCTCAGTTTTCCTGTAACTCCAGAAGATAACAAATTATCTCAAATCTAATGAAAATAATATTGAAAGTCTAATGACACTGTGGTGCTTTGTGACTGTTATGCAATTTCTTATGTTGAGTACCAAGTGTAGAAAGGTAAACTTCCTATGACAATTCTGCAGAGTAAACAACTTCTTGCTCTTAGGACAAGTTTTATGAACATTAGAGATTGTTTCCTCTCTGTACAAAATCCAAGTACCTTGGAATAAAGAAACCCAAATACACAGTACCAAATCACACAGTTTTTGCCAGAACCAATGGACTTCACATAAAGTACATGAAGCTTTGCTTAATGAAATACAGCACACACTGTGCTCAATTCAGTAGTTAGGATCTGCTCCCATGAAAACATGGTGCCGGTTTTATGTTCAGAACCACCTGCAGCAAGCAAGGCTTCCCAAATTTCAAAAGAATCTGCATGCTAAGCAGTGAAGATGAGTTTCAGGTAATTCTAGTAGTTCACCCCGTTGTAAATCCTCAAAAAAACCCCATTCATTAAAAACCAAGCAAACAAACACCTGCTTTCATAAGAGCTGTTGATTATATTCTTAAATCAAGTATTCAAGTATTGCTTTTCAATTAGATCATGGTGTGCTTGACTCTGCAAGTCATCAGGAACGTTAGAAAAGGCATCTTTGCAGAATTACCCTATTAGCATAAGCACTTGCAGTGTTGTGTGTCAAGTCTGTCTGAGCATAAACTACTGTACCATACTTTCAAAAATTATTTTTAAAAGCTGCAAAGAGGATATAAATTAAGACAGTCTTTTGACTCACTGAAATTGCTACCTGATGTTTTATGTCGTGCATTTGTCTTCCTAATGCTTCCTACAAGGCACTGCAAAAACTTCTGCTTCACTTTGTTCCTGTCTGCTGAGACAGAAGTCCAAAATTATGCTTGTTTTGTATGAACAACAGCAACAAAAAGTACTATAAACCAAACTGAAGTTGTTTGGCAGGTTTCTACTTTTACAGACATTATTACTCTTTTATAAGCTAATGGCAAATACTAAAACTTTCTCTTACTAAGAACTGTGCAGAGTTTTGTTATGATTTACTGAGAATGCTTCCTAATGAAACCCAGCGCAAATAAAAATTCCCACATCCCAGTAATGATTTTATCAACAGATGGGGAACAGTCTCAAGCATAAATGAATAAATACCCTGTTATCTATTTCTTTACTCTTGAGCTGGGAGGAAAGGAGGAAATATGCTAGGATAATATCCATATGAACAGGTCTTAATTGCATTTAGCCCAAAAGTTTTCAAGTTTTGAAGACATCTGGATACACCAATGTTGTCAAACTGTGGGGATGCCCCTGAGCTGGGATGTGGTCCCCCTGCCTGTCCCTGGACCAATCTGGCTGTCAGTCTGGAAGCTGGCTGTCCTGTCCTGGAATTTCATAGGGGAGATACAGGCTGTCTCACACCTGCTGGTTTCAGTGCCACCCGTGTGTCCTGGCCATGTTTTTTAATGCAGTTGTAGTGTAACCTACTTAAAAATCTGAAAAGAAGGTGCTACTTTCTTACTTTCACTTAGAGTTTTATTTCTTTCACTTGTAAGTATGGCAGATTTTAATGAATATTTCAACTCTGTAGCAACACAAACTTCCACATAATAAATATAAACAGATAAATAAATAAATAAATGTAATCAGGCTAAACTAGCTTGGTACAAGATTCTGGTTGTATGTTATGATTAACTATATATTTCTTCAACTAATTTAACGCTGATCCTTCCTCAGTTAGCTTCCATTAAAAAATATCCTTTTCCACATCATAGAAGCAATGTTTATCTGTTCTGTTACAGATGACGACATAGTTCTCGTCCACTATCAAATTGCAGTGTCAACTTTACTGACAGAATGTAATTTTATTTACCAGGAAACAGAATTTGCCAACCAGAATAACTGGTTGTGGCTTTTATTTTTCAAAGTTACAATGAAGTGGGCTTACAGGGAACAAAGTAAATATGTAATTAGTAACAAGTTATATAAAGTAATTACCTCTATAGGAAGTGTTCTTTCCCCTTCTTTATGTAAGAGACTCATTGTTTTGAACTTTGCCAGAATAACGACTGTATGACGCTCTTATGTAAAGCATATCATCCACCAGTAGTGATTATAAGCAATACACCGCTGTTATTGCTTTCTCTTTTGGCACTGTTGCTCATAGTATCCAATGCATATTAAAGAGGTCTCATTTGCGTACCACATAAGAGTCTCTGTATTATAACTCTTTATTACATTGAAATCTCAGAAATATGTGTGCCTTTGTGTAAAACGACACTTTTACTACCTGATGTATTCAAAACAGTGCCAACATCTTACTGCTCCAAAGCACTCTCCTCAGGGCTGCTATGATAGAACACCCAAAAACCCTTAAAAGCATATAAAACAGAAATAAGATACATCTCCAGTTCTCGTTTTTCCTGTCTAATTTTTCTGCTACTTACTGTGCTCCATATGTCTTCCCCAGGGGTCCCTGTCCTACCCCTAACACAGCTCATAGCATCCTCTTCTAGCAGTCACAAAAACTACTGCAGCTTTGTCTCCCTCTGCGGCTTCTTCCATGAGTAATGCAGAGCAATTAAGGGAAATTAAGAGTGATTAACTAATGAGGTCACCTCCCTGGGCAAGTTTGTCTTTGTGAAACTCTATTCAGAAAATGAACTGGCACAAATAACTTCACTGTCCAGAGATTGCAAAGGTCAGGAAGGCCTTCTTACATGGATATTATGAGCTCTAGGAAAAGTGGACAGAGACACATAAAGGACCCTAAAAGTTCAATATTTACTAAAGAAAAATGTTCCCACTCCACTAACTGAAGCAAATACACAGAATCACAGAACCACAGAATGAGAGGGGTTGGAAGGGACCTCTGGAGACCATCTATTCCAGTCCTTCTTCTAACACAGGAATGCCTAGATCAGGTTTCACAGGAACACATCCAGATAGGTTTTGGAAATCTCTAGAGAAATATCTTCCTGATGTTATTTGCAAGCCTCTCTGGGGATGTCTGATGTATGATGTTTCTCAGAGGAGAGGTGCAGCACTGTGTGTCAGGATTTACAGAGAGACTCCCAGAGTGAGTAGGGATGAGCTGATATAACACAAGCATCTGTCAAGGCCGTCCAGAGTCATGGCTATACAGACACAAGGAAGCAGGTGTTGGATCCTTGTTTGTCTGCTTTCATTTGTCTCCACTGTTCAGGGACACTGAAAGTACAAAATGCAAATCAACACTGGGATGTTCTTACCCACGTAATCTCTTCCATTGAGTGGTGTTTTCTTAGCAATCTGCAGAACATGGATCTTGACAACATGAGCTCTTTCCAGTAACCCTTACATTAACAGTCTTCGATAGGCTATGAAAAATGCTGAAATTTTCTTCATATGATGACTTACAAGACTTCATTGCTTGCAACCCTGTAAGTGCTGAATCCACAGCTGATTTATAGAGAGCTATCCATGATTAAAATTAAGCGCTAACTGAAGAGTTTGGATGGTTTGGTATCAAACTTCTCAATGTCTTAGAGCGTCAGACCCTTTCTTAGTGCATGTAGCATTACACTACAGATGAATGCCATTATCTTTGTTGAAGTCTGGGATTTCATTGTTAGAATACTTCACAGTTTTATCCTTATAGTTACCCTAACTCTACAGATGACTGTATAATGTTATTTTATAAAGTATCTTATCCTTTGTAATGGTTATGAATTTATGAATAAATTAATGTGGCAAATATGATATTAATAAAAATATTAATAACTTTTTATTGCTATGGGAAACTACCAAAAACTTATCAGTTAGGTTCGGTGTATGGCTGGAATATATATTTACAGTAGGAATATACAGTATTTAGGCAATACAAGAATTTAAAGAATTTTAAGCAAAACAGACAAATAATTGAGAAAAAGAACCCCTGATGCAGTATGGCACTCGACCACAGGGGGAGACTCGACAAGAACGGAGGCATTAAGCTACTCAGAGAGTTCCACCCAAGCAGGGGGAGTGCTGCTGCTGCTGTTGTATGTTAGCTGTTGAGGCCTTTGAGATGCTCTTATGCAGCTCTTGAAGCTTCTTCCCAGGATCTGCAGATTGTCCTGGGGCTTTGCAAAGCAGGCATTATACTGATATTGGTTTACTGCTGCAAAGGGTATGGTTCCCAGGGTCTTGACTTGCTCAGGACTTGTCCCTCTGCCTGGCAAGACACTTCTGCCTGCTCTGGGGCTTTTACGACACTTACTGCGAAGGGCACTTGCATCTTGCTGGATAAACTGAGGGATGACACGGATTCCAGTTGCAAGACAAGTAAGGCTTGGCTGCTCAGGCTTGCAGGATAAGGCTCATGGCTACTCTCCCAGACCTTGGACAAGGCAAGGTGACTCAAGGCAAAGTGAGTCAAGGCAATGCAAGGCTAATACAAGTTAGCTTGTATTTATCACTTGACTGAGATTCAATTTGGGCCAATAGGGCAACAGAAGCCAGCAAACAGTTGACCGGTGAAATGGGATTTTGCCAGGCTATGGCCATAAATAGCAAAGACATAGGCCTGGTCTAGGAGAAGAATGGCCAGTGCATGTGCTCTATAGCCATAAAGGGAGAACATGTCCCTTTGTTTTCCAGACTTGTTGGTGTTTGTTCTGTTGTCCCTTCTCCCACGTTTCCCTGGATTCCAGCATGAAGGAGGGGAGAGAGAGGGACCATGTCTAGACCAGGACCTGTCTGGGTTTGTTCTGGGCCTGTTTGGCCCTACCACCACATCCTTCCGGCCTCAAAGTTGTGTAAAATTATAGAGATAGTCCTATGCTGAGGAAAAGGGAAAACCCAGTAGTCTTTTTCCCTTTTGTCTACCAAAGCATTCTGGGTTTGAATTTAAATGTCTTAGGTTTGTAAATGCCAGGAGGGATTTACGGGAGATGCAATAAGAGCCACAATGATGGCACTCAGGATAAAATTAAATGCATGCATGTGATTTCATAGAAATATTTTTCAACTGTTTATTTTCCACAGGGCTCAGTAGCACGGATAATAATTTTCCCTACAGGTAATGTTGGTTTTGCCGTTACAGGAATACTCTCAGATTTAACATATCTCTTACAATATAGAACAGAATGGAACAGTGAAAGCACTGTCATTTACACTAGGGCTGAGTGGCAGAACCATAGTTCATTTTTTGCAGTCTTTCACTAACAAGGCATAACAAATGTTATGTCTTTATATGACTAAAATCCCACTTGAAATATAAAATACTGCATCTATTTTCTGCTTCAGAAGTTCTGTAAACTGTATAAGATAGTAAACTGATTATCTGAGAGGGTCATTATCTGATACAGAATAGACAAAAAGCTCAAATCCTGCTTTGGGATGTAAATAAAATCACAGTTACAGATAGTATAAATGTATTCCATCTTGATCACAGAACATGTTATGAAATTTTTTCTGTACTTTGGAACACAGTCATCACTTAAAAATGAGCACACACCGAGGATTAATTTTTAAACTCCTCCCTGTTTTCAAGTCATAAAAATAAAGAAACTATTTTTTTAAAATGAGAAATGGAAGCTACACACATGATTTGTCTTATGAAATTGCTTATTTGCTTGACGATAAGAACAAGGAGTTGCATTTTTATCAGTAAAAAAAATCACTTAAATTATCATTAGAATCACAATTTGAAGCCTTCTAGTGAGTTTGTGTGACATTATAAATAAATCTGATTTTTAGAGAATTAAGACAGTGCACATATAATAATTGATTATTATGGAACCTTTAAGATGGCATGTTTATATACTGTCTATCTTATTCCTATTACCTGAATTCTACATTTTGTGTGTAAGTTACATCTGTTTGTAATAGCAGATTGTTTTAACAAAAATAATAGTATTATAAATGTCAGAGCTGTAATCAATACATCGTTTTACCATATGAAACCTATTATAAACCTACATTATAGCAAACATTTAACAATTCCCACTTGTGAATCAAAAGAAAATGTGTAAAGGTCCAAAATTTATTATATTATATTATATTATATTATATTATATTATATTATATTATATTATATTATATTATATTATATTATATTATATTATATTATATTATATTATATTATATTATATTATATTATGCTATGTTATGTTATGTTACATTATATTGTATTGTATTGTATTATATGATATTATATGATATCATATCACATCACATCACATCACATCATATCATATAATAGTTTTATTATGAACACAGAGATGTAATTGATGAGATTTTGAAGAAATTCTCGCCAGAGTGGAGAATAAGCTAGAGATGAAATTTGGTCATTGTATTAAATTGAAGAGAGTTTGCTATTGACGTGAACATTTGGTTCACACTTCTTGACTACAGATGAGTGTCTCCTGTTTACTGCTTCAAGTAGAGTTGTTCAGGGTATGATCATTCTGGTACTCAGTGGATACCCAGCTTCAGCTTGTAAGTGTTTTGCAGCTTCTCTTAACTTTACAGTAAAGCTTCAGAAAGTGTATTGATTGCATCTTGCTTTGGCTTGGCTTGTTCGGAATGTCTCATTGAAAAATGCATGCCTTTGCATCCTTTTGTTGTGAGTGCCCCAGGTTAAGTTATTCTAAGAATTTGTGCCAGTTACAAGACTGAATCTTTTTTTTAAAAGATGCCTGAGGAGGTTGATAAAGCAGCACTGCAGACTTATTTTTCATAGGAATTGATAACTCAGTAGCATATTTATAATCTGAATTACATGTGCTACATTTTACATTCAATTTGTCAAATACATGCTGCTGCTACCTATCACAGAAATATCAGTGATCTGAATCAGGAGGATGTTGACACTGTTTATATTGGAAATTGTAGCATTTTCCTCCAAAACATGAAGGCAGTAAAAAAACTTGAAATCACTTCTATGAAGCATCCCTAAGAAGTCCAGGGTGGAGTCTCATGCAAAAAAAAAAAAAGGCAAACATGGAAGCAGAATACAGGATTTTTGATGGAGGCTTCAATGAAAGAAGAGCAGCATAAATTCAATACAGCAAATGCTGAAGAGCTATCAGGAGACACAAAAAGCACAATTTAGGAAATACCTTTATAAAAATCAAGCTGACCAAATAGTTCAGTGCTCCAGGACTGATGGTCTCAGTGACAATAGATGACAAAAAATGCCCTTGATTTACACCATTTATGTTTGATATTTGACTGAGATTAGCCACAACAATGTATGTTTTAATGTAAAAAGTTCAGTTTCCTCATGTGTTCTGTGTCCAGGTCTTCTTAAGAAAAGCATGTCTCAGCCCAGTGCTGAACTGTCAGGAGATTTTCCTCAGTACAAAAGGTACACTTTGCCACCTTAGATTTACCAAGATGCCCATGGCTGACCCTCCCAGGTTGAACACCTCTCTTTGTTAATTTATTTTCACGTATTTAACTCTCAAGCAAGTTAAACAAGATGCAGCTCTCAATTTTCAACTTCAAACAATCTCTCCAGACACTTAATTCTCTGATTTGTATCTTAAGGAATAAAACTACTGTGCTTGGGTTTTTTTTAATCTGTTAATCTGTAAACAAAAATCTGTGTTTACTGAACTGATCTCATACAGTTTTCTCCCACATGAACCTGAAATTAAATGTCTCCAAATCTATTTTCAGTAAAATGTCCCCTGGATGGCAACCCATACTTTATCCTCACTTGTGTTATCACAGAATTACTTTTGTATCTTTTCTTCACTTTTCTCTTCAACTTTCATATAATTTTTCCATTTTCTTAATCTTCCCAATTCTTTTTTTGTTTGTTTGGTTGGTTTGTTTTTCTGTCCCATCCTTACCCTTTTGGATTACTAGCTCTGTGGTAGATTGGCCCTGCTTGGACACCAGGTGCCCTCCAAAGCCACTCTATCACCTGCCCTCCTCAGCTGGACAAGGGAAGTAATACATAAGGGAGTGATCATTCATGACATTGCAGATGAGCTGATTGTCAGTTAAAATGTTAACCTTTAGTATTCTGTATGCTTAAATATTAAAACTGACTTGAAACATAAAGTTTCTTTTTTCCCTAAAATTATCATAGATGAAGCATTTGATTATAGGGTTATCAAAACAAATTCCCCACGTAATGGATTTAAGTGTATTTTCTTTTGCTGCTGAGGAAAATTCCATGTTCAATATAGCACAAAACATCATTCCATTTTTTCTACTACAAGCCTCTATGGAGCATGGAAAATCTCAGATACATCTCATTAGCTTTTCTGGATGTGTGTCTGTAATTATGAAGTGCTATAATTGATCATTTTCCTTTTCAAATTAATTTATAACGTAAGATTTGATTGAGGAAATGTACAAAAGAAGTACTTTGGTTTGACCTTACAACTTGTTCCAACTCTTTGGCCAGTGTCCATCAGGATCATTACAGTCAATTAAGGACTTAAATACAGGACATCTATTGTTCTGCCACAGAATTAACAGACCCTTTCAAATCTCATAACTTTAGGGATCACAGCAAACAGTTTAAAGAATTACTCTTTTGAGAATCCTAGGTTCTAATCCTCTGTAGGGTTTTTTTGCCCCTTTAAAGGCAAACTCTTATGCTTGGAAACTTAGTGTGATTTGTAAGAGAGACACGTGGATTTCATCTCTGAGAGCATGGACACACTGCACAAAAGCTGAAGTATAGCTGATATCTTTGCTCCAATCAATTAAATTGAAATGGCTAAATATTCAGTCCACTAATGACTGGTCATATGCACTGCAGCTATATTTACAAAAAGCAAGAACAAAACAAAATATTTGTATCCAAGCAACAAACTCATGGCCCACATCATAGTTACATAGCTGGACCAGCCAGTGGAGGTCATTGCGGTAACTGAAATAAGAAATGTGGGGAAGGACAGGCAAGCATAGTCTTTAAGGCTCAGAATTTACACCATCACAGTAGTAACTTGGAGCCAGAAATAAGCTTGACTTGTTTGGTGAAATAGGATTATGTCATGTGAAGTATGGCTCCATTCAGAAACTGTGCATTCAGAGCTGGGGCAGTATTAGTTCATATTTGTGTAGCTGCTTACAATTGTGTCTGGTAATACCTAGGGATGTCAGTGCTAATGCTGGGTAAATGTTAAATGACTCGTGCTTTTCATTATTTAGCAGCTTCTGCTCAGCAGTGGAGGAGTTGGTGCTAAATATAATCAGTTTCAGTCACAGTGAAATACTGCAGACTCGATAGGTACATTGGAAACTAAGGATGAATGGAAAATAATACCACACACCTTATTTATGACCAAGTTTAATACTTATGAAGGAGAAATGAACAAGGAGAGGAAATTCCCTAAACTCAGTGTCTGCAGTTACACTCAGATCAGATTTATTGGCACAGAGGAAGTACGCCTCAGATAAGAGAAACCAAGAGGTTTTTGCTTGTATAATAAAAATTGGAGAAGTCTATTCTTTTTTTCAGTTCATATCTAACTGTTGCGGAAAAAGAAAGAAAAATAATAGAATTAGCAATGATATGCACACACATCTTAATCTCTACCACTTTTCCTGGGGCTATTCTCCCTTTTTACCTGCTACAGCAGTGGAGGTGTTATGTCAAACTCTCAATGTCTGGAATCCATCTCCAGGAAGAATACTATATTTGTGTTGGTGGTTTCACCTCATATGGCATCCTTATATTTTTGCTAACATTCATTCATACTTCACTTTCATCACTGGCCTACAGCTCCACGTTATGTTCAAACATTACATATGGTATAATTTTTCTGTGCTTGATACTATTTCTCCATTCTTTCCCACCCCAAGGTTTGCATTTCTTTGACTGACCACGGCTGAACAGTTCATAGCCTTGAAATGAACTTGAAATGAGCCTTCCAATGAAAGTCTCTGTCCCATCTCACAATTTAACCATGTTTGGTGCCTCCAGTTCTCCATGCAGAATTTGTGTTTCTGTACATGGCATCATTAGAGTACAGTCATCAAATCATGGTAGTACCACACAAAGACAGAACAAATCAAATTAGCTGTAGACACCTGGCAATTTGGAAAAACACTGCAATAGCTAAACCACATTAAAGAAAAGGCACTGGCAGGTCAATAAAAGTTCAGAAAGAAGAGGCCTTGTAAACTCAGCACAACATTTGCAGCCATTTGCTAGCAACGGCAATGCCATATTATAGAGCTATAGTGTAACATTATTATGGCATCCTGGCATCCAGGCATCCTGGCCTGCATTAGGAATAGTATGGCCAGCAGGAGCAGGGAGGTCATTGTGCCCCTGTACTCTGCTTTGGTTAGGCCGCACCTTGAGTACTGTGTCCAGTTCTGGGCCCCTCAGTTTAAGAAGGACATTGAGACACTTGAACGTGTCCAGAGAAGGGCAACAAGGCTGCGGAGAAGCCTTGAGCACAAGCCCTATGAGGAGAGGCTGAGGGAGCTGGGGCTGTTTAGCCTGGAGAAGAGGAGGCTCAGGGGCGACCTCATTGCTCTCTACAACTACCTGAAGGGTGGTTGTAGCCAGGAGGGGGTTGGCCTCTTCTCCCTAGCAACCAGCACCAGAACAAGGGGACACAGTCTCAAGCTGCACCAGGGGAAGTTTAGGCTTGAGGTGAGGAGAAAGCTCTTCACCGAGAGAGTGATTCGTCATTGGAATGGGCTGCCCGGGGAGGTGGTTGAGTCTCTGTCCCTGGAGGCGTTCAAGAGGGGACTGGATATGGCACCTGGTGCCATGGTCTAGTTGTGAGGTTGTGGTTACAGGTTGGACTCGATGATCTTCAAGGTCTCTTCCAACCTTGGTAATTCTATTCTATTCTATTCTATTCTATTCTATTCTATTCTATTCTATTCTATTCTATCTATACAAAAGTTCAGCAGTAAATCCTATAAAATCAATATTGTCTTCATCTGACAAGATGCTTGGTTCTGCCTGCAGTGAGAAATAGTCACTCTTTTTTCTACTGAAAAGCCAAATTAAACATTTCCACATCCAGTGAGAAAACATTTATTACTGCATATCCTAATAAACTGTCATAAAATATGTCTGCATTAAAAACATGAGTAAAGTATCAGTGATGTAACATCACTTTATAATGTGGCTTCCAGATTATGTAAGAATAAGACTAAACATAGGCATAATACATCTCACAGTTCATAATGCCGTCTATTTTTTATCATACACAATACAAGGGTAAATTGAAAACACTTCCTTTCCTAATTTGGGAAGGCGCGCTCAATTCATACATTGGCAACATGAAGAGATTAAAAATCGTGGGTCTTTTTCTTAAATGATCAAGATCCCTGAGGTCTTCTCCACCCTTTGTTGACAAGCAGCTTTAACCATGTCTTTTGCATAGGTCAGTACCAGGTGCATTTCAAAAAGCAATGTGTGACTGTCAAAGTGAGAGGCAGAAGGTAAGCACCCTGCAGCTCCTTGGCTTGCCCTAAAAGCTATCTGGGAGGCTGCAAAATGCTGACAGCTGAAAATTCTTCATTAAAATGTTCTTCAATATCGGTCTTTCTTTCCCCTATCACCAGCAAGCCCCCAACATCAAGAGAAACAGGGTGACCCTGACAAAGAGCTGACTATTGGATTGTGTGTGTCAGCTATCAGCATTTTCTACCCTTGTTTTCTGTCTTAGCGGAGCTATTCTTAATTGTGTGTCAAGAACACTTCCTGCTTCAGAAGGTTATAATCTACAACAGTAAAGAAATAAACCACCTATGGTATGTCCATGAGCCAGAGTGTCTTTCTTCTTTAGCAGTACTTTGAGAGCTCAGCAACCCTCTTTGGGAGCTATCTGGGCAAGCCACAAATCCCCAAATAGCAGACAATCAGAAAAGTAAAAATACTTCAGAGTCAGCAGGAACTGCAGAGTTCCCCATGTAGCCTTCTCTTGAAACATTTGACACTGTGGCATAGAGGAGTTTTGTCAGGAAAGCTCTGCTAATTCTCAAAGATCTTCTCCATCCAAAATGATTCTATGATTAACTAGATCACTTATGTGCAGGGCACAAAGAAGCTCTGTGGAAAAAATAAAATACTGCATCTATTTCTTCTTTTCTATGAAGCAAATACTGTAAGAACTGGTCTGCGATTTGTAATAAGCTGTATGGTGTTTCCTCAACTTTAAAACTTTGATGTTTCAGATTATACAGTATTTCCCTCCTGGAACCTGTGGGAAGAATATTTGGAATCCATGTTGAGAAAACCACATGCATAGCTACTGTAGTAAAGTATTTCTTACAAAGGCAAAATGGTGCTTCTGAATACCATCAGAGCTCACACGTGTTTTTTGTTTGTTTGTTTGTTTTTTGAGCAGGTTGCAGTTTTCCAGGAAAGTCTGAGATCTTGGTTTTCTATACTACAATTACCACACCCAAACTGCTTATGCTGAACTTTCTCTTTGGCAACTCTTGGCTATTTATATCTGGAAGACAGGAACTTTTGTAGGTATAAGAAAGTAGCAACTATGTTTTACAGTGTTACATAGTTATTTTTACTACTTTGTCATTAATTTTTGCCATAGGTTGGGTTTTATTCTGTTGCTATTCATACCATCCTGCCTCATGCCAGCTTCAAAATAGAAGTGCTGGCTGGAGCGAAGTATTTTGGGGCTTGGAGTCTGCAGGGTAACAACTGTTCCAGTTGCTGCTTTTGGGTTCTGGTGGTTGTTTTGCGTGTGTGTTTGCTGTCTCCTGCTGAGATGGCAGGGGGACAAGGAGGGATGGGGAGGGGGGATAGGATAGCTTCCTGGCTTGGGTTTTTAGCTCACTTGCTTTTACTTGCTGCTGCTTTCTTCTATGCTTTTCTGCAAAAAGGCTAAGGTAATTGTGCATTTGCATTACAATTATCTGATTTTGCTTAGTAAACTCTTATCTCACTTTTTGTTTTGGTCTCAGCCCAGAGTTTTTTTGTGTGTTGTTTCTCTCTCACTTCAGAGGCAGACAGGTTAACCTGCTGGTTTTGCTTTAAAACACTACTTTTTTAAAGCATAATTTCATTTCAGTGCTTTTTACTTTAATTGAGAATTAGATATTTAGCATCTTATGTTATTACTATAGATCATACATTTTGCACTTACTCTCAGAAATATGTATCATCATATTTTACTTGCAATGTTTTTTACTTTTGAAAAACACAAAGATGTTACTTGCTTTAATTAACCTCAGTTGTCAGAATAATTTTCACATTTCTTTTGTAGACCCAGTTGTAAAATGTCTTTTAAAGAACCAAACCATAAAAATTTAATGTTCTATACATGCATTTCCAAGTGGTATGTGTTGCAAACAAGAGGAATAATCACAGAATCACCAAGGTTGGAAGAGACCTCAAAGATAATCAAGTCCAACCTGTCACCACAGACCTCATGACTAAACCATGGCACCAATGTTCAAATCCCTTATTTTTTAGTTACATTCAGGAAAAAAGTTAATTAATTAGATTCACCAGAATTAAAGCAGAATTTAAATTTTCCCATTCAACTCTAGCTTCTCCACTGATATTTTGTTCTGAAAAGCATTTCAACAAAGGCTCACCAGAATATTTTATAGCAAAAATTCAATATCTGGATGATAATGATATGATAGCAAACTTACCAACTGGGTTTGACTACTTTGCAATAAATAGGGGGAAATGTTACATAACCCCAGTGGAGAATATCTGTTTCTTATGTGAGGTTGCTATTTGTTTATTAAAAAGAATAAATTGTGTCATAGCTACACAGAAAGAATAGCTGAATTTTTTTTTTTTTTTTTTTGTCTTGTATATGTAACTGTGTCCTAAACAAAATCCAGATATCTGCTTATTACAGCCTCTCAACAAAGAACAGGCACATTGTGTATTTATTTCTGTATAGAAGGGAAACTTGCCTTAAACTGAAACTATGAATGCAAATAACCTTCCCACACAGACTAAAAAGCAGAAAAAAGAAATAATCATAAGTGCTTGTTTAAACCAAAGTCAAAAGGAATTACTGTTTTTTTTGGAATTTTTACCCAAATCTGGTATCAACAAAATTTTTGTTTTCAGAAAGTTCTGTAATAGTTTAAATCCATATCCCTCTCCTCAGTCTTATTTCCTAGTAAATTGTAGCCAATGCTTAGGCTGTTGCTGAATACAACAACAAGTGGTACAAATTTTATCCAATGAAAATAATTCTCTTGCACTTTGTCTAGTGTGCTTGTATTTACACTTTCTTACTGCAGCTCCTTATCCATGAGAACAGTTAATTTACATTTCAGCCATACTCCATTTTCTTATTCTACTCTGCCATTAGGACAGGATTTGAGTGCAGACAAGACTTATAAATAGCACAGGCCATGTAAACAGATGGTTGGTTTGTATTACGCTGTCATCACTACGATTTATCACAAACCACTCCCAGAGTACGACATTAAATTTACCTTATTGTCCCTCAAGGACAAAGTTTTAGATCTTATAGTGAAGATTAGAGTAGAGCAAATGAAAGTTGTAAGGCTTTTGACAGTGATTTTTTATGTCCCTGTGGTGCTGAACACAGATTCATAAAGTTAGTTGAAACCGAGTTTTTCATGAAAACACTTCAAAACCACTGGCACACAACAATATGTCCTCCTTTGGCAAGCATGAAAATGCCAAATGCTCAGTGCTTACTACCCCAGGACACTGGCATTCTGCTGATACAGTAATGCAAGAGTTCTGTCGACCACTATTTTCCTTGACATATAAAGCACAATGGTGAATCAATTCAGAGTCAGAATATTAGCACAGTGGTCATGTTGCCAAGAACAGCTCTAGGTCTTCCTTCACCTGCACATAGAGAACAACTGGAGAAAATGCTTATTTTAGATATTTCTAAGTTACCTTTACTGTCTTTCAAAAATTTATAACAGCAGAAGTTTCCACTTATTCTGCTATGTAACCAAGTGTCCACCATTTGCATCATGAAAGCACAGTCTCCTGAGATATTCCTGCCTGGTGGTGGAAGAAGTGACTGAGTCTGAGAAAGGCAGCTACCTACCCACATCTCCACATAAGATAGGAACATTCATATCTTAAGAAAACAACACAATATGATTCCAAGAAACAAAATTATCATTCACTAACTTTACTAAAGGAGGAATGCACAAGAAGCTCAACATGAGCTCTCAATGTGCACTTGCAGCCCGGAAAGCCAATCAGTTCCTGGGCTGCATCAGGAGAAGTGTGACCAGCAGGTCAAGGGAGGTGATTCTCCCCCTCTACTCAGCTCTGGTGAGACCCCACCTGGAGTACTGCGTCCAGTTCTGGAGCCCCTATTACAGGAGGGATGTGGACGTGCTGGAATGTGTCCAGAGAAGGGCCACAAGGATGATCAGAGGGCTGGAGCACCTCTCCTATGAGGACAGACTGAAGGAGTTGGGGCTATTCAGTCTGGAGAAGAGAAGGCTCCGAGGTGACCTCATTGTGGCCTTCCAGTATCTGAAGGGGGCCTACAAGAAGGCTGGGGAGGGACTTCTCAGGATCTCAGGTAGTGATAGAATCATAGAATCATAGAATCATCGAATCAGTCAGGGTTGGAAGGGACCATAAGGACCATCTAGTTCCAACCCCTGCCATGGGCAGGGACACCCCACACTAGATCAGGCTGGCCAGAACCGCGTCCAGCCTGGTCTTAAACACCTCCAGGGATGGGGCCTCAACCACCTCCCTGGATAACCCATTCCATGGCTTCACCACTCTCATGGTGAAGAACTTCTTCCTCACATCTAGCCTGATAGGACTAGGGGGAATGGAATGAAGCTGGAGGTGGGGAGATTCAGGCTGGATGTGCCTGCAAACACAATTCACAGAATCATAGAATGGCTTATGTTGGAAGGGACCTTAAAGACCATCTACTCCAACATCTCTGCCATGGGCAGGGTTGCCTCTCAACTAGTCTTGGTTGCTCAAGGTCCCTTCCAACCTGGTCTTGAACACCTTCAGGGAGGGGGAATCCACAACCTCTCTGGACAACCTATTCCAGAGTCTCACCACCCTTGTACTGAAGAACTTCTTCCTAAGATCTGATCTAAAACTACTTTGCCTCAGCTTAAAACCATCCTCCCTTGTTTTATTTCTAAACAATCAACTCTCCCTCAGCTTAAAACCATTGCCACTTGTCTTATCACTGGACACCCTTATGAGAAGTCCCTCTCCAGCCTCTCTGTAGGTACCCTTCCTGTAAGCTCCCCTGGAGTCTTCTCTTCTCCAGGCTGAATAACCCAAACTCCCTCAGCCTATCCTCGTAACAGAGGTGCTCCATCCCTTGTATCATCTTTGCTACCCTCTCCTGCACTCACCCCAACAGTTCTATATCCTTATGATGGGACACCAGAACTGGAAGCAGTATTTGAGGTGGATTTAATCTGAAAGCAGTTTCTCAGCCACACAGAACATGCCACCTGCAGCAAGGTGTGTCCCCCTCCAGTAAACTCCAAGGATGGGTCTTTGTTAGGTCCACTCTGTTTTAGGATGTGCCTTCACTTGTCGGTCAGGTCCAATAGGAAGGCATCCAGTTGTGGCATAGGATGCTCCAGGGAAAAGTTCCTGTGGAACAAGCTGCTGGCATACTCCTAAGGAGCCTGGGAGAGTAGAAAGCTGATAATCAAGAACAAAAACCAGAAAACAACAGTAGTATGTCTTGCCCTGATTCTGTGTAGTTTGAAGGGGAGACCCAGTCACTAGGAAATGAGTGTTGGAGACAAATTTAAATAATGTGGAGAAACAGTGAAACAATAACTGAATGGAGATGAGAAAGGAAATTAATTTGTTACAGATAATGTTAAGGCTCCAGCTTGGTATGCAGCATAGACAAGTTCTCCATGATGGTGGACAATCACTTGAAACTGTAAAGCTTATTGAGGGAACCGGAGGATACAGCATTGCAAAGAATGAAGACATAAAAAAATAATTTGATGTATGGCTGGAGATATATACAGGTGGATCAAAGTACCCTTTATTTATTTAAGAGCTGTACCATATTCTTCATTCCATAAATAGCAGGATAACTTCAAGGTTCCAAAAACTAGTCATTTCACAAGAAACGGGTAAAGTTCTTCCTCAGTGTTAGCAACCATGTATCCATGACAATGAGAATATGATAATGTTATCTGCCTTATGATCCCCCAGTTTCCTCCAGCATGTATCTGGAGAGCATGTACTAATGTCAAAATGTTTATTAACCAGAAAATTGCTTTAAAAAAGAAATAAGAATGCACAATTCTGCAAGGTCGAATACGTCATAACAGGAAAGCCTTTCTGACTCAAAACAAGTAAGAGAAAACTTACTCATTCTCACAGGATTTATATTAAATATTGCATATTACAATGTCTACATTAAATATGTTATATCAGTCAAGATGGGGAGTTATCACCTTTACCCATTTCTCATGCATTTTTCAATTATTTGTATACTTCTTTCTTCCATACCTGTATAATACATGAAAATAAGCATTTGATACCCTCAAGCTTATTTTGCAGTTTCGCATGTACTTTTGTACCTTAAGATGAGATTACTCTCAACTGAATTTCCCCAACTGAGTGAGAGAATACACAAATTATTCTGAAGTATTTTCATTTCTAAATATTGAGATAATATCAATTTCTCATGGGGCTAGGCTGTTCCCTGTTCCAAGCCACTTCTAAAAAAAGGTTAACTAATTCAGTAAATGTTATAATGTTATGTTGGTGCTCTTATTTTCTTATCTCAAAATCTCGAGGCATCCAGTCAGGAAATATAAACAATATCATGTGCCAGTGGAAGCATTCGTATCCTGCACACCACACTTTTTGTATTCTCTGCTTCTCCAGTTTCTCTGAACTCTTCACTAAACCACCCATAGACTGTGAAAGTTGTTTATGCACATGACTTGATTACAGTCTTTCTTCCTCCTCATTGTAACATTTAAACTGAGTGCAGTATTACGTGTGAACACATGTTATTTGCGTGCCCAAAGTGGACTGAGGCAAAAACTTATATTTATTGCCAAACTCAGGTCTTTGCTGTTGTTAATTAATGCATATACTAGCTCAGATAAAGGCCATGTAATTGCACAAGTAGATGACTGTGTGAAGACAAGAATGGTTAAATTCCTAGATAATGCTTACAGACTGCTGGCAAAGAAGTCTTTGGGAAGAATGAAATAATTAATCAAGACTTCAATCCACATATATTCTACTTTCAGTGCTCAGATATTCTTTAGAACTTTATGTCCCCGAGCTTGTCATGCAGCACTCATGAAGAACAACAAAAAAGCACTCGCTTCTAGATTTAGCAATTTGTGACTTACATAAAGACACACTGATAGATGGATGTCTGGACTCATTAAATGAACTGGACATTGTTTTATAGGAAGTGGCAGCTGGTCTTAAACAGCTGCTTTGAAAAAGGTCTCTGTGCTGCCTTTCCTAGCAAGCAGCTAATACATTACTGTAAGCAGGAACCATGCTTACATTAACATATTAGGCAAGATACAGCTCTACCAGTGGTTACCATATTAGTGTTTGCTTATGTTATAATAAATTACTATTTAGTGCAGGATAAAACTGAGCACCAAAGCCCCTTTATGAGTCTATCTATTTAACACTGGCAGGCAACCCTCAAGTAGCTGCACAGTATCACCACAGAAGGGGACCAGTGACCTGGAAACTCCTAGTGAAGAAGCTCATGTCAGTGTTTTCACAGTGATATGAGCCAAGGCAGAAGAAAAGGCAGCTAATTCTTAAAAAATATAATTATAAAGTGTATGGAGAGATCAGACTACTCAGGGAAACATTTATTTCACCAAAGTTTTTGCAAGTCAGAATTGATAGCCAACTTGAGTTTCTTTGTCGCTCTTCCATTTTTCACTTGTGCTCTGGTAGAAATGCAGCAAAAAGCACATGGCACAAAGCCTCACTTTACAGGTGAAATAGTGGGGAGGCCCCTCTGCCCAGGCTGAAATTGAAAGCCTTAAAGCAAAGAGAGAAGTAAAATTTGAAGAGGAGGCTCAGGGGAGACCTTATTGCTCTCTACAACTACCTGAAAGGAGGTTGTAGCCAGGTTGGGGTTGGTCTCTTCTCCCAGGCAACCAGCACCAGAACAAAAGGACACAGTCTCAAGCTGCGCCAGGGGAGGTTTAGGTTGGATGTTAGGAAGAAATTCTTCACAGAAAGAGTGATTGGCCATGGGAATGAGCTGCCCGGGGAGGTGGTGGAGTCACCATCACTGGAGGTCTTTAGGAAGAGACTGGATGGGGAGCTTGGTGCCATGGTTCAGTTGATTAGATAGTGTTGGATGATGGGTTGGACTTGATGATCTCAAAGGTGTTTTCCAACCTGGTCTATTCTATTCTATTCTATTCTATTCTATTCTATTCTATTCTATTCTATTCTATTCTATTCTATTCTATTCTATTCTATTCTATCCTATCCTATCCTATCCTATCCTATCCTATCCTATCCTATCCTATCCTATCCTATCCTATCCTATCCTTGTTGCTCTCCAAACCAAAACCAACCGAACAAAACCCCAAAGAAACAACAAAGACATGCACACCAAAAACCCCCCAAACAAAGAAATCAATTTGTCACAAGAGATTAGGAATGTCACATCATTTGGTTGGAATGTTTCTGAATACAAAATACTATATCTACATATTTTCCTTTTTAATAAAGCTCAAACGCAACACTATGCCATTTTTTATAAAATCAGGGTAGTTGGCGCAGGTCTCTTGACCAAGGTTTAATTTTATTTCCATAACAAAGACTAGCCCAAATAGTCACATCACAACTACATCACATACACCCAAGCCCATTCTCAGACACGGGCTTAGTAAGTTCTTCAAATTGTTGAGAAACAACGTGGTACTCTGTGAATATTTTAGTGCAGGTTTTAGTGAATCTGCCTTTCTCCCCAAGATCTAAACATCTTCTCTAAGTTCATATATCTGCAGGACTTTTAAATGAAAAGCTTCTGCTTGCCACTAGAGAAGATAAGACTAAGTTCAGGCTTCTTATGAAACAGCAAGGACAAGGTCAAGAGCTGTGCAGGGCTGACAGCTTGTGTTCGGGGAAGAGAACAACAGTATGATGGCAAAGATCTAAGCTGCATTTGACCTCTCTCACAATCACAGACTCATAGAATCATTTTCATTGGAAAAGACCCAGAAGATCGTCATGTCCTACTACTGCCAAGTCCGCCACGAAACTATGTACCTCAGCTCCATATCTCTTACAACAGTGAACAGCAGGTAATGAAGAAGACTATCAGAACAGGAGAAATTGTAGATTAGGGATATGCTGGGCCAGAAGTAGATCTTCATATTTAGCAGCCTTGGCTTTTTGTGGTTTATTTGTATAACATGTTCATGTAATCACTTTTGAAACTATGCAAACTCTGACATCCTCAATATTCTGTGACAAGACACATCTTAACCCTGTGAAAGAAACATCTACTTTTGTTTGTTTAGAACTGGATTGTCCCAGTTGATGACAAGGAGCCTTTTAACTGTTAATCTGCCTCACAGCACCGAGGCCTGCAGAAATCCCTATCACTCATCTTTTTCATTTTGAAATGCAGCTATCTTTTAAATACTTCACTGTGTGAAGACAATTGCCTAACTTTGGCCACCTCTGACAGTTTTCTTTTACAATTCTGTAATTCTATCATGTCTCTTTTGAGATGGGAATCAGGATTGCAAGTAGTCCCCAAACCAGAAAGGTGTGTTATGGATTAGTGCAGTGACATTGCGATTTTTTTTTCCCCTTGACATATCCTAACATATGTTTTGATTTTCAAATTATTGCTTTCTTTCAAATATCATGAGTGTTTATTGCTCTCAAAGCATCTGTTAAAAGTAAGCAAAAATGTCATGAACATTCTGCAATTACTAGGCTCAGCAGTCTTACAAAAAAGCCACAACCTTGAACTAATGAAAATTACAACTTCTGTAACCTGTTGACTCTGCAATGTAGGTGGATTTTAGCATTTGTATGTACTCCCAAATGATCTCTGGCAGATTGTCATCACTTCCTGAAGTCTGTTAGCAACATACATTATAGTTATAGTTTGCTCTTCTCTGCTTCTAAATTGATTGTTCATGTTTCAGGTACAATTGTTACCTTGCTTTTGAAAAGCTAAAAATGTTTGTAGTGGATTAACATTTTTTTTGGTAGACTTCTTGCCTTTTTCAAAGACAGCTTTATCTGAATATGCAAGTAGCAGATCTACTGGTGAGGTCTAAGGATGACATAAAGAATGACTTGTCTTAAATAAGAGTCATATTTTTGTGGTCAGTTAATGAGTAGAAAGAAATAGAATAGAATAGAATAGAATAGAATAGAATAGAATAGAATAGAATAGAATAGAATAGAATAGAATTACCAAGGTTGGAAGAGACCTTGAAGATCATTGAGTCCAACCTGTAACCACAACCTCACAACTAGACCATAGCACCAAGTGCCACATCCAGTCCCCTCTTGAACGCCTCCAGGGACGGAGACTCAACCACCTCCCCGGGCAGCGCATTCCAATGACGAATCACTCTCTCGGTGAAGAACTTTCTCCCCACCTCCAGCCTAAACTTCCCCTGGTGCAGCTTGAGACTGTGTCCCCTTGTTCTGGTGCTGGTTGCTAGGGAGAAGAGGCCAACCCCCTCCTGGCTACAACCACCTTTCAGGTAGTTGTAGAGAGCAATGAGGTTGCCCCTGAGCCTCCTCTTCTCCAGGCTAAACAGCCCCAGCTCCCTCAGCCTCTCCTCATAGGGCTTGTGCTCAAGGCCTCTCCGCAGCTTTGTTGCCCTTCTCTGGACACGTTCAAGTGTCTCAATGTCCTTCTTAAACTGAGGGACCCAGAACTGGACACAGTACTCAAGGTGCGGCCTAACCAAAGCAGAGTACAGGGGCACAATGACCTCCCTGCTCCTGCTGGCCATACTATTCCTAATGCAGGCCAGGATGCGGTTGGCCCTCTTGGCTGCCTGGGCACACTGCTGGCTCATGTTCAGCTTCCCATCAACCAGCACCCCCAGGTCCCTCTCTGCCTGGCCGCTCTCCAGCCACTCTGACTCCAGCCTGTAGCGCTGCCTGGGGTTGTTGTGGCCAATGTGCAGAACCCGGCACTTGGATGTGTTAAACCTCATGCCATTGGACTCTGCCCATCTGTCCAGCCTGTCGAGGTCCCTCTGCAAAGCCTCTCTGCCCTCCAGCAGATCAACTCCTGCCCCCAGCTTGGTGTCATCTGCAAATTTACTGATGATGGACTCAATGCCCTGATCCAGATCATCAATAAAGATGTTGAAAAGCATGGGGCCCAGCACTGATCCTTGGGGCACACCACTAGTGACAGGCCGCCAGCTGGATGTGGCACCATTCATCACCACTCTCTGGGCTCAGCCCTCCAGCCACTTCCTAACCCAACGCAGTGTGCTCCTGTCCAAGCCATGGGCTGCCAGCTTGGCCAGGAGTTTGCTGTGGGGGACTGTGTCAAAGGCCTTGCTGAGGTCCAGGTAGACCACATCCACAGGCCTCCCCACATCCACCAGGTGGGTCACCTGATCATAGAAGGAGATCAGGTTGGTCAGGCAGGACCTGCCCCTCCTAAATCCATGCTGGCTAGGCCTGAGCCCCTGGCCATCCTGTAAGTGCTGTGTGATCGCACTCGAGATGACCCGTTCCGTAATCTTGCCTGGCACTGAGGTCAGGCGGAGAGGCCTATAATTCCCCGGCTCTTCCAACTGGCCCTTCTTATGGATGGGCACCACGTTGGCCAGCTTCCAGTCTTCTGGGACCTCTCCAGTGAGCCAGGACTGCTGAAAAATGATGGAGAGCGGCCTGGACAGCTCATCCGCCAGCTCCCTCAGCACCCTAGGATGGATCCCATCCGGTCCCATGGACTTGTGGGGGTCCAAGCGGCTCAGAAGATCTCTAACTCTCTGTCTCGATCCAGTGAGGGAAAGAGATTGAGGTTTTTAATGAATATTCCCGTGTTGTGAAATTAGAGGCACAAACGAGGCCAAAATATCAACAGCTAGACTATTTATTACACAAATACAGAGGATGGATTAGAAACAGAGGGAGAGAGAGAAGAAAAATAGAGAGGGAGAAAGAGAAGGAATAGGGAGAAGAAGGAGAAAACAGGAAAGGGGTTATATTACCAAAGGTCAGAGGTGGAGAGAGGGTTTTCAGAGTCCAAGGTCCGTGGGGTTGGTCCGTGGTGTTGCTCCGTGATGTTTCCCACGTGTGGTGCCGTCTGCTTTCTTCTGCATCTTGCTTCTCCAATTTTCTCCTCCTACAAGCTAGCAGTTGCTCCAGTCTTTTATACAGTTTTTTAGCCCTTAGGCAAGTGTCCAGGTGTTGTTCCCCAGGATATCGTTCTGGGAAATCATCTCTAGGTCCAGGTATCGTTCCCCAGGAAATCTCAGGTGAGTTTGGGCAGCCACTGGATGGAGGGGGGGAAGGCCTCCGCCTCCTCCTGCTCCATCTAGCTACCGACACACTCTTTTCACATCAGGAACCATTGTCCTTTCCTGGGGTATCTGATGGCTGGAAATGATCTTGTCCTGAAGGTGTGAATGCTGGGCCCTTGGGCCATTGTTGTAGGCCAGCTGCAGTCCCGTGAGCAATGTTATCTTTGCACCTTCCAAGAGTCCTTCCAGTGGCTCTGCCCAAGGTACATCAGCTATTGTCTGGACAAACAGCAAGTGATTTTATCTTTGTTGAGTCACCAGGAGAGATAAGCTTTAGTCTCTCACACTCTCCCATCCTGGAACAGAGGAGAACTATGCTGCTCCCTGGCTCCTTCTGCCAGCTCTGCAGGCCAGCTGTCTGGAAGCCGTTCTGTCCTGCTAGTAAAAACTGAGGTAAAGAAGGTGTTAAGCACCTCTGCCTTCTCCTCATCCTTTGTTACAATATTCCCCTCCATGCCCACCAAGGAGTGGAGCTTCTCCTTGCCCTTCCTCTTGCTATTAATATATTTATAGAAGGACTTTTTGTTGTCCTTCACAGCAGAGGCCAGTCTGAGCTCCAAATGTGCTTTTGCCTCCCTAATTTTCTTCCTACAAGACCTAGCAACATCCCTAAACATTCCATGGGTTGCCTCCCCTTTTTTCCAAAGATAATACACCCTCTTTTTTTCCCTTAGTTCCTTTAGAAGTTCATTACCCATCCAGGCTGGCTGTCTGCCCCGGCGGCTCATCTTCCGGCACACTGGCACAGCCTGTTCCTGCGCCTTCAAGAGTTCTTTCTTGAAGTAGGTCCAGCTCTCCTGGACCCCTTTGTTTTTAAGGGCTGTATTCCAAGGAACCTTCTGAGTTAGTTCCTTGAGTAGCCTGAAATCCGCCCTCCGGAAGTCCAGAGTGGAGGTCTTCTTGCTCCCCCTCTTGGCTTGGCTGAATACTGAAAACTCAATTATCTCATGGTCACTGGTGCCTAAACACCCTCCGACCACCACATCACCCACCAGCCCTTCCCTGTTGGTGAAGAGGAGGTCAAGCATAGCCTTACCCCTGGTAGGCTCGCGCAGCACCTGGGATAAGAAGCTGTCCTCCATGCACTCTAAGAACCTCCTAGACTGCCTCCTCTCTGCTGTGTTGTGATCCCAGCAGATATCAGGCAGGTTGAAGTCGCCCACGAGAACAAGGTTAGGCGATCTTGAGACAGCCTTAAGCTGCCTATAGAATGCTTCATCAAGATCATCCTCCTGGTTGGGTGGTCTATAACAGACTCCAACCAGCATGTCTGCCCTCTAATTCTTACCCACACGCACTCAACCCGATCATCCCTGATCTCTAGCTCAATGGCATCAAGAGCCTCCCTGATGTACAGGGCCACCCCTCCACCCCTTCTTCCCTGCCTGTCTCTCCTGAATAGCCTGTAGCCGTCAATTGCAGCACTCCAGTCATGCGAGTCATCCCACCACGTCTCCGTGATGGCAACTACATCATATCTTTCGTGCTGCAACAAGGCTTCCAGCTCCTCATGTTTGTTGCCCATACTTCGTGCATTAGTGTACATGCACTTCAGCTGAGCTGCTGGTTTTGCCCCTGACTCCACCTTACCACCCTCAGACTCCTGTCTGGGGGGACTGGTTTCAGCCCCTTCCCCCTTCGAAGCTAGTTTAAAGCCCTGTCAATGAGACTTGCTAATTCCCTTCCCAGAATCTTTTTACCTTTGGGGGACAGGCCATTCTCATGTACTGTGACCTTTCCCCTCCTCTGGGACAGATGTACTCCATCTGTTACCAGCTGACCTGGTGTAGTAGAAAGTTTTTCAAGATCAAAAAACCCAAAATTCTTCTGACTGCACCAACCTCTAAGCCACTTGTTGACTACCGCTGCTGACCTGTTCCTTCTCATATTCCCTCCTGCAACTAAGGGTATAGACAAAAAAATTATTTGTGCACCTGAGTCCTCCACTAGATCCCCCAGGACCTTGAGGTCATTCTTGATAGCCCTGGCTATGGCCCTGGTTCTTGCAAGATTCATTTTAACTATGCCATAAACTGGCAGCACAGAAAAATCTTCCTTATCAACTTGAAACAGATTTTCTGGGATTATGATGTCTACATTTGATTGCCAGTCTAATCTAGAGGTTTCCTACAGCACTGGAAAGTACATTCTGTGAGTAGGGCTTAACCACTGCTTCCCTTGTGGTGGGTTGAAATTTCCCCCCGAACATTAACTTTGCCAGACCAGCTCAGTTGGAAGCAAATGAAAGCCGTATTTAGAGGAAAAACTACAATCTGCAATGGAATGCAATGAATATGTACAAAATATACAGTATTTACAATATTTACAGATATTTACAATTAACAAGCAGCACAAGAACCTCCTGGTCAAGAGACCAAAGGAAGCTACCAGCTTCTCCTTTTCTGCCTCCCCACCCCCTGTCCAAAAGGGAGAAGACAAAGGAGAAAAGTAGCTGTTAGACTTCACCAAAACAGTGCAGCCAAGGTCAAGCAGAAGCAAGTTAGTATCTTTTCAGAGCCACAAAGCGAGAAGAGAAGAGAAGAGAAGAGAAGAGAAGAGAAGAGAAGAGAAGAGAAGAGAAGAGAAGAGAAGAGAAGAGAAGAGAAGAGAAGAGAAGAGAAGAGAAGAGAAGAGAAGAGAAGAGAAGAGAAGAGAAGAGAAGAGAAGAGAAGAGAAGAGAAGAGAAGAGAAGAGAGGAGAAGAGAAGAGAGGAGAAGAGAAGAGAAGAGAAGAGAGGAGAAGAGAAGAGAGGAGAAGAGAAGAGAGGAGAGGAGAGGAGAGGAGAGGAGAGGAGAGGAGAGGAGAGGAGAGGAGAGGAGAGGAGAGATACATGAGATAAAAAATATTCATAACACTCAATGCACTGCTGTTTGATATATACTGACTCAAAGCTGCAGCCGGCTCTGGGAAATTGTTACTAGGAATGGGCTTTTGCACTCACCATGCTCATCTCAGTAGTATAGATACACTTGAAACATGTTAAATATGGTACATATGATAAACATGATAAAAAGAAGCCAATACTTTTACTTTGCTGCCATTCCCAGGAATAAAATGAGCAGTGTCAGTTTGAGAGAGCAAGGGTTACAGATGAATACAGAAGACTGAAGGACAAATTTTTTGTGAGTGGAAAAGTACTAGTGGCTTCAGGATGAGCCCTGTGGCTTCTCTGTTTATAAAAGCAACTGGTTTGGCCTGCCATAACCTTGGGCTTTAATGCCCACAATGCTCAGGTCTTTGATATCACAGTGGTGTGTGCAGTGGGAGAACCTGAGTTTGGGTTTAATCTTATCTTTGCAAGGAATTTTTTACATTGTCAGAAGCAATTGATCTGTAAAATGCCATTAGACACTTTGAGAAATCCTGGAGCTGCACTATGCACCACTCAGATTGGCTCCCTGATTTTCTTTATTCTCATATTCTTTATTCTCTTTTTTCCAAAGAGTGCCTAAAGCCAGACTCACTGAAAAGGAAATTATTTTCTCCGCAGATCCAAGCCCCTGGAATGGTCCTGTGCACGACTGAAAATATAAATATCTGTTTCTGCTTTTTGTCTTCATTACATCTGCCTAAGAATATGTGTGGGGTTTAGGGTATTTATTTATTTATTTATTTATTCATTTGTTTGTTTGTTTATAGTTTTTCTTTTAATTACTTCTTATTTTAATTACATTTACTGTTTAGTCTATTGACGTCAGTGATGCAGTACCATAATATGCATTATTTCACAAATCTAGTCACTATCTATGGGGAAGAGTCAGGCTGGAGACAAGTGTGGGAATACCCAGTCTCATGTTCTTCTGCCTGGGACTGGGTATTCACGTCTTTTGCAGAGAGAGCAACACATCTGCACAATAGGGCTGAGTGGTCTACAGAGACTTCCGCAGCCAGCAATTGTTTGTTACACAAAACAAAGGGGAAAAGCATTAACATGCTGAGATGGTGAACAATATAGATTTCTAAGACTACTAAGCATTTGCTGATACCTTAGGCTGAGCATTTGGATGTCTTCCAGCCTCAGTCATCTCTAGCCCTGGTGTTTGTCTGGTGTGAGGCATGGTGACAGGAGTGGTGAAGAGACACTTTGAAGTCAGTGAAGGGAAGCTGCAGAGCCCCACTCACTGGTGGGCTGCCTGAGGGGAGCTGTCTTACACAAGCCTTCCTTAGTGTTTGGAAATGTTGGATACATTTGTGCCTCCATCTCACCTCTGCCATTAGCCCCAGGGGTGCACAGACAGGCAGCCAGGGCAGGAGAGCAGGGTGGCATTGCTGTGCAAGCCCACGGGTGAGAAAACTTCTCAAGATGAGTCACGTAAAGTCTATGTGGTTTTCATGCTGGCTTCAATATATGTAGAGTCATCTGGGTCTGACTGGCGAGCTCCTACAACAGCTACAATCCTCATGGTATTTGCAAGAAGAGTCTGAGGTGCCTTTGATGGCTGCTTGGCCACAAGAGCACAGTAAGAGAAAAAGCACAGTTCAGGAAGAAGATTTTGGCAGAACGTGAATGAAAAGATAGATGTTGAAAAATTTAGTCTTCTTTTAAAGTGGCATGCAGCTCATGTTCAATGGCATTAAAGGTTTTGATTTCTTTAATTTGAAAGTATGGGAGGGGGAAAAAAACACACCAAAAAAGCTAGTTAGGTACTACCTGTTTGATACCAGCATTGAGCTGCCTAGGGTATATACAGTGCTGCATCTCTGAAGGCCTTGTGTGTGTGCTTACTCTTCAGGCTCAGAAACCCTTTAATGGAAAATAATTTATTTTAATGGCAATCTGCTTTTGGCTCAAGACCTAAACCAAGTAAGGTAGTATTGACCAGCAGAGAAGTCAGCCACTTATCATTGCCAAGGTTACCCATCAGGCAAAACAGTTCTCTTGCTGCGGCAACACCCAGGTTATTATCACAGAGTCTTCAGTTCCTACTGTCTCTAAGTGCACATTCAAATGCTTTCATTGAGGCCTACAAGGACATGCAGGAAATGGGGACTTCACAGCCAGAAGGCCCTAGCTGCAGGAAGGTTGGTTCAGCAAGCCCCATTTAAATCTTGTAATCTAATAAATAGCCCTAACTATTTTTGTCCACATAGACATGGCATTTTCCGTCAGTACAAGCTCTGCAAGAATCTGGAAACCACTGCCCTCTGTGCTGGGCAGTATCTGTGCTGTCCTCCACACAAGCCTCTTTGGAACAAAGATAGCCCCATACTGGGCTGCCTGCCAGAGGCCATACAAGGGACTTCTTGCAGCTCAGGCTTATCACTTCTCTCATATTTTACAGGTTTGTGGCAGATGGATCATATCCATCCACATCAGGATGTGCCTGCTTTGAGGGCATAGCTCTGGGGCAAAGGCTGAAGTTGGCTCCCTCTATGATCTGATGTGGGCTCCCCCTACAATATGAGCGGGGCTTCTCTACTGACTGCATTATCTCTCAGAAGTCACATTTGTATGCTCAGCTACATCCACAGTCACTGTAATGCTAGATCATATACATTTATCTAATGCTGTGATTCTGTGATCAGCCCACCAGATAGATTCCGTCAGTAGGTGAGTACACCAAGCAGCAGCTACTGGCCCCCTGAGCTGGCAGATGGAGTCAGGGGAGCAGTATAGTTCTCCTGTAATCCAGGAGGAAGCAGTTAGAGACCTGCTCAGCCACTTGAACCCCACAAATCCAAGGGACCAGAGGGGATCCATCCTAGGGTGCTGAGGGAGCTGGCAGATCAACTGGCCAAGACGCTCTCCATCATTTTTCAGCAGTCCTGGCTCTCTGGAGAGGTCCCAGATGACTGGAAGCTGGCAAGCATGATGCACATCCACAAGAAGGGCCAGAACAGGACCCAGGGAATTACAAACCTGTCAGCCTGACCTCAGTGCCAGGCAAGATTATGGAACAGGTCATTTTGAGTGCAATCACACAGCACCTACAGGGTGGCCAAAGGATCAGGCCCAGCCAGCATGGATTTAGGAGGGACAGGTCCTGCCTGACCAACTGATCTCCTTCTCTGATCAGGTGACTGCCTGGTGGATGTGGGGCAGGCTGTGGATGTAGTCTACCTGGACCTCAGCAAGGCCTTTGACACCGTCCCCACAGCAAATTCCTGGCCAAGCTGTCAGCCCCTGGATTGGAAAGCAGCACTCTGTGCTGGGTTAGAACTGGCTGGAGGGCCAAGCTCAGAGAGTGGTGGTGAATGGTGCCACCTCCAGCTGGCAGCCAGTCGGTGCTATCCCCCAGCGATCAGTGCTGGGCCCCATCCTGTTCAATATCTTTATTGATGATCTGGATGAGGGGATTGAGTCCATCATCAGTAAATTTGCAGATGACACCAAGCTGGGGGCAGGAGTTGATCTGTTCAAGGGTAGGAGAGCTCTGCAGAGGGACCTTGACAGGCTGGACAGATGGGCAGAGTCCAAGAGCATGAGATTTAATACATCTAAGTGCCAGGTTCTGCGCAGACAGCCACAGCAACCCCATGCAGTGCTACAGGCTGGGGTCAGAGTGGCTGGAGAGCAGCCAGGCAGAAAGGGACGTGGGGGTGCTGGTTGACAGCCAGCTGAACATGAGCCAGCAGTGCACCCAGGTGTCCAAGAAGGCCAATGGCATCCTGGCCTGCATCCAGGAATAGTGTGGCCAGCAGAAGCAGGGAAGTGATTATGCCCCTGTACTCAGCACTGGTTAGGCTACACCTTGACTCCTGTGTCCAGTTCTGAGCCCCCTCAGTTTAGGAAGGATGTTGACTTGCTGGAACGTGTCCAGAGAAGGGCAACAAATCGGGTGAGGGGTTTGGAGTACAAGCCCCCTGAGGAGGAGGCTGAGGGAGCTGGGGTTGCTTAGCCTGGAGAGGAGGCAGGGGGTGACCTTATTGCCGTCTCCAGCTCCCTGAAGGGAGGTTGTAGGCCGGTGGGGGTTGGTCTCTTCTCCCAAGCAACCAGCACCAGAACAAGAGGACATAGTCCCAAGCTGCACCAGGGGAGGTTTAGGGTGGATATTGGGAAGAAATTCTTCACAGAAAGAGTGATTTGCCAGTGGAATGGGCTGCCCAGGGAGGTGGTGGAGTCACCATCACTGGAGGTGTTTAAGAGGGGACTGGATGACTCTGACTCTTCACCCATGACTGGAAGCCACTGTGCAGTGGGAAACATTTGTGAAACTGCTCTATGGAAGGTCAGCAAACTGTGTGTTCAATACATCTTTGATTCACTTTTCCCACTCGCCCCAACACATGAAAAATGAATCATTGAGTTTATTTAAGAATCTTTACTCTTTTTTCCAATTTAATTTATACTTCCAAAATACAAGTGAAAATAAATCACAATGAAATATGCTGCTAATTTCTACAAAAGAGTCTAAATAATAATGCACTTACATAATTTACAAAATTTACCTTCACAATAAAATAGGAGCACTTAGATCAACATTTACATATTGACAAAGAACATGGTCATGCACCCATCTGCTTCTGCTGCTGTTTCCTGCTGGACTACCTTCAGAAGACTGCAGCCTGCAGTTGCATGCAAATCCTTCTGCAGGGAAAAAGCCCTGCCAAAGTCTTTCTTGGTGCAGGGACCTGGCCGTAGGATGTCAAAGAGACCAAAATGGTGGCAAATACTTGGTTTTTTTCCATCTTAAAGTTGCTGCTCTGGCACATGAGCATACATTGAGGTTTTTTATGGAATCCCCTGGTAGAGAATTTTGCTTCACTGTATTAGGCACTTCATTATAAAAGTTATTTATTATGGCTTATGCAAAATGATTCAATTTCCTCAAGATATGTACTTGGCCGAGTCAGTGTGAGAAAGAGACATGTCCAAGGGCACACTTCGAGTCAGCATTTTGGTTTAGCGTGCATTAGATATTTGGAACATATAACTTAATATCAGTCCTGAAAGTAGTATTTTCTCAAGACCTGATCATTCCAACAAGTCAAGCAGTCAGTGTATTTTAAAGCATAGTATATCTCACTTCCCCC